>CAXKVW010000711.1:0-355789 GCA_964058825.1 Carex arenaria
AAATGAGGTTCCAAAGCACAAGAACAAATAAAAATGAGATTCAAAACCACAAGATTAAGGGCAAAAGATGTTGTTAAGGACACGAACAACGCCAACTGAGGTTGTTAAGCACACAAACAAGTGCAAATGAGGTTTCTAAGCAGAAAAACAAATGCATATGGGGTTCATAAGCTCAAGATCTAAGGCAAAAGAGGTTTCTAAGCTCACAAAAAACGCGAATTGAGGTCGTTAAGTTCATAAACAAGGGCAAATGAAGTTCCTAAGCACATGAACAACGCCAATTGAGGTTGTTAAGCATACAAACAAAAGAAAATGAGGTTCCTAAGCACAATAACAAATGCAAATGAGGTTCATAAGCACAAGATCAAGGGCAAATTATGTTGCAAAGCGCAAGAACAACGCCAATTGAGATTGTGAAACACACGAACAAGGGCAAATGAGTTTCATAAGCACAAGAACAAATGCAAATGAGGTCAATAAGCACCACATCAAGACAAATTTTGTTGCAAAGCTCAAGAGCAACGACAAATGAGGTTATTAAGCACAGGAAAAAGTGTAAATGATGTTGCTAAGTACAAGAACAATGGCAAAATAGGTTAAGAAGCATATGAACAACGACAATTGAGGTTGTTAAGCACACGAACAAGGGCAAATGAGGTTCCTAAGCACAAGAACAAATACAAATGAGGTTCATAAGCACAAGATCAAGGTCAAAAGAGGTTGTTAAGCACACGGACAACGACAATTGTTGTTGTTAAGCACACAAATAAGGGCAAATGAGGATCCTAAGCACAAGAACAAATGCAAATGAGGTTCATAAGCACAAGATCAAGGGCAAATTATGTTGCAAAGTGCAAGAACAACGACAAATGAGGTTGTTAAGCACAAGAACAAGTGTAAATGATGTCGCTAAGCACAAGAACAAGTGCAAAAGAGGTTAAGAAGCATATGAACAACGACAATTGAGGTTGTTAAGCAAACGAACATGGGCAAAAGAGGTTCCGAAGTAGAAGAACAAATGTAAATATGATTCAAAAGCACAAGATCAAGGGCAAAATAGGTTGTCAAGCACACGAAGAACACCAATTGAGGTTCATAAGCACAAGATCGTGGGCAAATTTTCTTGCAATGCGCAAGAACAACGAAAAATGAGGTTGTTAAGCACAAGAACAAGTGTAAATGATGTTGCTAGGCACAAGAACAAGGGCAAAAGAAGTTAAGAAGGATATGAACAACGACAATTGAGGTTTTTTTAAGCGAACGAACAAGGACAAATGAGGTTCCAAAGCACAAGAACAAATAGAAATGAGATTCAAAACCACAAGATTAAGGGCAAAAGATGTTGTTAAGGACACGAACAACACCAATTGAGGTTGTTAAATACACAAACAAGGGAAAATGAGGTTCCTAAGCATAATAACAAATGCAAATGAGATTCATAAGCACAAATTCAAAGGCAAATTATATTGCAAAGCGCAAGAACAACACGAATTGAGGTTGTTAAGCACACGAACAAGAGCAAATGAGTTTCCTAAACATAAGAACAAATGCAAATGAGGTTCATAAGCACAAGATTAAGGGCAAATTTTGTTGCAAAGCGCAAGAACAATGAAAAATTAGGTTGTTAAGCACAAGAACAAGTGTAAATGATGTTGCTAAGCACAAGAACAAGGGCAAAATAGGTAAAGAAGCATATGAACAATGACAATTGAGGTTGTTAAGCACACGAACAAGGGCAAATGTGGTTCCTAAGCACAAGAACAAATGCAAATGAGGTTCATAAGCACAAGATCGAGGGCAAATGAGGTTCATAAGCACACAAACAACGCCAATTGTTGTTGTTAAGCACACAAATAAGGGCAAATGAGGTTCCTAAGCACAAGAACAAATGCAAATGAGGTTCATAAGCACAAGATCATTGGCAAATTATGGTGCAAAGCGCAAGAACAACGACAAATGAGGTTGTTAAGCACAAGAACAAGTGTAAATTATTTCGCTAAGCACAAGAACAAGGGCAAAAGAGGTTAAGAAGCATATGAACAACGGCAATTGAGGTTGTGAAGCAAACGAACATGGGCAAAAGAGGTTCCTAAGCACAAGAACAAATGCAAATGAGGTTCATCAGCACAAGATCAAGAGCAAAAAAGGTTGTCAAGCACACGAACCAAACCAATTGAGGATCATAAGCACAAGATCAAGGGCAAATTTTGTTGCCAAGAGCAAGAACAACGAAAAATGAGGTTGTTAAGCATAAGAACATGTGTAAATGATGTTGCTAAGCACAAGAACAAAGGCAAAAGAAGTTAAGAAGAATATGTACAACGACAACTGAGGTTGTTAATTACACGAACAAGGGGAAATGAGGTTCCTAAGCACAAGAACAAATGAAAATGTGGTTCATAAGCACAAGATCAAGGGCAAAAGAGGTTGTTAAGCACACGAACAACGCCAATTGTTGTTGTTAAGCACACAAATAAGGGCAAATGAGGTTCCTATGCACAAGAACAAATACGAATGAGGTTCATAAGCACAAGATCAAGGGCAAATTATGTTGCAAAACACAAGAACAACGACAAATGAGTTTGTTAAGCACAAGAACAAGTGTAAATGAAGTCGCTAAGCACAAGAACAACGACAAAAGAAGTTAAGAATCATATGAACAACGACAATTGAGGTTACTAAGCAAACGAACATGGGCAAAAGAGGTTCCTAAGCACAAGAACAAATGCAAATGAGGTTCATAAGCACAAGATCAAGAGCAAAAAAGGTTGTCAAGCACACGAACAACACCAATTGAGGTTCATAACCACAAGATCATGGGCAAATTTTGTTGCAATGCGCAAGAACAACGAAAAATGAGGTTGTTAAGCACAAGAACAAGTGTAAATGATGTTGCTAGGCACAAGAACAAGGGCAAAAGAAGTTAAGAACGATATAAACAACAACAATTGAGGTTGTTAAGCAAACGAACAAGGGCAAATGAGGTTCCTAAGCACAAGAACAAATAAAAATGAGATTCAAAACCACAAGATCAAGGGCAAAAGAGGTTGTTAAGGACACGAACAACACGAATTGAGGTTGTTAACTACACAAACAAGGGAAAATGAGGTTCCTAAGCACAATAACAAGTGCAAATGAGATTCATAAGCACAAATTCAAGAGCAAATTATGTTGCAAAGCGCAAGAACAATGACAAATGAGGTTGTTAAGAACAAGAACAAGTGTAAATGACGTTGCTAAGCACAAGAACAAGGGCAAAAGAGGTAAAGAAGCATATGAACAATGACAATTGAGATTGTTAAGCACACAAACAATGGCAAATGAGATTCCTAAGTACAAGAATAAATGCAAATGAGGTTTGATAAGCACAAGATCAAGGGCAAAAGAGGTTGTTAAGCACACGAACAACGCCAATTGTTGTTGTTAAGCACACAAATAAGGGCAAATGAGGTTCCTAAGCACAACAACGAATGCAAATAAGGTTCATAAGCACAAGATCGAGGGCAAATTATGTTGCAAAGCACAATAACAACGCCAACTGAGGTTGTTAAACACATGAACAAGGGCAAATGAGTTTTCTAAGCACAAGAACAAATGCAAATGAGGTTAATAAGCACAAGAACAAGTGTAAATGATGTTGCTAAGCACAAGAACAAGGGCAAAAGATGTAAAGAAGCATATCAACAACGACATTTGAGGTTGTTACGCACATGAACAAGAAATGATGTTCCTAAGCACAAGAATAAATGCAAATGAGGTTTATAAGCACAAGATCACGGACAAAAGAGGTTATTAAGCACACGAACAATGCCAATTGAGGTTGTTAAGTGCACAAATAAGGGCAAATGAAGTTCCTAACAACAAGAACACGTGTAAATGATGTTTCTAAACACAATAACACGGTCAAAAAGAGGTTAAGAAGCATATGTACAACGACAATTGAGTTTGTTAAGCACACGAACAAGGGCAAATGAGGTTCCTACTTACAAGAACAAATGCAAATGAGGTTCATCAGCACAAGATCAAGAGCAAAAGAGGTTGTTAAGTACACGAACAATGCCAATTGTTGTTGTTAAGGTCACAAATAAGGGCAAATGGGGTTCTTAAGCACAAGAACAAATGCAAATGACGTTCATAAGCACAAGATCAACGGCAAATTTTGTTGCAAAGCGCAAGAACAACGACAAATGAGGTTGTTAAGCACAAGAACAAGTGTAAATGATGTTGCTAGGCACAAGAACAAGGGCAAAAGAAGTTAAGAAGGATATGAACAACGACAATTGAGGTTTTTTTAAGCGAACGAACAAGGACAAATGAGGTTCCAAAGCACAAGAACAAATAAAAATGAGATTCAAAACCACAAGATTAAGGGCAAAAGATGTTGTTAAGGACACGAACAACGCCAACTGAGGTTGTTAAGCACACAAACAAGTGCAAATGAGGTTTCTAAGCAGAAAAACAAATGCATATGGGGTTCATAAGCTCAAGATCTAAGGCAAAAGAGGTTTCTAAGCTCACAAAAAACGCGAATTGAGGTCGTTAAGTTCATAAACAAGGGCAAATGAAGTTCCTAAGCACATGAACAACGCCAATTGAGGTTGTTAAGCATACAAACAAAAGAAAATGAGGTTCCTAAGCACAATAACAAATGCAAATGAGGTTCATAAGCACAAGATCAAGGGCAAATTATGTTGCAAAGCGCAAGAACAACGCCAATTGAGATTGTGAAACACACGAACAAGGGCAAATGAGTTTCATAAGCACAAGAACAAATGCAAATGAGGTCAATAAGCACCACATCAAGACAAATTTTGTTGCAAAGCTCAAGAGCAACGACAAATGAGGTTATTAAGCACAGGAAAAAGTGTAAATGATGTTGCTAAGTACAAGAACAATGGCAAAATAGGTTAAGAAGCATATGAACAACGACAATTGAGGTTGTTAAGCACACGAACAAGGGCAAATGAGGTTCCTAAGCACAAGAACAAATACAAATGAGGTTCATAAGCACAAGATCAAGGTCAAAAGAGGTTGTTAAGCACACGGACAACGACAATTGTTGTTGTTAAGCACACAAATAAGGGCAAATGAGGATCCTAAGCACAAGAACAAATGCAAATGAGGTTCATAAGCACAAGATCAAGGGCAAATTATGTTGCAAAGTGCAAGAACAACGACAAATGAGGTTGTTAAGCACAAGAACAAGTGTAAATGATGTCGCTAAGCACAAGAACAAGTGCAAAAGAGGTTAAGAAGCATATGAACAACGACAATTGAGGTTGTTAAGCAAACGAACATGGGCAAAAGAGGTTCCGAAGTAGAAGAACAAATGTAAATATGATTCAAAAGCACAAGATCAAGGGCAAAATAGGTTGTCAAGCACACGAAGAACACCAATTGAGGTTCATAAGCACAAGATCGTGGGCAAATTTTCTTGCAATGCGCAAGAACAACGAAAAATGAGGTTGTTAAGCACAAGAACAAGTGTAAATGATGTTGCTAGGCACAAGAACAAGGGCAAAAGAAGTTAAGAAGGATATGAACAACGACAATTGAGGTTTTTTTAAGCGAACGAACAAGGACAAATGAGGTTCCAAAGCACAAGAACAAATAGAAATGAGATTCAAAACCACAAGATTAAGGGCAAAAGATGTTGTTAAGGACACGAACAACACCAATTGAGGTTGTTAAATACACAAACAAGGGAAAATGAGGTTCCTAAGCATAATAACAAATGCAAATGAGATTCATAAGCACAAATTCAAAGGCAAATTATATTGCAAAGCGCAAGAACAACACGAATTGAGGTTGTTAAGCACACGAACAAGAGCAAATGAGTTTCCTAAACATAAGAACAAATGCAAATGAGGTTCATAAGCACAAGATTAAGGGCAAATTTTGTTGCAAAGCGCAAGAACAATGAAAAATTAGGTTGTTAAGCACAAGAACAAGTGTAAATGATGTTGCTAAGCACAAGAACAAGGGCAAAATAGGTAAAGAAGCATATGAACAATGACAATTGAGGTTGTTAAGCACACGAACAAGGGCAAATGTGGTTCCTAAGCACAAGAACAAATGCAAATGAGGTTCATAAGCACAAGATCGAGGGCAAATGAGGTTCATAAGCACACAAACAACGCCAATTGTTGTTGTTAAGCACACAAATAAGGGCAAATGAGGTTCCTAAGCACAAGAACAAATGCAAATGAGGTTCATAAGCACAAGATCATTGGCAAATTATGGTGCAAAGCGCAAGAACAACGACAAATGAGGTTGTTAAGCACAAGAACAAGTGTAAATTATTTCGCTAAGCACAAGAACAAGGGCAAAAGAGGTTAAGAAGCATATGAACAACGGCAATTGAGGTTGTGAAGCAAACGAACATGGGCAAAAGAGGTTCCTAAGCACAAGAACAAATGCAAATGAGGTTCATCAGCACAAGATCAAGAGCAAAAAAGGTTGTCAAGCACACGAACCAAACCAATTGAGGATCATAAGCACAAGATCAAGGGCAAATTTTGTTGCCAAGAGCAAGAACAACGAAAAATGAGGTTGTTAAGCATAAGAACATGTGTAAATGATGTTGCTAAGCACAAGAACAAAGGCAAAAGAAGTTAAGAAGAATATGTACAACGACAACTGAGGTTGTTAATTACACGAACAAGGGGAAATGAGGTTCCTAAGCACAAGAACAAATGAAAATGTGGTTCATAAGCACAAGATCAAGGGCAAAAGAGGTTGTTAAGCACACGAACAACGCCAATTGTTGTTGTTAAGCACACAAATAAGGGCAAATGAGGTTCCTATGCACAAGAACAAATACGAATGAGGTTCATAAGCACAAGATCAAGGGCAAATTATGTTGCAAAACACAAGAACAACGACAAATGAGTTTGTTAAGCACAAGAACAAGTGTAAATGAAGTCGCTAAGCACAAGAACAACGACAAAAGAAGTTAAGAATCATATGAACAACGACAATTGAGGTTACTAAGCAAACGAACATGGGCAAAAGAGGTTCCTAAGCACAAGAACAAATGCAAATGAGGTTCATAAGCACAAGATCAAGAGCAAAAAAGGTTGTCAAGCACACGAACAACACCAATTGAGGTTCATAACCACAAGATCATGGGCAAATTTTGTTGCAATGCGCAAGAACAACGAAAAATGAGGTTGTTAAGCACAAGAACAAGTGTAAATGATGTTGCTAGGCACAAGAACAAGGGCAAAAGAAGTTAAGAACGATATAAACAACAACAATTGAGGTTGTTAAGCAAACGAACAAGGGCAAATGAGGTTCCTAAGCACAAGAACAAATAAAAATGAGATTCAAAACCACAAGATCAAGGGCAAAAGAGGTTGTTAAGGACACGAACAACACGAATTGAGGTTGTTAACTACACAAACAAGGGAAAATGAGGTTCCTAAGCACAATAACAAGTGCAAATGAGATTCATAAGCACAAATTCAAGAGCAAATTATGTTGCAAAGCGCAAGAACAATGACAAATGAGGTTGTTAAGAACAAGAACAAGTGTAAATGACGTTGCTAAGCACAAGAACAAGGGCAAAAGAGGTAAAGAAGCATATGAACAATGACAATTGAGATTGTTAAGCACACAAACAATGGCAAATGAGATTCCTAAGTACAAGAATAAATGCAAATGAGGTTTGATAAGCACAAGATCAAGGGCAAAAGAGGTTGTTAAGCACACGAACAACGCCAATTGTTGTTGTTAAGCACACAAATAAGGGCAAATGAGGTTCCTAAGCACAACAACGAATGCAAATAAGGTTCATAAGCACAAGATCGAGGGCAAATTATGTTGCAAAGCACAATAACAACGCCAACTGAGGTTGTTAAACACATGAACAAGGGCAAATGAGTTTTCTAAGCACAAGAACAAATGCAAATGAGGTTAATAAGCACAAGAACAAGTGTAAATGATGTTGCTAAGCACAAGAACAAGGGCAAAAGATGTAAAGAAGCATATCAACAACGACATTTGAGGTTGTTACGCACATGAACAAGAAATGATGTTCCTAAGCACAAGAATAAATGCAAATGAGGTTTATAAGCACAAGATCACGGACAAAAGAGGTTATTAAGCACACGAACAATGCCAATTGAGGTTGTTAAGTGCACAAATAAGGGCAAATGAAGTTCCTAACAACAAGAACACGTGTAAATGATGTTTCTAAACACAATAACACGGTCAAAAAGAGGTTAAGAAGCATATGTACAACGACAATTGAGTTTGTTAAGCACACGAACAAGGGCAAATGAGGTTCCTACTTACAAGAACAAATGCAAATGAGGTTCATCAGCACAAGATCAAGAGCAAAAGAGGTTGTTAAGTACACGAACAATGCCAATTGTTGTTGTTAAGGTCACAAATAAGGGCAAATGGGGTTCTTAAGCACAAGAACAAATGCAAATGACGTTCATAAGCACAAGATCAACGGCAAATTTTGTTGCAAAGCGCAAGAACAACGACAAATGAGGTTGTTAAGCACAAGAACAAGTGTAAATGATGTTGCTAGGCACAAGAACAAGGGCAAAAGAAGTTAAGAAGGATATGAACAACGACAATTGAGGTTTTTTTAAGCGAACGAACAAGGACAAATGAGGTTCCAAAGCACAAGAACAAATAAAAATGAGATTCAAAACCACAAGATTAAGGGCAAAAGATGTTGTTAAGGACACGAACAACGCCAACTGAGGTTGTTAAGCACACAAACAAGTGCAAATGAGGTTTCTAAGCAGAAAAACAAATGCATATGGGGTTCATAAGCTCAAGATCTAAGGCAAAAGAGGTTTCTAAGCTCACAAAAAACGCGAATTGAGGTCGTTAAGTTCATAAACAAGGGCAAATGAAGTTCCTAAGCACATGAACAACGCCAATTGAGGTTGTTAAGCATACAAACAAAAGAAAATGAGGTTCCTAAGCACAATAACAAATGCAAATGAGGTTCATAAGCACAAGATCAAGGGCAAATTATGTTGCAAAGCGCAAGAACAACGCCAATTGAGATTGTGAAACACACGAACAAGGGCAAATGAGTTTCATAAGCACAAGAACAAATGCAAATGAGGTCAATAAGCACCACATCAAGACAAATTTTGTTGCAAAGCTCAAGAGCAACGACAAATGAGGTTATTAAGCACAGGAAAAAGTGTAAATGATGTTGCTAAGTACAAGAACAATGGCAAAATAGGTTAAGAAGCATATGAACAACGACAATTGAGGTTGTTAAGCACACGAACAAGGGCAAATGAGGTTCCTAAGCACAAGAACAAATACAAATGAGGTTCATAAGCACAAGATCAAGGTCAAAAGAGGTTGTTAAGCACACGGACAACGACAATTGTTGTTGTTAAGCACACAAATAAGGGCAAATGAGGATCCTAAGCACAAGAACAAATGCAAATGAGGTTCATAAGCACAAGATCAAGGGCAAATTATGTTGCAAAGTGCAAGAACAACGACAAATGAGGTTGTTAAGCACAAGAACAAGTGTAAATGATGTCGCTAAGCACAAGAACAAGTGCAAAAGAGGTTAAGAAGCATATGAACAACGACAATTGAGGTTGTTAAGCAAACGAACATGGGCAAAAGAGGTTCCGAAGTAGAAGAACAAATGTAAATATGATTCAAAAGCACAAGATCAAGGGCAAAATAGGTTGTCAAGCACACGAAGAACACCAATTGAGGTTCATAAGCACAAGATCGTGGGCAAATTTTCTTGCAATGCGCAAGAACAACGAAAAATGAGGTTGTTAAGCACAAGAACAAGTGTAAATGATGTTGCTAGGCACAAGAACAAGGGCAAAAGAAGTTAAGAAGGATATGAACAACGACAATTGAGGTTTTTTTAAGCGAACGAACAAGGACAAATGAGGTTCCAAAGCACAAGAACAAATAAAAATGAGATTCAAAACCACAAGATTAAGGGCAAAAGATGTTGTTAAGGACACGAACAACACCAATTGAGGTTGTTAAATACACAAACAAGGGAAAATGAGGTTCCTAAGCATAATAACAAATGCAAATGAGATTCATAAGCACAAATTCAAGGGCAAATTATGTTGCAAAGCGCAAGAACAACACGAATTGAGGTTGTTAAGCACACGAACAAGAGCAAATGAGTTTCCTAAACATAAGAACAAATGCAAATGAGGTTCATAAGCACAAGATTAAGGGCAAATTTTGTTGCAAAGCGCAAGAACAATGAAAAATTAGGTTGTTAAGCACAAGAACAAGTGTAAATGATGTTGCTAAGCACAAGAACAAGGGCAAAATAGGTAAAGAAGCATATGAACAATGACAATTGAGGTTGTTAAGCACACGAACAAGGGCAAATGTGGTTCCTAAGCACAAGAACAAATGCAAATGAGGTTCATAAGCACAAGATCGAGGGCAAATGAGGTTCATAAGCACACAAACAACGCCAATTGTTGTTGTTAAGCACACAAATAAGGGCAAATGAGGTTCCTAAGCACAAGAACAAATGCAAATGAGGTTCATAAGCACAAGATCATTGGCAAATTATGGTGCAAAGCGCAAGAACAACGACAAATGAGGTTGTTAAGCACAAGAACAAGTGTAAATTATTTCGCTAAGCACAAGAACAAGGGCAAAAGAGGTTAAGAAGCATATGAACAACGGCAATTGTGGTTGTGAAGCAAACGAACATGGGAAAAAGAGGTTCCTAAGCACAAGAACAAATGCAAATGAGGTTCATCAGCACAAGATCAAGAGCAAAAAAGGTTGTCAAGCACACAAACCAAACCAATTGAGGATCATAAGCACAAGATCAAGGGCAAATTTTGTTGCCAAGAGCAAGAACAACGAAAAATGAGGTTGTTAAGCACAAGAACATGTGTAAATGATGTTGCTAAGCACAAGAACAAAGGCAAAAGAAGTTAAGAAGAATATGTACAACGACAACTGAGGTTGTTAATTACACGAACAAGGGGAAATGAGGTTCCTAAGCACAAGAACAAATGAAAATGTGGTTCAGAAGCACAAGATCAAGGGCAAAAGAGGTTGTTAAGCACACGAACAACGCCAATTGTTGTTGTTAAGCACACAAATAAGGGCAAATGAGGTTCCTATGCACAAGAACAAATACGAATGAGGTTCATAAGCACAAGATCAAGGGCAAATTATGTTGCAAAACGCAAGAACAACGACAAATGAGTTTGTTAAGCACAAGAACAAGTGTAAATGAAGTCGCTAAGCACAAGAACAACGACAAAAGAAGTTAAGAATCATATGAACAACGACAATTGAGGTTACTAAGCAAACGAACATGGGCAAAAGAGGTTCCTAAGCACAAGAACAAATGCAAATGAGGTTCATAAGCACAAGATCAAGAGCAAAAAAGGTTGTCAAGCACACGAACAACACCAATTGAGGTTCATAACCACAAGATCATGGGCAAATTTTGTTGCAATGCGCAAGAACAACGAAAAATGAGGTTGTTAAGCACAAGAACAAGTGTAAATGATGTTGCTAGGCACAAGAACAAGGGCAAAAGAAGTTAAGAACGATATAAACAACAACAATTGAGGTTGTTAAGCAAACGAACAAGGGCAAATGAGGTTCCTAAGCACAAGAACAAATAAAAATGAGATTCAAAACCACAAGATCAAGGGCAAAAGAGGTTGTTAAGGACACGAACAACACGAATTGAGGTTGTTAACTACACAAACAAGGGAAAATGAGGTTCCTAAGCACAATAACAAGTGCAAATGAGATTCATAAACACAAATTCAAGAGCAAATTATGTTGCAAAGCGCAAGAACAATGACAAATGAGGTTGTTAAGCACAAGAACAAGTGTAAATGATGTTGCTAAGCACAAGAACAAGGGCAAAAGAGGTAAAGAAGTATATGAACAATGACAATTGAGGTTGTTAAGCACACGAACAAGGGCAAATGAGGTTCCTAAGCACAAGAACAAATGCAAATGAGGTTCATAAGCACAAGATCGAGGGCAAAAGAGGTTGTGAAGCACACGAACAACGACAATTGTTGTTGTTAAGCACACAAATAAGGGCAAATGAGGTTTCTAAGCACAAGAACAAATGCAAATGAGGTTCATAAGCACAAGATCAAGAGCAAATTATGGCGCAAAGCGCAAGAACAACGACAAATGAAGTTGTTACGCACAGGAACAAGTGTAAATGAAGTCGCTAAGCACAAGAACAAGGGCAAAAGAGGTTAAGAAGCATATGAACAACGACATTTGAGGTTGTTAAGCAAATAAACATGGGCAAACGAGGTCCCTAAGCACAAGAACAAATGCAAATAACATTCAAAGCACAAGATCAAGGGCAAAAGAGGTTTTTAAGCACACGAACAATGCCAATTGAGGTTGTTAAGCACACAAACAGAAGAAAATGAGGTTCCTAAGCGCAAGAACAATGAAAAATGAGGTTGTACAGCACAAGAACAAGTGTAAATGATGTTGCTAAGCACAAGAACAAGGGTAAAAGATGTAAAGAAGCATATCAACAACGACAATTAAGGTTGTTAAGCATACGAACACAAGGAGAAATGAGGTTCCTAAGCACAATAATAAATGCACATGAGGTTTATAAGCACAATATCAAGGACAAAAGTGGTTATTAAACACACGAACAATGCCAATTGAGGTTGTTAAGCACACAAATAAGAGCAAATGAAGTTCCTAACAACAAGAACAAGCGTAAATGATGTTTCTAAGCACAAGAACAAGGGAAAAAGAGATAAAGAAGCATACGAACAACGACAATTGAGGTTGTTAAGCACACGAACAAGGGCAAATGAGGTTCCTAAGCACAAGAACAAAGGCAAATGAGGTTGTTAAGCACAAGAACAAGTGTAAATGATGTTGCTAAGCACAAGACCAAGGGCAAAAGAGGTTAAGAAGCATATGAACAACGACAATTGAGGTTGTTAAGCACACGAACAAGGGCAAATGAGGTTCCTAAGCACAAGATCAAATGGAAACGAGGTTCATAGGCACAAGATCACGGGCAAAAGAGGTTGTTAAGCACAAGAACAACGCCAATTGTTGTTGTTAAGCACACAAATAAGGTCAAATGAGGTTCCTAAGCACAAGAACAAATACAAATGAGGTTGATAAGTACAAGATCAAGGGCAAATTATGGTGCAAAGCGCAAGAACAACGACAAATGAGGTTGTTAAGCACAAGAACAAGTGTAAATGATGTTGCTAAGCACAAGAACAAGGGCAAAAGAGGTTATGAAGCATATGAACAATGACAATTGAGGTTGTTAAGCACACGAACATGGGCAAAAGAGGTTCCTAAGCACAAAAACAAATGCAAACGAGGTTCATAAGCACAAGATCAAGAGCAAAAAAGATTGTCAAGCACACGAACAACACCAATTGAGGTTCATAAGCACAATATCCTGGGCAAATTTTGTTGCAAAGCGCAAGAACAACGAAAAATGAGGTTGTTAAGCACAAGAACAAGTGTAAATGATGTTGCTAAGCACAAGAACAATGGCAAAAGAAGTTAAGAAGGATGAACAATGGCAATTGAGGTTGTTAAGCAAATGAACAAGGGCAAATGAGGTTCCTAATCACAAGAACAAATGAAAATGAGATTCAAAACCACAAGATCGAAGGCAAAAGAGCTTGTTAAGGACAAGAACAACGCCAATTGAGGTTGTTAAGTACACAAACAAGGGAAAATGAGGTTCCTAAGCACCATAACAAATGCAAATGAGGTTCATAAGCACAAATTCGAGAGCAAATTATGTTGCAAAGCGCAAGAACAACACCAATTGAGGTTGTTAAGCACACGAACATGGGCAAATGAGTTTCCTAAGTGTAAGAACAAATGCAAATGAGGTTCATAAGCACATGATCAAGAGCAAATTTTGTTGCAAAGCGCAAGAACAACTACAAATGAGGTTGTTAAGCACAAGAATAACTGTAAATGACAATGCTAAGCACTAGAACTATGGCAAAATAGGTTAAGAAGCATATGAACAACGACAACTGAGGTTGTTAAGCACACGAACAAGGGCAAATGAGGTTCCTAAGCACAATAACAAATGCAAATGAGGTTCATAAGCACAAGATTAAGAGCAAAAAAGGTTGTCAAGCACACGAACAACACCAATTGAGGTTCATAAGTACAAGATCATGGGCAAATTTTGTTGCAAAGCGCAAGAACAACGAAAAATGAGGTTGTTAAGCACAAGAACAAGTGTAAATGATGTTGCTAATCACAAGAACAAGGGCAAAAGAAGTTAACGAGGATATGAACAACGACAATTGAGGTTGTTAAGCAAACAAACAAGGGCAAATGAGGTTCTTAAGCACAAAAACAAATGAAAATGAGATTCAAAACCATAAGATGAAGGGCAAAAGAGGTTGTGAAGGACACGAACAACGCCAATTGAGGTTGTTAAGTACACAAACAAGAGAAAATGAGGTTCCTAAGCACAATAACAAATGCAAATGAGGTTCATAAGCACAAATTGATGGGCAAATTATGTTGCAAAGTGCAAGAACAACACTAATTGAGGTTGTTAAGCACACGAACAAGGGCAAATGAGTTTCCTAAGCATAAGAACAAATGCAAATGAGGTTCATAAGCTCAAGATCAAGGGCAAATTTTGTTGCAAAGCGCAAGAACAACAACAAATGAGGTTGTTAAGCACGAGTGCATGTGTAATTGATGATGCGAAAGCACTAGAACAAGGACAAATGAGGTAAAGAAGCATATGAACAGCGACAATTGAGGTTGTTATGCACAAGAAAAATGGCAAATGAGGTTCCTAAGCACAAGAACAAATGCAAATGAGGTTCATAAGCACAAGATCGAGGGCAAAAGAGATTGTTAAGCACACGAACAACGCCAGTTGAGGTTGTTCAGTCGCAAATGTTGTTCCTATGCACAACAACAAATGCAAATGAGGTTCATAAGCACAAGATCAAGGGCACCTTTTTTTGCAAAGCGCAAGAACAACGAAAAATGAGGTTGTTAAGCACAAGAACAAGTGTAAATGATGTTGCTAAGCACAAGAATATGGGCAAAAGAGCTTAAGAAGCATACAAACAATGACAATTGAGGTTGCTAAGCAAACGAACAAGGGCAAATGAGGTTCTTAGGCACAAGAACAAAAGCAAATGAGATTCAAAAGCACAAGATCAAGGGCAAAGGAGTTTGTTAAGCACACGAACAATGCCAATTGAGGTTGTTAAGCACACAAACAATGGAAAATGAGGTTCCTAAGCACAATAACAAATGCAAATGAGGTTAATAAGCACAAATTGAAGGGCAAATTATGTTACAAAGCGCAAGAACAACACCAATTGAGGTTGTTAAGCACACGAACATGGGAGAATGAGTTTCCTACGCATAAGAACATATGCAAATTAGGTTTATAAGCACAAGATCAAGGGCAAATTTTGTTGCAAAGTGCAAGAACAATGACAAATGAGGTTGTTATGCACAGGATAAAGTGTAAATGATGTTGCTAATCACAAGAACAAGGGCAAAGGTGGTTAAGAAGCATATGAACAATGACAATTGAGGTCGTTAAACAAACGTACAATGGCCAACGAGGTTCCTAAGCACAAGAACAAATGCAAATGAGGTTAATAAGTACAAAATCAAGGGCAAAAGAGGTTGTTAAGCGCACAAACAACGACAATTGAGGTTGTTAAACACACAAACAAGGGAAAATGAGCTTCATAAGCACAAGAACAAATGTAACTAAGTTTCATAAGTATAAGATCAAGGGCGAATTTTGTTACAAAGCGCAAGAACAACGACAAATGAAGTTGTTAAGCACAAGAACAAGTGTAAATGATGTTGCTAAGCACAAGAACAAGGACAAAAGATTTAAAGAAGCATATGAACAACGACAATTGAGGTTGTTAAGCACACGAACAAGGGCAAATGAGGTTCCTACGCACAATAACAAATGCAAATGAGGTTAATAAGCACATAATCAAGGGCAAATTTTGTTGCAAATCGCAAGAACAACGCCAACTGAGGTTGTTAAACACACGAACAAGGTCAAATGAGTTTCCTAAGCACAAAAACAAATGCAAATGTGGTTAATAAGCACATGATCAAGGGCAAATTTTGTTGCAAAGCGCAAGAACAACAACAAATGAGGTTGTTAAGCACAAGAACAAGTGTAAATGATGTTGCTAAGCACTAGAACAATGGCAAATGATGTTAAGAAGCGTATGAACAACGACAATTGAGGTTGTTTTAAGCACACGAACAAGGGAAAATGAGGTTCCTAAGCACAAGAACAAATGCAAATGAGGTTCAAAACCAAAAGATCAAGGGCAAAAAAGGTTGTTAAGCACACGAACAACGCCAATTGAGGTAGTTAAGCACACAAATAAGGGCAAATGAGGTTCCTAAGCACAAGAACAAATGCAAATGAGGTTCATAAGCACAAGATCATGGGCAAATTTTGTTGCAAAGCGTATGAACAACGACAAATGAGGTTCTTAAGCACAAGAACAAGTGTAAATGATGTTGCTAAGCACAAGAACAAGGGCAAAAGAGGTTAAGAAGCATATGAACAACGACAATTGAGGTTGTTAAGCAAACGAACAAGGGCAAATGAGTTTCCTAAGCACACGAACAAATGCAAATAAGGTTCATAAGGATAAGATCAAGGGCAAAAGAGGTTGTTAAGCACACGAATAACGCCAATTGAGGTTGTTAAGCACACAAATAAGAGAAAATGAGGTTCCTAAGCACAAGAACAAATGCAAATAAGGTTCGTAAGGATAAGATCAAGGGAAAATTTTGTTACAAAGCGCAAGAACAACGACAAATGAGGTTGTTAAGCACAAGAACAAGTGTAAATGATATTGCTAAGCACAAGAACAAGGGCAAATTATGTTGTAAAGCGCAAGAACAACGCCAATTGAGGTTGTTAAGCACAAGAACAAGGGCAAATGAGCTCCGTAAGCACAATAACAAATTTAAATGAGATTCATAAGCACAAGATCAAGGGCAAATTTTGTTGCAAAGCGCAAGAACAACGACAAATTAGGTTGTTAAGCACAAGAACTAGTGTAAATGATATTGCTAAGCACAAGAACAAGGAAAAAGGTGGTTAAGAAGCATGTGAACAACGACAATTGAGGTCGTTAAGCATGTACCAGTTCGGACCTATTATTTCTCAAAAGATGAGAAGCTGTTGGTTTATGAGTATATTGCTGGTGCCAACCTCTCAACATTTTTGCATGGTATGGTTCCTCAAATTTTCTATGAATATAAAGGCATTTGAGGTCTTAATTGTTTTGTAATCGTCTTATACTGTCAGTATGTCTTTTATAACTAGGGTGAACACAAACCGAACAGTATAGCAGCAGCATTACTAGGATTTTTATTTTCTACTTTTGACTAGAATATAATGTTTTAGGCTCATAGCCTTCGTAACAAACCTCACTGGTATGGATGCAGTGTCCAGTGAGGAAATATAAATAAGAAGAAAATAAATAATTAAAGACATCAATAACATCTTGGAATTCAATACTTGACCCGGAGTACAGAAAAGATCCCATTAGACTGGAACGCAAGATTTCATATCATACTCGCAACAGCATGATTACTCTATTCGTTCTGTTGTGCGAGTAAACCTCAGGTCCTGTGCATAACCCAGGACCAGCCCTTCAAAAACAAATATTTTCATTAACTAAGTGATTATGAGTACTCTATTCGTATTATTTTATTAATTGTTAAGGACATGACTTATCACAACAGCTCAAGGATTATGAAAAAAAAGTCATGGAGGTAGTGCAGTTTAATTATTTGAGAATGACAATAAATATTTTAGCCTATTTGTATCTGGGCTGATGTATTTATTTGCAAATATGGCTCCGGCACCAAAGCCAGTGTTAAATCTGAACACCAAATAGGCTTAACTTACTTCTGTTTAGTTTGGGCTCATTAAATGATCTTTACTACTAATGCAGTAGAGAATTTTTTTTTTTTTTTGAAATATTATACCTTTTCCATCACACTCTCTCTAATCACTATTTTTGAATATTAATGCTAGAAGTCACAGACATGAGAAATTGAATATTACTTAACATCTAAATATTTGACTTTCAAATGAAAAAAAAAAAGATAAAAAAAACGTGCTCTCTTCGTTACAATTTTTTTTTGTTTTGAGGTGAATCTTAAGATTTTATTTTTTTTCTTGTTCATAGAAAATGATGGAAAGTTTATCAGAAGCAGAACTGGAGGCATTGCTTGAGCAGGTAGAGGAAAGAAAAGGACGTCTTGGTAAACGGTGAAAGCTTCTCCTGTAAAAGCACATAATTTGTATTACTTTATTCTTACAAGTAAAAAGCATGATAAGATTTTTTTTATTTATTAGAACAAGGATTTCCTCATAATTGTATTATACTTCTCAGACTTGACAATTCTTTTTGCATTGGATGGGTTTATTGATGCTTGATCTTGATTTCAGAGGGGTTTGTGACAGTTCGGTTATTATTTATCTAAAATTGATTGTTTGTATTTATTTTGTTGTAGTCTTTGATTGCGAACGAAGGTTTCCAACATATTATCCTTACTCTCAATATTAATGCTGATGGAAACCTAAGGGGTTGCTGGTTTTTTTGCATGTTTCTTCCTGTACAGAGATAATATACTACCTTTTATTTATTTTTTTCTTTAATTTTGTTTCTTGGTTTTAAGCTTTTGTTTTTCAACTGAGGAAAAGAGAAGCAATAGAACTAAAGCTTCTTGCGGGTGCCTTTTCTTGCTCTTGTTAGAGAAATAGTTCAAAAGGTTACAGTTATGTGCTACTATTTAGGTTCAATCAAAGGTTGAGAAGATAATATATCACATGATTGATGTGTTGAGAGAAGGCGATATGAGATCCAGAGCTCCCACCTGTAACCTAGATCGCCTGAATTTAGATATGATTATATTATGTTGTTTGTGACAAATCTGATATTTCTTAAATTTGGAAACTATAAATGTGACTGTAGTCTGTACATCTGAGACCCTAAACCTCACAATTTAGAAAGAAAACCAGGAAATTATGTATCCCCCCCTAAAATTCATAATGTCATATATACTCTTCTAAATTTAAAAAACTCACAAATTTATCCAATTTATTGCATTTTGTTTTAAAACTCATTCTAAATTTATAAAATACACATTTTACCCTTTATTAAAAATAATAAAAAATATATAGCTTGTTTAAGAGAAAATTGCTCTTGTTAAGTGCTTATCCAATGTATTATGATAAAAAAAAAATTGTTTTGATTTTCATGTATGAGATGTATTTTAGCAAACAAGCAAGAGAGGGTGCACTTTGTGAGGAACCTGATAAGGGAGATTACTGGTTTTGCCCCTTATGAGAAGTGCATTACTGAACTGATCAAGCTGAGAAAAGACAAGTGTGCCCTTGAGGTTGCCAAGAGAAACCTCGAGACCCGCAAGCATGCAAAGAAGAAGAGAGATGCAGAAATACCTAATTAGTGGGTGAGTTGTGTGTTACATCTTATTTCTGACTTAATAACTTTGTCAAGTGGGATGTCATTAAAGGAAAATTACAATACCATTTTGAATTTAACTAATTCTGATTGCATGTAGTTTCCCTTTACATATGGTTTCCCATTTCTTTGATTGCTTTATCAAAGTTTTAATTTGCCCAAAGATGAAATTGATGCAATCAACAATCAGGTTTTCAAATTTATTTAATTATCTCTTTTAATCTTTGCGAGACACAAGTTACCAACAGCGATTGTATTTTTTTCAATTAGTCATTTGTTTATCCAATTGGCTTCTTTCCAGTAGTTTGAATTATTTAAGAAGTCCACAAATAATCTGGATATGTGCCTGCTATTTTATGGAGACTCAGTGTTCCTCTAGAGATGAAGACTATAAAAGAGAAATAAATTAGAAGTACTTCGTTGCTATTAGAGATTGTTGTTAATTATATCTTTTCTATTATTTTATTGTTAGATATCTCAAACTGATTTCAGCTAATGAATGAAGCACAAGAAGTCTCAAAATTATCTTCTCAAATTATTCAGTCGCCAGATAGCCTACAGGTAGGTTCCATAACATATATGCTTCGTGAATGTTTTCTAGAAAATCAAACAAAATAAAGCATTTTGTTTGACTAAAGAGCACCAAAAGACTGGTTAGGTACATTCGTCCAGATAATCACTAAATAGTCCATTTGCCTCCGTCATGTTTTTCGAAGGAAACATTATATGACCCTCCTTGTAAAGAATCTTATCAAAATCTGTCAAGAATCCTATCAAAATCCTCCAAGGATTTCTTTCCATCTAGGTAATCTCCTCTCAAGCTCTACTCTGGAAAGTTATTCATTATATTATCTTTGTAAATATCATTCCTTATTTAGAAAAGTTAGGTTACTGTTGTGTATATAAACAGATGTATATGGTTGAGAATATATATCAGTGTTTATAAAAAAAATTCTTCTTTATCATATCTAATTTTCTTTCATGGTATAATTTACTGAATTTACAACTCGTGAGATTTACAATAAGATAAATATTTCACTTGAGGGTACCTTGAATTATGTAGGTTTATTTTAGAAAAAAAAAAAAGCGCAATGCTGAAACTTACCAATGTAGGTACATGAGAAGTTGTGTAAGCACTTGTAGAAGATGCAAGTCTTACAGGAGCAGGTATGGTTTCTTTTTAAAAGTTCTATTGTTAGAGTTTATATCATTCAAAATGGGGAGATCTTGTATGGTTTATCTGTTGGTTTTGTTTATATTATAGAAAGTTCTATTTATTTATTTATTTTATTTTTGGTAAACAAAACAAAGCCCTGAAGAAGTAAATAGAGGCACTCAAGTCTCAAGGTAAAACTGTAGTGATGAAAATGTATATGTTATGACAATTGAAATAAAAAATAATAATTAATTATTCTACTGTTGTGTTGCTTTATTTTTTATTGCATAGATTGGTTACAATGCAATATCCATATTTTATAAGTTGTTTTTTTCTATTTATTTGACTTTAGAATAATTTACTTTTTTGGTTGACTTTTGTAATTTAGACAATCTTGTATCCTTATTAATGAAAATATTTCAGAGTTAAAAAACTAAAAAAAGAAGAATCAAAGAGTTCATAATTGACAACATGACATCTTAATTTTGTATAATTAATTTTGGACTAATCATAATTTAATTAAAGTCAACAAACGTTGTCAAATAATAGAGTTAATTTTAGACTCATCATATACTTTTTTTTTTTTTTTTGAGAGCTTGTCAGAGACTGACAAGTGAATTGCATTAATTAAAATTGCGTTACAATCAGGATTTGAAATTCCTAGCTTATCCCAGACATCCTTACACAGCACTTACTATCCTGTTCACAGGTTGCCATGCTTTCATCGCCCTGCCCAATTTGATATCTGTTATCTATCGGTTCCTATGAATAACAATAAGGATAAAAATACAGTAATACACTTATCCCGGGTATACTATCTACTCAATTATTACAACATTAGAGATCTAGCAATTATGATTAGTGGAGTAATACACTTATTAAGTTGATCAAATATCAAATATCTTGAGGCTCAACTAGCAATTTAATTACAAAATTACCGTAAAAATAAAATATAGTTAATTGGAGTAGTGGAGTAATGAGACACATGGTTTAAATATTAACTCCCGTGAATTAGCTTTTAAGATATATAGACTCACTCAACCGAATAAGCTTTTAGCTTTTTTATATTATAATTTTCTTTTTTTATTTTCTAATTAGTCATGTTTCACATTAAGAAGACACATAATTTTGGTTTTCATTTATATTTAGCTGAGATTTCGTGAAAAAATATTATTATGCAAAGGATACTAAAATAATTCCAACATGCTAAGTTTTTGTCTTGATTATCTGTTTACAGTGGAAAAAATTTCAGGTTAATGAAAAAAAAAATATATATATATATATATATATATATGTATGTATGTATGTATTGTTTGGAAGTTTTTTTCCGAAACAAATTGAAATAAAAAATTATTCAAGCATTGTTTGGATTTTTTTTTTCCAATACCAAAAATGTTCTCACTTTTTCTCCGCAAAAATTACCATTCTTGTAATAAAGAAAAAGTCATTGGATGCAGATTTTACTCTCTCTTTTTTTTTCTCTTTTTCCTCGATCTTTTTCATTATTATGAATGTTTGTAAATTCTTTTGGAATCTCATATCTACAAAAAAATATTTATTCAAGAAAATAAGACAATCCGATCCGTCTCTTAGAAAGACAAACTAAATGCACGACTGTAATGTAGTGATTGAAGCGTCACTTAATTAGTAGCTTAGAGACTTTAAGTTCAAATTCTATTTGCCATATATTATATATTTTACTAATTTTAAGTTTTAATCCTTCAATCTAAATTTTTTAGCTCCGCACCGTGCAAAACATGACTAAATTAATACGACAACTATCGAATGGTTTAGCAGTTCTGAATCTTCTGATAGATGATGCAATCTAAAATCCAGGATCTCAACTGAATATTTCATACGATTTATTCTGTTGGTAATTAAACAATTTAACTAAGTGGTAACATGCATCAGAATTCAGAAAGAAATATTTTCAATTCAAAATGGGTTATTATTTTCCATTTGGCTCGTTTCTATTTGTCATCGTCAAGACCTCTGCAAGGAACTCGCCTTTAATTATCTAGGAAATATCAAGGAAAGGATTCAGAACTTTGAATGTGTCATTAATTACAGGATGGTACTGGTAAGAGGTAAAACTGTAAAAGTAAGTAGAGATTTTAACAGAGCATTTTTGGCTTCATGCAGCTGGACTATTGAATCAAACGGCACTACTGTATATGATTTGTCCACTGCATGAAGCTAAAATTACTCTGTTAAAATCTTTACCCGGAAAAGTCATGACCGGTTGATGAGTTAGGTAGGTCACAAATTTGTACACTGCAACCACCGTAAATGAGCAAACATTTGGCTTAAAGGGGGAGAGGAGATATTTGTTTACCTTGTAAAATAAAATGTACCATAGCTTCTATATCTACCAGTACCGCCCATTTAGGAGAAATAGAATTCTCATATCTTTATAAAACAGATAAAAGTATCACAAGAACATTTGCAAATCATGCAAAACGGAGAGAGGTTCAACAAATGGTCATTGGCCAATGAAACTGCTCTGGTCACTGGTGGTACCAAAGGAATTGGGTATGATATGCTGCTATTCCTTCACTATTTATAGTCAATATAAACATTGCAAAAGGGATATATCCAAACTATTATTTTCTAGTAACTGGTTTAATTTGTTTCCTATATATTTGTTGCATTTTCAAAAATTACAAATGTATGTATATCAACATGATCGGTACTTTCCGCAAATCTTGTATTGTGCAGGTACGCAATAGTAGAAGAACTGGCAGCATTAGGAGCAACTGTGCACACTTGCTCTAGGAATGAAATAGAACTAAACAAGTGTTTGCAAGAGTGGAAGGACAAGAAACTAAAAATCACTGGTTCAGTATGTGATGTGTCGTCTCGAGCTGAAAGAGAAAAGCTAATGGACACCGTGAAATTGATTTTCCAGGGAAAGCTTACAATCCTTGTAAGTCTATCAGTAAAATGTTTTGCTCCCTTTTCAAATGAGTGATTTTTAATAAGTTGCTGTTTTGCTGGTAAAAATGCTACTGAGGCCGAAAATTTCATACTTTTTTGTTACAATTAATTTGGTAATTTTATCCAACTGCAACAACAACAACAAATTCTTTAGTCCCGAACATATTGGGTAGGCTAGAAATGAAATCCAACCGGAGGTGAGGGCTTCATTTCCATAAAAATTAATATAAATTTAAAATCAAAGAAAGAAGATAGTGTCGCTGGTCACATGCGAACATTGATTTTATTTCGGTAATTAATAAAAATGACATCAAGAACAACTAATAGTAATATATCGTGTATAGCGTTGTACTAAAATTTTATAGTAATGAATTTTGCATATATCCTATCTTGTTTTTATATCAATGCTTAATTGTATCTATTATTTATAGGTAAATAATGCAGGGACGGGTTTCGTAAAAGCTGCAGAGCAAATAACAGAAAAGGAATATTCATTTCTGATGGCAACAAATCTTGAATCTGCATTCCACTTAACCCAACTCGCGCATCCTCTTCTCAAGGCCTCCGGTGGTGGCAGTGTTATTTTCAACTCTTCTATGGCTAGTTTACTTGGCATCGACTACCTCTCTCTCTATTGTGCTACTAAAGGTAGTCCTAATTCCTAAATACCAGTTCGATGGAGTCTACATGCAACATTTTGCGAATTATAATTGATAATTCCTAAATATCAGAAAATTGAATACTGTAAAATGATTTTCACTAAAATTTCGTTGCTGGTTTTCATCACCTTTCTGTTTGTGATGAGTTTTGAGTTTCAGTTATTTTAGCATGATTAATTGAACTGATATGTCTCAAATAGCATTATTTGGTGAAACTCAAAATTCTGACCTTTATTATTCTCTTTGCATTCAAAAAAATTAAAATTAGAAGAGTTTGCAAATTGATCAAGGGAAAGATTCTAATAAACAAAAATTATCGATATTTTAGCATGACAAGAAGAAATAAAAAATTACCGCAAATTCAAAATTCGAGTTAATTCGTCTAAAAATATATAAGTTTAATTCTGTGTCAGGAGCGATAAACCAACTGACCAAGAGCTTGGCCTGTGAATGGGCAAAGGATGACATCCGATGCAATGCTGTTGCACCCGGCGCTATAGACACCCCTCTAATGAAACCAGTATGCAAAATGCAAATAAATATATATTCAAGTCGATCATTAATTCTATATATTATGCACAAAGTTTAATTTCCTTTGAACTGAAATTAATAATCACATTATATATATATTATGTGCAGATTCTTGATGATGAGAACCGCAAGGCAAAGCAACTCGCCGTTATTCCTCAAGGTCGTGCCGGCCAGCCTGAGGAGGTCGCCGCTCTTGTGGCATTTCTTTGCATGCCGGCTGCTTCTTACATCACCGGGCAAGTCGTTGCCATTGATGGTGGCCGCTCCATTAACGGCAGTGTCAAGTAATTAAGACAATTAATTACCTAATTATTTCATTTACCTAATTAGACTTTGTGCTTTATTATGTCTTCTCGTTGAGGAGATTAGCTATATACTGAAATAACTGTATGTGGAGTACCGTTTGGTGTTTGAAATAATTAAATTAGATTTGTGTTTCACCGGTAGGATGTAAATTTGTATCATGACTGAAATATCTTAAAAATAGTCATGGCATATTAATCACGATGTGATAAATGTAACGTTGATCATATTAGTAACATTTGATCACGTTTAACTAATTGTTCGAATAAGTTAATTGAAATAAGAAAACTTAGGAAAAAAATAAAGCTTAGAAATATTGTAGATAAATGTAAAATAAAGAAATAATATTGTAAGAAAATAAATTTATTCGGAAACTTGAATTATTATTTGGAACAAATGATATAAATTTTTTGGAACTAATGATATAAATTTTTTGATATTTTTGTCACATATAGTCATGTCTGGTCATGTGTAAATCTGCTATTTGAGAATTGATATTAAATCTGAAAATTCATCTTTTAATCTCAGCTATTGACAGATTAGAATAACTACATGCATATAGAATCTATAATATTCACCAAAATTATGGGATACTTGAGTAATTCATCTAGACTCCCTATGATTAAACATGATGATTAAATTAAACATGGTGGCATCTTGCCCAAAAAGAATTCTCATGCGTGTCTGTCTGCTTCTAGACCGTCCAAATTAGCTTGCGCTTTTTTCTGTGTTTGACATTGTTCCCTCTGACTTCAGATATTATGATTAGTATCCGACTAATTGTATCTAAAGTTTTTATTTAGTTTTTAATTAAACCAATCGTCATTTGACTAGTGCGAATACTGTAAAATTCAATATTTTATACTATATAAAACAATAACGAATCATATATAAGATGTAATCAAAATTTATAACAACAACAACAACTCTTGCAACTTCTCAACTTTTTGTACTTATTGTACTTCGTACTTTCACTGTTGGTGTAATTTAACCGTTAACTGTATTTTATGTACTTTAAAACGCATCAACTTGTGTACTTTATCTTTCTAGAAGTTTTCAAAACAGAAACCCTAAAACAAATGCAAAATTAATTTTTTTTTTTCAAAAGAAAACATTTCAAATTTTTCATTTTTTTTTATTTTTTTCGAATTTTCTTTTTCAAATATTAACATATGCATCTATGATCTATATCATGTAAAATCATACTTTGTATAATATAAAATAAATCTATGTGTACTGTAAAGTTTACATATGAATACTGTAAAACTTGAATTCTATAATTACTGATGCAAACTGCAAAAATAACATATCCAAACTATAAAAAATGAATACTGTAAAACTTGAAGATGTAAACTACAAAACATGAATACTATCAAACAGATTATTACAAACATAACTACTGCAAAACATACTATTCAACTAAATACAAACATTTTGTTCAACAAAACACATTGTTCCAACACAAACACATTGATTAAACAAAATATAATTGTTCCAACAAATTTCTTATTTCATAACTCTCTGGTGCACATTATTTGGATGTATAAGAAGTTTCATAACCAGAATGAGACGTTCCTTGGAAATATCATTCTGCAAAAAAATAAAATAAACAAGAGTTACCCAGCTGCATAACATAAATACTGTAAAAAAAAGAAAGATGTAAACTATGAAACTTACACATGAAAACTATAAAATATGAATACTGTAAAAATTAAAGGAAATACTATAAAAATTGAAGATGTAAACTATAAAACATAAATACTGTAAAAATTGAAAATATAAACTACAAAACTTACACATTAAAACTATAAAACATGAATACTGTAAAAATTGAAGTGAATACTGTAAAAAATTGAAAATGTAAACTATAAAACATGAATAATGTAAAAATTAAAGGGAATACTGTAAAAATTAAAAATAAAAACTGTAAAATTAAAGATGTAAACTATAAAATATTAATACAGTAAAAATTACAAATGTAAACTATAAAACATAGAGATGCTAACTGTAAAACTTTAATCTAGCGAATAAAGCTTCCTAGCAACTGGTTCTCTTTAATGTCATATGGTAATGAATAGGTATTATACAAACTAAACTTAAGAATTGTTAAATTAGATAGCAACTTCCTTTGACGGCATTAAATACGAATTTTCAATAAACTATAAGCTTATTAAACAATCTAAGGGACATTCAAATAAAGATGAAGAGATTGAATCTCAAATGTGCTAGGGTTTAACGCATGACTTATCCTCTGTGCTAGTGCCTTATGTGGTAACACGGCGGCGGCGGCGCAAGCGAGGAGAGGGGTTCATTATTGTATAGGGAGATCGTCCAATATGTAGAGGAAGGAGAGAGAGAGAGATCGGAATGGGGGAGACGGAGGCGATCTGTGCTGGAGCCTCCGGTGCGAACACGGCTGCGCGAGGATCTCACATCTGTAGATGGAGGAGAGAGAGATCGGAACGAGGGAGAACATGGTGGCAGCGGTGCGAGGATCTCATTGTGGAGGTCTGACAAGCAGTGACGTTGACTGGGAGGGGCAGAGCGGATCCAGGCAAGATTGAAGTCATTGGAGAAGAACTTGCCCTTGATAGCGGAGTTCAGAGGAAGCGGGAAAGGGGAGAGAGCAAGGCGGAGTGAGCAGAGAGATTAGATCTAGGCAATTTTCATTTTGGAGAAGAAAGATCGGTAATTTATTTGAAAAAAAAATGGAGAGACAGTTTATAAAGGTAGGTCGTTGGATTTGACCGTTTGAAATGCGTTAGAAAGTAGTTTGGGGATTTTTCGGAGACATAACAATAGGTACAAAAACATTTTCTCTTCTGATTATTATTTAGTTTTCAACCTTGTGTCACTGTATAATACAATAGTAACAATATTCATCATTTTTTTGGTAATTTCTTATCCTAGTTACTTTAATTAATTTTGGCATTGGTATTTGTGTTTAAAAAATGAAGTGGGTAAATAGACGAGGAATTGTGAACTTTTTCCTGCACTAAAAAAACTTAGTTTGAAATATAAATTTTAAATGAGAAATTTTATCATTAATCTTGTTCCCCACACAATTAATGTATTGATGCTGAAAATTTTATAAGCTCAATATTGATCTTTTGAGATTGCTTAATCAAATTTCTAATTTAATTTATAGTTTGCAGTCATATATAAGCGGCAATACTACAATTAACTGTATAGTTATCTAACAATTTAAAATCACACATGCATGTGTCTACATATTTTGTGAAAAAACATATATACATATATAGAAAATTATATACAAAAGATATTTATAAATCAGCATATATGAATAAGCAGTGCACATTTTAAAATACTGATGGCAACCACCACTTAATCACAATCATTGAGCTGAGAAATTATCACATTACCGCAACAAATTAGACATGATGACCATTAAAAGGTAGAAATGGAAGTACTTCCCATTTCGCTTTCAATATTTATTTTCCTTTAAGAAATGAATGCCTTGTGAATAATTTTCAACTTGCGTCTCCGCTTCACTATATATTTTGTGCCTTTGAAACTTGAAAGCACTACTATATATTATTGTAACGAACTTTCGGCTGATAACGATTATTGCAACGTGGCTTCATTCATTCATTCTATCTTATCCCTTTTAGCAAGACACATGATGTGTCACGACCATGACTAGCGATTTTTTAGTATGATTATGACATACATTAATTAATACTGTTGCGTTCACTTGTCACTAATTTTTAATAAAAAGGAGCTCCATCATTAATTGACAAACATACTGCTATAAATTAATTTTTCATGACTTCGACGACATTTTCAGTTTATCTCCATGCATGAATGCATAGTCTATTAATTCATGCTATCAATAGGAAACCCACTTTAGGGTGTGCTCCAAACAGGGAATGCGTAGGAGAAGGAAAATTCAATGTGCGGAGATGAGAGTTTACAATCGTAATTAGAGGCGAGTTCATAATTTTAATTAGGGTAGATATAAAATATTAACATTGTATAATTTTTTTTTCTCTTGACAAATCGGAGTGGAGTAGTGGATAGAGATCTAAAAAGATCACGGCACGACCAAATACGTCATGACACGTGTGCTGATTACATGTCGTGATCATCTTTCGAAAATTTGGCACAACAAGGCATGTCACACAAAAGATTTGGTCACATGTAATTAGGATCATTAGATCTTGATCGAATGGTGAATCTTAAATATACTAACCTAAATTATGAAAAAAAAATAGTTAAACGTGACTGGTCACGTTTGGACACGTCACGTGTAGTGACCATTCACGTGCCATGACTATCCTTCCAAATTTGCTCACGACACGAAGTTACGGCGTGACTAGTCACGGCACGGTATATATTCATATCCTTAGTAGAGTATCTATTTTTTCTCCTAACAAATCAACAATTCTTCTAAGTGGAGTAGCGAATTGGACTACGTTTTTTTTTTATGCAAATCAGTCTGGGCTGACTTTCTTTTCCGTGCAATTTTCTTCTACTGGACTGTGAATTAAATCTAGGAGTGGACATTATATCCATTCAATAGTAGGCACAAGTATAAAATATCACCGGATCTAAAAAAAATTCGAATCCAGAGGTAGACACTTGCGTATCCCTAACCCTTCTGCCATTGATCGTGACTGACCGGACAAGTTCACCTGCTTCTGAAAGGAGTATTCAAATAGGACGCGGAGAAAAACAGAGGGAACAAGTACTGTGCGAAGAGAAACATCACATAAATTTTGACGAAATTTGTTACTCTCAAATCGAAGTGTAAGTTTTACTATTTGAAGGAGATCATCACCGCTCGTTACTTTCTTTCCCTTCCCTTCTCTTCTCTTCTCCTTCCTCTACGCATGAAGTTATGAAGCACAACCTTAGGATCATATGTGATTATCTAATAATGTTTTGAATTTTATCAAGTCTGCATTTTTTGAGAATATTTATATCAATTACTAACCTCATTGAATATCAATATTTTTGTTAATACAAAAAAGATGGACAGAACTAATTCTTGATAGATTGGTTTAAAACGCAAAAAAAAAAATGTACAACAAGCATTTAAGGGTTTCTCTGCAATCGCGTGCATAATGAACAACAACGAAGGAAACACATGAAAGAGACCTCCACTATACTTATGATTCAGAGTTCAATAAAATCGTCAAAATAATACACATTAGTACGTAATTCACCTCTGTTCGTTCTCACTTCTACTCAAAAAATTTGATTGTGGAGCAAATAGCTTGTGTCAGTCAGTTTCGGTCTTGTTTCCGTTTTCCTTCTTTAACAATACTATTTTAACTTTGTATAACACACAAGTATTTTTTTTTTTCATTTTAACTTGTTATTACGTGCAATGCACAAAATTAAAATAGCACTGTTAATATTTTTTATATTTCGTTTTCTTTAAAAAATACGTTAAGAAGTTCACAAGTATAATTGGTCGTATGTGTTCATTCATGTCAGACACCGTGAGGTGTAGAGGTGTCAATGGTAGCTTTTTAACCGTTTATACAACCTGTATTGTATTCGATAAAGCGAGTAGGAGTAAGTTTTTTTCGTTAGCTTATTGGGTATGGGAATGGATATGGGTATGGGTAAGGGTATGGTAATGACTATTTCGTACTCATTACCCCATAGAGTAATTATAAAATCTAAAACTATATGTATTCAATTCAATTTTCAGTGCACATAGATTTACTCTTCCATTTCAGTACCCTAAACTGCATCATTCTATTCTAATGCACAAAGTTTGTATCTTTGATATATTTTTCCTTCCATCTTCGTTTTCTTGCTTTTTAACTCATTCGTAAGAGTGTAATGTAACTTTTTTAAGAATTTAACTCACATAATCATATCTCCACTTCAATTTTCATGAATTTAACTCACATAGTCAGATCTCCACTTCAATTTTCATGGTGGCTATAACTCAAATTTGTTTTCAAATTTCAAATTTTGCAATAAATAATTATAATGAGTGAAAGAACAATTTAAATGGTTATCTTATGTAATTAATAAAATATAATCTGTAAAACATAATGAGTTATTGATGTTTTATTTATAAAATATAATAAAATTAATTATTATATTATTATTATCCGTTATTCACTTGTATTATTTTGTTGCCCAATAATATTAAAGGATAAAAGTAAGGTATAATAAGATTATTTTTTAATGGATAAAAGTAAAGTATGAATAAGATATATTTTAATGAGTATGGATATAAAAATACATCCATCCGACCTGTACAGTACCTATTGACACCCCTAATGAGGGGATCAAAATCTGCTCATTTTCTCAAGAAAAAGAGCACTCTCTTTTTCTTCCATCTGGATCGTTCAAAATCTATCGTACGGTTTTAATTAAATCTGAATCATTTTAATAGATTAAATTAATTTGAAAATATAAAGTAATTGAGATCATGCTATAAATTTTGAACGATTCAGATGAAAGAAAAAAAAAATCTTTCTTTTCTCAAGAGAAGAAGCTGAGTCGGTTCCCCCAATGAGGTAACAAAAATGTAGCCCGAAATTAGAGGGCAGAAAAGGTGCTTTCACCTTAATTGCGGTGGTTACGAATAACATTCGCTGTTTCTTTGTAATTTCAAAAGGTAACCTGTCACCTGTGTGATTTCCGGATGCGTACCGCCTTCAATAACTCGCACATCTCTTTCATCTTTGAGATAATAGATCTTAGCAAACATGATATCAATTTCGGTAATAGGGTTCAATGTTAAACGTGTGTTGCGGGTTATGTCATGAAGGTAACTAAAATTTTGAGAGGAAGTTTTCATAAAAAAAAAAGTGTTGATACTCAAACCATAAAAAAATTTGTGGTATACCCAATATTAATTCATATGAAATTATTACGTTTTTATGGAGAAATTTCTTTACCTATCAGGTATTAATAATGTTTAAAATATGATGATATTACAGTTGTCAATGAGTCGATTCGAGTAGATTCGAGTCGAGTCAAGTAAAGTTTGAAATCTGCTCATGCTAGAACAAGTCAATTTGAGCCAATCAAGAGCAAAAATCGAACCTACCGTTCATACTATGAGTTGCACATTGATCATTTTTTTTATTAAATTAGTGTTATGAGCGACACACAGACTACGAGCAAAAAAAAAAATTTATTGTCTTGCAACAACTTTCAAATTTTCACAATAGACACCTGATACCTGAAAGTGTCGAAAAATAGTTTAATTTTTTTCTTTACAACGAGCTGAGAAATGATCTAATTTGGGTCAAGTTTAAACTCGTCATTGACAAGTAGAGCCAAAATTGACCGAGCTAATTATGAGTTTTTTATGAGCCGATCTCGTGAGAACCACAAGCTGTGAATTTTTCTTTTTCCTTTCAAATATGACCACAGTGACAAGATTCGCGAATTATTCATTTTTTTTGTGATGCCGAACAGAACACCGAATTATTCGGTTGACCGAACTTTGACTGAATATTTTCCAAATAATTCGCAAATTTTACGAATTTTTTCCGAATTTTTCCTGAATTATTCCCGAATTTTTTTCCAGAATTTTATATTTTGGTTATTTTTTTGTTTTTGCTCCCTTACAAAACTGAGATCTCTAATCTGAATAGTACCAAATCATTCCGGAATTATATCCGAATTATTTCCGAATCACGAATTTTTGACCTCGCCGAACCGAACCCAAATAATTAATTTGTCACTATGAATATGACACATGATAATAGGATATAGAAGTGATAGTGACTCGTTGTACAAATAACACATAGGAACCGAGGTAGAGAAACCAAAATCAGCTAACGACGAGGTGGTGCCTTGAAAAGGAATCCGACATTGAAGACACGCAAGCAGCGCCACGCGTCAGAATTTCTATTGACCGACCTCTGTCAGCTGCCTAACTGAGTACCTGTGATTTGTGAATGCTGTGATAATATCATAATAACCGACTTCTCTCTCCTTGGTCTAAGTTCCCTGTCCCGACAACATTACCAATAAAGAAAATGTCAATTAAGCTACTATTATCATAATCTCTTGTTAAGCACCCGATAATGATAATTACTCTTTTTCTTTCATAGGTATTATGTGGCTATATCAATGGGGCATCCGTGTAGTCTCTTCCGGGTTGTGGTTCCCACATGACTCACTCAGATGTGAACAGTGACCTGCGATGTGTGTGATTATATAAATAGTTATCTGAAGCTGGACGACGATATTATCAAAATCAACTTTTTATATTCTTGAATCTTGAAAGATCTTATCTATGGCTATTGGCTAGAGATAGGTCTATAAAAATACGACACGTCGACACTCGACACATGTTGGGGTTTACATTCATTGATTCATGAATGAGATCTATGCAAACATGCCCCTATAAACATCGATTTTGTCATTTCTTCAATTATAAACAAAACATTTTGCATTTTGCATTTCACATTTTTTTTTGAAACGTTTGGAGAATTTTCTGTTGTTGAAAGATTCATGATATATTGAATTATGTTATTCAAAATAATAATTGTTAAATTTAAAATGTTTGATCGAGTTGATTGAAACTTTTATCTCATCATTGCTTTGAAAAATTACTCTATGTGAAATAATTTCGAACAATTATTCATGTGAAATTAATATACAATTAACTTAATTTATTTTTCAGAATTTTATTTCCAAAAAAATTTATATTATATATAAAAATTCTCTTAAAAGGATGTATTTGGAAAAAAAAATAAGTTCAATTAATATTTACATTATGAGAATTTTGAAAAGAACACATTATTTTATTTTGCATTATTTCCAGCACATTTAGTTGAAAGAAAATTAGAGGATGGAAATGCAGTTTTAGTATCGCACAAAATGTATAATATGAATACTCTCTCTGATAAGAGATGATGATGATTTAAAACCACAAAACTAGAAGATAAAATTATATTTATATCCGAATAGCTCAAAAGAGAATAAATAAGATTAGATCCGGAAAAATATATCCCCAACAACTGTATTTAATGCTCTCAAATATTGTCATTAAAATTATTGATATTACTTGTGTAGAAGAAAGGATATCTATTTGTATTTTATTTTTTTCTATGATAAGTGGGAAAGTGAAACTTTGCAAACCTATGCTGCATATTTATATTAAAGAAAAAAGTACATGTGCTGCATCAGATGCCACGCGTCACGCGGAAAATTCTATAGTTGAAAAGATATTATCCCAACCAAACAAAGGTTATCAATTTAATTAATCAGAAACCAAATCGAAGTTTCTTCCTAACTACTAACTTGCTGTCTTAAAGAAAGAAAGAGAAAAAAAGAAAGGGCATGATAGCACTATTTTAAGGAGCGGAACATTTCACATGCCTACAATTCGGTTGGGGCACGTGGCAAGGAGCCTAAGCTGGTCTCCACGTGTCGCGATCAAAGAAAGGAAGAAAAAAGTACGCATCGAAATTCGCGACTACGATTTACTTTGTAGAGAACTTGCGTCAAGCCACTGTATCTGTCGAATTCAGATACCCTAAAGTAACCCAAGTTTGGGTTTTAGATTGGGACCGTCCGATTCGAATCCGCGACAATCCATTCTGAATAGAGCACACGCATCCCGAAAAAGGATTCGAAGCTCAAGGCAATCTTGAACGACAGATTCGAATCGGACGGTCTTGATCCAAAACCCCAAAATTGGGTTACTTTAGGGGATCTGTATCTGTCTGGACTGCCCGTGACGGTGCGGGCAGCTTATTGATGCTCACAGTTCGTGCTTCATAGACCGGTGCCACGACTTCTTCTAACTCGCGGAACTCTCGATTGCATCTAGTCGTCGACTTTTTATTGCTATAAATTAATTTATGGTTTAAATAACAGTTTGATTATTTCAGCTGTGTATTTGAATTTAGTTTTCTCACGCTGATTCACAGGTTACACCTATTATAAAGTTGTAATTGTATAATTTCAAATTTTGATATTTCAAGTGAAATGATCATTATCTATAAGTCATAGCTAAATCATATTAATATATATTGATTGAAATATGTCTTTTAATGAAGCCATTGGAATTCTACTATTAATCTGAAATTATGAATGAGTACTTTTCATCATAAAGCATCATATAATTTTAATCTTTTATCATAATGAATTTAGTGATAATTAATTTGAGAATGTTCAGATTATATTTTTCATTAATGAATTTTTTATTTTTTATTTTGGTTGATTTGATTTTCAGTGCACGGATTACATATATATGCCAAGTCTAGTCTCCTCATTCTCCCGACTGAAAGCAAATTACAGCTGGACCACAACACGATATTATCTTCTTCCCGGGTCTTTCTCTTCCCTTCTCTCTCTTTCTCTCCCCCTCTCTGCGCGCGCCAGCTGCTCTCTCCCCTTCACTGGTCTTCTACAGTTATACCCCGCTAGGTTGAGATAATACGTACTAATAGGGATACTACTACAACTCTTGGGAAAAGAGAAAAGAGAACGAACAATTGAACAAAGCCTTATTTTTATTTTGAATTCCTTTTCTTGGTGGTACTACTACTACCTGTTACCATTTTCATGGCGGAAGTCCTTTGCGAAGGGTCTGACGTGTCAGCTGTCACCACCTCTTCCATATGCGAAGCGAGCTCTATTCCAGCGACGAGTTGCGAGATCGAGATCCGAAGGCGGAAGTTTGTGGAGAGCACCGGATCTAACGGCTCTCAGACAGAGCCAACTCCAAAGAGGAGAAAGACTAAAATCTCTCAAATGATCCGACGAGAACGGGTCCCTTGTGTTTTGGCTGGATCGGATCAGAAACCCGTTAACCCGAAAGAGAAGTTGGTTAGGTTGGAGAGTGCGCTCCAGTGTCCGAGGTATGGAACGATGTCAGTTTGTGGGCGGAGGCGAGATATGGAGGATGCTGTTTCAATCCGACCCGATTTTATCCAAAATCGCCATTTCTTTGGAGTCTTTGATGGTCATGGTTGTTCACATGTATGTCAAAATTGCATTATTTTTAATTATTTTCCTCCATTAACGTTTTAAAGTGATATTTTTTTTCAGGTATTATTAGTGAGGCTACTAAGACTAGGAGTTTGCAATTGTTCAGTTTAATTATCTCCAAATTTCCATTCCGAGTGTCTCTGGGGATTGAACCAAACCAATTATGGAAAGGAAGAGTTGTAGCAAGGCATTTAAAAGACGCATGAATTGTTACAATTACAATTTTAATTTTTAAATTCGGACTGTAGAAGTTATGAGTAACAAAGCCTATTGGACCAGTAAGTAATTTTAGGTTTAGCGTCCCGCGTTTCCCCAAATTTTAAGCCAATTACTTTCTGGCAATGTCGTGACATTCCGCTTGGATTACTTACTTTTAGGTGGCCACGACATGCCAGGAGCGTATGCATGAGTTTGTTGCAGAGGAGTGGGAGAAGATCGAATCGAAAGATGCACTGATGACTGATAGGTGGACAGATGCGATGAAGAAGAGTTTTCACAGGATGGATGAAGAGGCTGTGAATTGGAGTGGTCAAGGCCGCATCCCAGGATGCCGGTGCCAGCAAGGCCGACCAATGAGGTCTGAGCATGTGGGATCCACCGCTGTTGTTGCTGTTGTTGGTCCTATGCGCATCGTTGTTGCCAATTGTGGTGACTCACGTGCTGTCTTGTCCAGGAATGGTGTCCCGGTTCCTCTCTCATCCGATCACAAGGTACTTTTGCCTTTTGAATTTATTTATTCATTCATTCATTTAGAGTAATTTGGTCATGCTGCCGGATCAATGTTCATCTATTAGATTGAATTTGGAATGCATTTATTAATGTTTTGTGCTTGTTTTGAATCAGCCTGACCGGCCTGATGAGTTAGAGAGGATCCAATCAGCTGGTGGCCGGGTCATCTACTGGGACGGTCCAAGAGTTTTAGGCGTTCTTGCAATGTCCCGAGCTATCGGTAAAATCTTATTCTTTTCAAAAAATACGCAGACAATCTAATCTCTCTTTTACAAATATTTTTTTGTTGGTTAATAATCTTTTACTGATAACAGGGGACAGTCACTTGAAGCCATTTGTGACAGCAGAACCGGAGGTGACGATGACTGAGAGGGAAGAAGGGGATGAATGCCTGATTTTGGCGAGCGATGGACTCTGGGATGTGGTGACAAATGAGATGGCGTGTGAAATTGTCAGGACATGCCTTCGAAGCAATGAACCGGTTAGAGGGGGAGAAGGGGAGGTGGCCAGAGCATCAGATAAAGCTTGCGCAGATGCGGCTATGCTGCTGACAAAGCTCGCACTTGCAAGACGAAGTGCTGATAATGTCAGTGTAGTAGTTGTTGATCTACGCAGAAATCTTTAGCTTTTTTTCTCTTCTATTCTTTTCTTTTCTTTTCTTTTTACTTCTGGTTGGTGGGAAAATAAGTTTTTCTCCTCATTATTTATATAACGCATGACGAATTTGTATGCTGTATTTTTTTTTTTAGGTTAAGAGCTATCTAAAATGTGCTAATGAGAACGTATATATACCCCTGAGATCAAAACTTCAGATTAGATTTAAATGGTATGACGCCGAGAGCTAATTATCGAAGCATGCTGTGGTACCAACTACAATTGTGAAAACAAATAACTTTAGATCGAAACTACAACAAAAATATCATCTGTTTGCTTCCCTTCTTCATACGAACACTTTCATGCGTGTAAGCGTTTTAAAAATATCTAAGAATGTCTCTGTCCGTCTCGCAAACAAACGAGCATTCCTGCCACATTATCAGCATTTTAATTTTCATTAACTTCATTCTGAGCATTTTAAGCAATCTAATTTCGTAGATATTCAATTATTTTGGTGCCGGGTGTTGTTCTAGTGCCTTTTAGATCGTGTTACTCAGCACTAATTTGAGATTATGACCATTTTGTGTTTGAATACGAGTAGTAATTACAAGAGCAAATAGAAATGCTAGAAGCGATATTAATTGTATCCACAAAATGTTGAAATTTCGAGTAGGTTATGTGCAACAATTCGAATCAGTTCATGATTTGTTCACTACTTGAAAATCAGAATTCATGTATAAAACTAATTTCAAGACCACTAGACGCGCAGCGGAAATTTTCCAGTCCTAGTAATAATCTTCTTCACTTTGTACACCTCGTGTCGGATTCACACAACAACAACCGCAGTCACGTCTCTACCAGTATTTATGCGAACAAGTTGATAAAAAACTGTAAGTCAGAGTGCTAGCGCCAACTGGAAGTCCCCTCTTGTCTTTCTACTATTCTCTCTCAGTTTCTAAAATAGTGCGATTTCAGACATACCAGATTTTCGGTCTAATCCAATAAAATCAAAAATACTGTTCTTCTATTTTTTCTGTATATATTTCTCCTTTTGTGTAATTTCAGATAAAATGAATATTCATTTATATCTGAGATTCTGAGATCTTTTTTTGATACAACAAATGAGAAGTCTGTCATTCTACTTATAGAAGATGAAGAGGCTCTTGCAAAAGGTCACATCTTTTAGCAAAAGGACACCTCTCTTCAGACACATCTCTTCGTCGAAAGGAGGCATCTCTACAATGCACCTCTTCAACGTATCTCTTTGATGCATCTCTTCATTCGCACCTAATCAAATAGATCTTATCTGATCAGATCAAATCATAGAAAGAACATAAATTTCAGGCCTACAGACATATGCAGCCCAATAAGACTTTATCCATATTAATTATGGCCCAAAATATTATAGCATGTAGGACATATTTCTAACACAAAATTATAATCTCAATTTAAACATATTAGTTCCACAGTCTTCATAGAATATATATTTCGTAAACACATTCAAATTATACGGTATAGTTGAGTTTCAATATTTTTTAGTATTTTAAATAGCGTGCCATAGCGGTGCTATAGCGTTTTCAGACTTTAAACACTAAGCTATGAGATAAAAGTATACTATTTCAACTACGACTGCTATAGCACATAGCGTGTAGCGCAAATAGTACACGGTATGCTACATAGGCTTTTATTTTAAGGCTCAAACTGCAAAATTATTTTAAGAACCAATCTTTTGAAAGCCCATATTACTTTCGTCTTTAAATAGAAAAATATAAATAATTTATGACATGATGCTTAGTTTATTTTGAATAGAAAAAAATAACTAGTTTATGTCATGATATTTAGGTTATTTTGAATTAGAAAAAGATATATATTTATGATATCACTAGAGATATTTGGAATAAGAATTTGAACTTTTCACCTGTTCAATATGAATATTATAATTTCTTAATCAATTTGGTATTACTTATTGCTCTATGAGACTTTAGATATTGTTGATAATTAGTAGAATTATAAAATATATTTTTTTAAATGCTATGTATGATAGCTTTTGCTACAATTGCGCTATTCACAATAATTATATTTTTAACCTTCTCGCAATAACTTGATAATTACTATTTAGAGCCTTGATATATTTTTGTCATATCAATCTGCTTCTATCTTATTTGACTTGATCCAATGACTAATATAATCTTGCGTTTTTTTATTTAAAAAAAATATGTTTGTTATGTCTAAGATGTTTGAAAAAAATCGAAGCTTCTTTTATTATACGTGAAGAGTGTGAGAAGAGATTTTCATACTGCTAATTGTTGTTTATTATGCATAGTTATAATGTTAAAAAAAAGTTTTACATTTATAACATGCATTTTTTTATAGAATTTGTTATATATTAAGAGTATTCATCTTTTTTTTTTTATATTTTATTTTTTAGACAAAGTCCAGAAAATAGCTCTTTTTAGTATATTACTGAATATTTTTCTTTTAATTGTTGGGCAAATACATCTACACCAATTTTAAAAGTTTATAGATTTGCTAAAATATTAAAAATTAGGAAAAATTGTGAAAATGCCACTTCAAAATCTTTAAATTGTGAAAATGCCACTCCAAACTTTGAAATTGTCAAAATGCCACTCCAAACTTCATTAATCTGTAAAAATATCACTCCAAATAATTAATGACTAAAATGCTCTTCTTCTCCTCTTCTTTCTCCTGCCTTCTCTTCTTCTCCTATTCCGAATGGCGGCTGAGCGCGGCGGAGGGGGGTCGTAGAGGAGGGTTTGATGGTGCTGGTGCTTGTCGAAGGAGGAGGGGTTGCAAAGAATGCGAAGGTGGGCTAGGAGAATCATGTCCGGAAACTGCTTCTTGCGCCTCTTGCGACGGGCGAGGGTCGGGTCGGCAGAGGGTGCGGGAGGCGGCGGCGGAGGGGCGGAGGCGGAGATGGACGGGCGAGGGTATTTTAGTCATTAATTATTTGGAGTGGCATTTTTACAAATTAATTAAGTTTGGAGTGGCATTTTGACAATTTCAAAGTTTGGAGTGTCATTTTCACAATTTGAAAATTTTAGAGTGGCATTTTCACAATTTTCCCTAAAAATTATGCATACAACATTTCAATATGTTGAATAGTTGAAAGGCATCATATCATGTCACTAGTTATCAATAACATGCAAAATAGAATTACAAGTCTAATAAGAATAGTGATGTGCTCGTCTCTTTACGAAGAGATGTGTATTTAATTTTTGCAGAAATAAATAATAAGAACTCTTAGATCCAAAATAAAAAAAAAGAGTGCATGCAAAATATTTGATCAAACATATATGGTTGTAATTATATCGCTGATTAATTGTAATTTAAAGCTCGTTAAACATGATATAATTATAGGAGAGCTAGTTTTGGTATAATCACAAAAAATAATGAAAGATCACGAGTTTAAAATTCAGATTAAAGTTTTTTAGAGACATTAAAATATGAAAAAGTAGATCTTTATATTTCTAAAAAAAATGAGATATTAAAGTTTATCATCTTTTTGGGGTCATATACGTGTACGATAACTACAAAAAAAACACATACACATGTATGCGTGTAATACTGTTGAATATATGCACATAATTTAACGATTTTTTTTTAAATAGAACTAAATTTAAATATTTCAAAAGAACAAACATTATTGATTTCTGATTTCATTTCAACAAAAAAAGACAAAAACACATTTGCTCCACCGATTCTGCGGATTGGTGGAGTCATTTGCTATTTATTTCCATAGTCATATAGTATAGATTGGTCATACATTTGTGGTGGAGTCATTTGTTATTTATTTCCATAGTCATATAGTATAGATTGGTCATACATTTGCTCCACTGTGGATCGGTAGAGCAAATGTGTCTTTGTCGGTCATTTTTTTGTAGAATCCAAACCAATAGTGCTCATTTTTTTTTAAATATTTAAATTTGGTTCATTTAAAAAAATCTTAATTTAACTCGTGCTAATTTATCATCTGAGAAATCATTTAACCATTAGATCAAAATGAACGGTGCAGATTTCGTGCATGTTTCATCATATGTGACTAGGGGTGTTCATCGGTTCGGTTCAGTTGAAACCGAATAAAAATAACTAAACCAAAGTTTTATTCGGTTTTCAGAATTAGAACCGAACCAACCAAATTAAATCAGTAAACCGAAAAAAACCGAACCGAAATAAATTTTGGTTTATTCGGTTAAACCGAAATAACCAAATCAGAGGTGTAGATAGAGAAATAACGAAAGGGAGAAGATTGATAGAGAGAAATAACCAAAATAATCAAGAGGGAAACGGAAAAACAGGAGAAATTAAATTGGGAGCATAGATCTATAGAGAAAAGAAAAATACAAAGAGTGATCAATTTCAAAAAAAAAAGAAAAAAGATAAGGAAGAAACGAAAGAAACGAAGAAGGAAAAAATTTAGAGAAGAAAGAAAGAGACCGGGGTTCAAAAAAAGAAAAAGAAAGAGACACGGAAGACTAGAGAGAGAGAGAGCAGTAAAGAGAAAATGAGGAGTGGGGGTTTGGTGGGATCCAGGGAGTGAAAAGTAAATTTGAAAAGGAAAAGAGAAAGTGGGAGAGTCAAGTTTGTGAATATTATTCGCGACTCCACGCTGCACATATTCGGTTGGTTCGGTTCAACCGAATTTGAAAATTTATAAACCGAACCGAATTAAATAAACCGAATCAAATGATAAATAAAACCGAACCGATCCATTTAAACCAAAAAACCGAACCATTGAACTGAATTTTTTTGGTTTGGTTTAAAACCAAATAAACCGAACCATTTGAACACCCTGTATGTGACTCCTGACAATTCTAATCTAACTAATAGAATGAAACCAACAGTGTAGATTTGCTTAAAACCTAAGTAATAAGTTCCATAACAAAAAAGATTCTGAGACTCTGCTCTAAAAGAGGAAAAGAGACCATTTATTAAAGAAAAGAAAAGAGAAAGTGAAGAGCAATATGTGTAAAGTGCTCATACTCTTTTACTTACTCCAGAAGAAAAAAATTGGAGAGAGGGCGATGATGAGCAGACACTGTGCAGAATGACGATACTGTATATTTTGTTAAAATGCTGTGCTGAGATGAGCGACGCACTAATCACCTTTATTCATGTTTCTTTCTCTTTCTCTACGCACACTGTTTCTGAAGCAAAACCTGAATCTTTGTAAAGGCATCGATGATTTTAATTCAAACGGGCGGTTGATTTCAAATATTTGAACAAACATTTATGATTTTTTATCTAGTCGAACCCATGTAACTGACGGAGTCCAGTAACTCAAGTTTTGATTTTCAATACAGACCGTCCGATCGAAATCCGGACCAATTCGGTCCAAGTTAAAATTTACAGAACCCCTTTAATATTTTGTACATATTTTGATCGAACGGTCCAAATCTTACTGACGAGTGACGAGTGACGACCATTGTAACCGGTTCCACTTGAGCACTAGCGGGCCCCCGTACTATGCGAATTCGATTCCTCTGAGATATCTCAAACTTTGCGTGACTTTTTGGAATATCTCAATCGTTTAAATACGTTCTGCACGATTCTCAAAGCACAAATAATACTGCGGGCCGCGAATAGGCACCGGACACGTCGGTCACGCAAAAATTAAGATATCTTAGAGATACGAACCCGCACTCTGCGAGGAGAATCGCGAGACGCGCTAGCAAAAAGCAGCTCTTATTATTTTCTTCAACAAAACCCAAAATATAAAGATTTTACAAAGGCGCGAACAAAAAAGTTCTTCGAATTGATTGATGCTAAAGCTTTTGCTTTCCCAATTTCTCTCTCCGTTAATCCGTATACTTTCCTTCTGCTTCTCTCACTATAAATTAGGGTTTATACCTTGGCCATAAGTATACTTGTTCCTTCTTTGGTCTTTACTCTCTCTTCCGAGGATAAAAGCTTGAGCAAGGTACTAGGGTTCTTACCCCGTATTTTCATATCGTTTTGTCGGAAGGTTTTAATCAAACTATAGGTTACAGTAGAGATCATATGTGCTGGGATTATTTGGGTGAAATTAATGTTAGACGGGATTTGTTCAAGTATTTGTATTTCAGTATTTCACATTTTTACCTTTTCCTCCCCTGTGTTACTGGTACAGCAACATTGTTTTGACCTAGTCCTGAGATTACTTTCTGGTTCTGTTCTGAAATTTAATAATTATACTTCTTTTGGATGTTTTTCTTGAATGTAGTTAAAATTTTGGGAAAATGGATCACTATGACTCAAGATCCACTACTGGGGTGTTATACACTGTATTGGAGCGGTGTATTGAAGATATACTCTCTTCGATTAAACCCTTGGAAAGTGACCGAAATAAACGATTAAGCACCATTGATGAGATTGCAAGTTCCATTCAGTCCATTGGAACCTTGAAAGGTAGGTAGGCAGCAGTCTTTCTTTTTAATATGAAATCACTTAACAGGATAATATTACAGTGGTATAAATTGGGAATTTCGCTGATATTTCTCGAATCAAGTAAAGAGCTGCTCCAGAACAAAAGAATGGAGCTCTTCTGGTGTATAAATAGACATGTATGTGGCATGGCAATCAAATTTTATGTTATTTGACCATTGTTTGATGATCCATCAAATTGCCTTAAGTTTCAACTGTTAGAACTTTCAAATCCTAGACGAATGTATGTCCATTGTTGATTTCTATATGCTTTTAAAAATATTGGATTTTCAAATTTAAGCTTCTTTTATGTTTTGTTCTTGAGATTACCAATGTATGTCCATTGTTAATCCATACTTGCGTACACTCAATTGCTGGTATAGCTATCTATATAGGATGAATATCTTGTATATGAACTAGAACCAAAGCTGGGTAGGTTTTTTTGTTTCACCTTATTGTTTTGTTAGGCACCACTGTCAAGCCATTTGGATCATTTGTTGCAAACCTCTATTCGAAGTGGGGTGATTTGGACATTTCGGTCACTCTTGACCAAATCTTCAACTCGTCCGTCAGTCGTAGCAAGAAGCAAAATGTTTTGCGGGAGATCATGAGAACTCTGCGAAAGAAAGGTGCGTTTATTCCATGTTATTTGAGCTTTGTGTGTGCGCATGCGTGCATGTGTGTTTAAGCACGAGCACATGGGTAATGATACCTAAGAAATTTACATATTTTGAGATTCTGAACATATTAATAGAAAAGTCTAATTCACTATAAAACTAGGTTCCTCTTGTATTTCATTTGTCTCTTCCGAATTTTTCAGGCATTGGTCGAAAAATTCAATTTATACCTCAGGCAAGAGTGCCACTGCTTGTATATGAGAGTAGCTTGTATGGTATTTCCTGTGATGTGTCAGTTGATAACCATCAGGGTCGAGTCAAGTCCAAAATGTTACAACTCGTCACCAGCTTTGATGAACGTTTTACTGACATGGTTTTACTGGTAAATTATTTTTTTGTGCCACTGCTTCTATTTTGCACTAATAATAACAGCACAATTAGTAGCGAATTGCATTGTGCAGTCTCATTTCATGAATTGAAGGCAGTATGTCAGTTGTATATATTTTCTAATCCTTAATATACACTTGAATCTAATAAAAATTACTTGCTTTACTTAAAAACATATTTTCTTCTTCTTTTTTGTTTTCTGTAATTGTTCATACAGATCAAGGAGTGGGCCAAGGCACAAAATATAAATGACCCGAAAACAGGAACTATGAACTCGTACTCACTCTGCATGCTTGTTATCTTCCATTTTCAGGTTTTCTTTCAATTAAAACTGACAAATTTATGGCTGAAATTTTAATAGAGAAACCTTACAGAAGCAATATATTTTGTGCCCATATGGATACTGTATAAATATATTGGTATCTTACTGTAGCAGTACGTGGTACTTATTCAGTAGATTGTGATTTATGGGGATACAAAAAGTTCCTATCATGGAAGCTTCTAATGAATTTTGAATATCCCATAGTTGCGAGATTTTATAATGTCCCTCCAAATTTGAGATCTATGAAATCATCCACCTCTTGGTAAATTTGAGTGTAGTTTCTGCACTTTCTTGGAACTTAATTTCTTGATCCTTGCAACTGCCTGAGATGATTTTCTTTTTTTTTTTAACTTATTGCAGACATGCAAGCCTCCCATTTTACCCCCTCTAAAGGAGATATACAGTGGCAATATTTCTGATGATGTGAAAGGTGCCTTGTTACAAAACCATAAGAATCACTTAAGACTTTTGTTTAAGACTTCAAATTTTAGTTCTCACAAGCCACCAAAACCATTAAATCCTATGCTCATCTGCACCATTAGTGAATGAATCAACTTCTTCTCAGGCTCATGCCAAAATAAATACAGAGACCTGTTGATACCATGTGGGCAAGTTTTTAGATAAATTCTAACAAATTAAGGATGTAATATCTTTGTTGTCATTTATTTACTAGTGCAAATTGTGGCTTCTGTAGGGGTGGATATTGAAAGAGAGAGAGAAATAGAAGATATTTGTGCTCTAAATGTACAAAAGATTATATCAGATATCTCCAGCCATAGAAACCAGAGCTCTCTCACTAACCTTTTGGTGTCTTTCTTTGACAAGGTACTCAATAGTAATATCTCATTCTCAGCCGACTTGACCATACTTCTCTACCTAGACCAAAATGATATTATTTGGGTTATAATGATTTAAAGCTTCATCTTTTTCCTTCCACATGTAGTTCTCAGATATCGAGGCACTCTCTTCAGAATATGTAATCTGCCCTTTCACAGGTTGTTGGGAAAGAATGGCGAGCAACCCTAGATGGACTGAGAAATCTTACAGTTTATATGTGAGGCTTGATCTTGACTCTTCAATTCATGTGCGCATCTATGCACATTTTCAAAGCAAAATCACAGAAATTAACAACTAAAAATCCTAAATGCAGATTGAAGACCCGTTTGAGCAACCTGACAACACAGCACGTGCTGTAGGCCCACATGATTTAAAAACTATAGCAGGGGTTTTTCATGTGACTCGTCAGCTTCTCTCTTCATCGTCAGTTCTCTCTGATCGCAGCTCTCTACTCCGTCTCTTGTCTCGGCCTCTCGTCTCCTCGCGGCTCATTGCACCAAAGAAAACTACATATACTCCCCAACAAGCAAATAAGCACCAGTACACCAACATGTATGGGATCCAACAAGGTGTTGAGCGTGTCGGATATTGTGTATCGGGATCTGCTGAGTCGAGTGTTAACCGGGATAGAACTACAAGGATTAGAACTACTGGAATAGTTGATACTTATCCAAATCACTCAACTCATCTAAGTAATGGCAGTAATTTAAGTCAAAAAGGTAACCAGAGTGAGAAACCAGCATATTACTCGTCATATCGAGTGCCTGAGGACCAGGTTCATGATCCAAACCTGAACCGTAATTATGGGATCGGGCTTTCTGATCTGAATCGTTTTTCTCAACAGGCCAATGGCAGTAATCCAAGTCAGAGCAACCATAGAAACCACGAGGTTAGTTATTTGGCACAATATTTGGATAGACCTGGGCAGGATTATGTTGCGAATCTGAATGAATTGCATGGGACAAGGTCAACAAATGCTGTGCCAAATCGTGATAACTTGGCAAGAAATCATAGGAACAATGGGATCAGATTTGCTGGTCAAACTCAGCGTTACGATTCAAGTTCAAGTGGAATGCACAGAACAGGAATGGCAAGTGTGGAACAAAGTAAGGATCCTAGCCTGATAAAAAGTCGTCAGAGTCAGAGCCATCAACGGGTCGGGTACAGCACCACACCACCTGGAAGTTTTGATTTGAATTATGATGCTGGTATGAATGGAATGAATGGGATGCATAGGTCAGGGTTAGCAATTGTTGAACCTGTTACAGAGCAATTGAATCACAGTTTGAAATTGAATGGACAACACACTGGATCTATTTCTAAGAAGGGTAAACAGATTTGGCAGCCAAAAGGTGCAAGCAACCAAGGTTTCCTACAGTGAACCATGGTTCCTAACTAGCATGAAAGAGCATTTTGATCTTGGCTATATTTCTAGACTTTGCCTATGTTATTACGTTCATTCTTGCTCGGTGATGTTGAGAATTTAAAGTACAGTAGCTCTTTCGTATTTGATTAATATTATGGTATCCAGGCAGATCAAATATGTAAAAGAGTTGTGCTTTTTTCACCATTGATGATGCTAAAATTGTGAATGTCAAGTCAATTTATCTATGTTTGATTCCTCTACAATTCTAAACTTATCAGAGATAATTTTGTGGAAATCTGAAGACGTTTTGTGTCATATATCTAAGTATACGACACTGAGCATTCAATGACTAAACTGAGACAGCTGGAAATTAAGAGCAAAGGAATTTTATAAAACAAAGAATGATTTAACTCAATTCAACAATTGTTAGTACATTCTCACTACTTGTATTGCTATGCTAAATCATCCAGTATCTTAACGTACGATACAGTAAGCTTGCTAGAAAGGACATATGTCCTCTTTTGAAGAATATTAGACTAAATTTTCGTTAATAGGCAGATCAGTCTCATGGTTCAAATTTTCACGCCGTTTTACAAGTCGTGTATAGTGACATATCTAATTACATGTAGATAAAGGGTACGTTTGGATGAACTCTAGAATAGCTAGAATAGCTACTGTTTAGAATAGTAAATAAGAATAGCTACTGTTTAAGAACAGTGCTATTCAGAATAGTGAAAAAGTTGTTTGGATTGCATATTTAGAATAGAGTTTGAAGGGAATAGCTACTGTTTAATAATTTATGTGTAAGATTAAATATAATACAATATAATATTAATTTAAATATTAAATGTAATATAATATTTTTTAAATATTAGATTAGTATTAAATAAAATATAATATTAGTTTAAATATTAAATGTAGTATAATATTATTTTAAAAATTAGATTAGTATTAAATAAAATATTAGATTAAATGTAATATAATATTATTTTAAATATTAGATTAGTATTAAATAAAATATTAGATTAATGTAATATAATATTATTTTAAATATTAAATTAGCATTAATAAAATATTAGATTAAATATAATATAATATTAGTTTAAATATTAAATGTAATATAATATTATTGTTTAAATATTAAAAATAATATAATATTAGTTTAAATATTAATGTAATATAATATTAATTTAAAAATTAGATTAGTATTAAATAAAATATTAGATTAAATGTAATATAATAATATTTTAAATATTAGATTAGTATTGAATAAGACATTAGTTTAAATATAATACAAATATTAATTTAATTATTAAATGTAATATAATATTATTTTAAATATTAGATTAGTATTAAATAAAATATTAGATTAAATATAATATAATATAATATAATATTAATTTAAATATTAAAATATAATATAATATTATTTTAAATATTATATTAGTATTAAATAAAATATTAGATTAAATATAATATATTATTAGATCAAATATAATACAATATAATATTAATTTAAATATTAAATGTAATATAATATTAGTTTAAATATTAGATTAGTATTAATATTGAAAGCAACAAATGCTATTCCATATTTTTGTAAGAATAGCGAATAGCAATGCTATTCTAAAAACAGTAGCTATTCCGAATAGCTCTATTTCTCGTTTGGATGCACCTTGTTCCGAATAGCAATACTATTCTAAAAACAGTAGCTATTCTTGTGCATCCAAACATACCCAAAGTGGGGAAACTACTAATATTTTTCAAACGTTGGAGTCGACGCCTAAGAAGAAACTACACTAAAATGGCTTTCTTTGTGCCTAGGGGCTGATTACCAGAAAAAAAAAAAAAAAAAAACAAGGGGGAATTTCACGCGTATCCTTCAAAACCTTCAAAATAACATATTTTCTTCTCTAAAGTTTAAAATTATATAATTTCCCCCTCTAAATTTTAAAAACTCACAAATTTACTCATTTTATTGTCTTTTATATTAAAATTCATTCTAAATTTATAAAATGCCCATTTTATCCTTTCTTAAAAGCATATAAATTACATCAGACTCAAATTTGAATATGAACGGTTCCTTCACTGTCCAAGCTGCTTTTAGATTTGTGCAAGTAAGATTAGCACGAATCTTGATGCAGAAACGCATGCATATTGAAGCGACATGCATAGATCTTAATGCGATACGTGCTTATCGGACTTGCTTTAAGATTTGTGCACGTTAGATCAGCATGAATATCGAATCGATCCGCACAAATCTTAATGCGATGCGCACAGATCGGACGGTAAGGAACCCTTCAGATTCAAATTTGAGTTCGATGGACTTTATTGCTTTTAATAAATGGTAAAATTAGTATTTAAAAATTTAGAATGAGTTTTAATATAAAAAACAATAAAATAGATAAATTTGTGAGTTTTTAAAGTTTAGAGGGGAGAAATGCATAATTTCAAATTTTAGAGGGGGAATAAGTAATTTTGAAATTTTAAGTAGTATACGTAAAATTCCCTCCAAAAAAAATTTGGCTTTCTTTCAAATGGAGAAGAAGTGGCGACCACCCATTGATTTTTATGCACATCTCTCAATTCTAAGTTTGCTAGTGAGCTTGGCTTGGTTCGGACTCAATGAGATAAGTATAACAGCTCAGATCCAATTCGGCTCGATTTTGTAAAAAAAAGTCCAACTCAGACCATATATGGGGCCAGCTCGATGTAAAACTCATTTGTTAATGCTATTCCACATAGGCCTATTAACTCACTCTTGTTGTTTTATTACAATTTTGAGACAACATTTTCATTACAATAAAGCAAAGTTGATGATCAAAATTATGATTTTGATTGTAGTAAAGCTATTTGTTTTATAAATTTGACACAAACAATTTCTTAATTGTAAAGCATAATTGATTCTCAAAATTATGATATATTTTAAAATCTGTGTGTTGCTTTAATATATATGTGCATAGATTTTAAAACAGATCAGACGGTTATAAAATCCATCAAACCCAAACTGCTCTAGTTCATGAGACGATGAGCTGTCCAATTTATTGGTATATGAACCGGTTCAGTTCATTAGCAATCCTACCCAATTCTACTGGAGACTTTATTATATGCTGCTGCGATCGCATCGGCTTGCCATTGTTTAATCTCATAATTTGGACCTTTTACACCTGGCTCATAAACATTCCCTGAACCATCGGACCCACTGCGGTTGGAAACTATCCTCTGAAGTAACTCAAATTTGAATTCAGATGTGTACCGTCCGATCAGAATCTGGGTCAGTCCGGTCTGAGGTAGAATGAGCGGGTTATTCTAATATTCGTGCAAAGAAGATGGGACGGTTTGGATCTAAAATACATATTCCATATGAGTTGCTTTAGGTGATATGAATTCTTACAGTTGGGACCCACATATCAGTAAGATATTTCGGTGAAAACGCGTAGGCTCTCTCTTTTCCCGGTTTCGTGTCAATCCTATTCCTGTCCGCCCCAAATCCCAAACTCTCGATGGAGCTACTCTGCATCGATCAACTGTAAACCCTAGCTAAATCTAGCTCTAATTCGACTAAGATTGGAAGAGATCCTCTCTATATAATGGCAGATAACATAGCCTCTCCTGCCATGGCGTCTCCTCAGAAACCAATGCAAACGCCAGCGCAGCCCAACACCGACCAAATCCCGACTCCAATTTCGAACCCCAACTCGAATCATAACATAGCCTCTCCTGCCATGGCGTCACCTTCCATCAGTGATCTCTCTCAGCAAGGCCAGGTCGACACGCCCCACAGCTCCGTAACCCTAGATTACGGTCAGAAGCAACCTAATCACATGGTGCCAAATTCAGGATTTCAGATGGGCCAACAGCTGCAAAGATCTAATTCAGTACAAAGATTGAGCCAGATGCAACAATTGCAGCAGAATCAGCAGTTTGGTGGGACCGGGATGTCAGCTGCTGCCCTCAGGATGTACAGCGGTTCCGGGCAGATGAGTTTTGGTGGGGGGGCCCAACAGCAGCAGCTGATGAGTCGGGCAGGTATGATGGGTCAGGTGGGGCAGTTACCCATGCTACCGGGTCAGACTTCTGCACATTTCGGGATACAATCTCAGATGATGAGCCAGGTAAGAAATATCAAAAATCCATCTTTATGCTTTGTTTTGGGTATTGGAGCTGATCCCCATTTGGAATAGGGTTATTGAACTTGAATAGTTGGTTAGTTATTCCAGGATCTCTTGACTTGAAATTTGCAGTTTCAGGTTCATGTGAAAAAAAAAATTGTTCTTAGAGCTAGGAATTTGGAGTTTATAATATTCACTGCTATTTCTACACAATTTTGTTATTTATGGTGTTTCTAAGGATGCACCACCCATGAACTAATATTGCAGAGTAAAGTTTTACTATACTAAGCCATTTCTCCGTCGGGAAAGTGAAGAATCACATCTTCAAATTAAAATATGCTGTATTAGGACTAATTTGTATTTTACCCAATTTCCACATCAAATTTTAGGAAACCTGAGAATGAGAAATTGTAAATGCATTCACACCTCAGTTGGTTCACTTCATGCAGAGCATGCAGTTCTGATGTCCAACTGCAAAATGCCTTTTTGTCCTGTTCTGACATAAGAGAATTGTACTTGTATCATGCACTTTTAATTCTTTGCTTAAATTTCACAAATTTTTTTTTGTTGAGGAGCTTTCAAACATGCAAAAGTCATGATTTTTGCAATCATATCCCCTCGTGTTTCCAATTTGTCCATCCTTTTGTTTTTACTTGTATTAAGTATCACATGAAGTTGAAAAATCATGATCTGTTGTCATTTATTATGTATTTACTCGCCCTATTTAATATCAGATGAAGTTGAAAAATCTCATGATTTGTTGTCCTTTATTACAGCAAAGACAGAAGGGCATGGCCCAAGGCACGCAATTCAACCCCGCAAGCGTCGGTCAACCATTGGCTGGCATGCAAACAATGGGCATGATGGGTCAAATGGGCACTCTTGGCATTAATCAAATTAGAGCTAACGGGCCTCTCTCTTACACCCAAAACCAAAGGTTCGCTCAAATGCGGCCGCAGCAGCAAATCTCAAATCAGACTGTACTTACTTCTCCTCAGGTATTCACCCAGTACATGTTAATAGTACTTTTTCATATTTAGTAATTAGGCATATGAATCCGGACCGAAATTTTATTGATAATTTAAAATACAAAATACCAAGCTATGAATTTGAATCGAAAAAATCACAAAATTGGGAAGGATAGAAACAAAATTAATGTTTATTGGATGCCGAAGAAAGACCACGTCAGCTGCACATGAACAGAACTAATGTCACTTCTTTTCTAGTGCTACATTGCCCGCAAGTGACACGTCTCTGTTTTTTTTTTTAATTGTCTGTTTAATAGCGGTTGTCTGGTGTAAATGTCCTCTGGAATATTAATTTGTTAAGAGTGCGAGAGGAATATTAATTACAATTAAAATAGAGAGTGCTTGATCTAGTAAAGAGTTCAAGGAATGTTTATTGACATTAGGAGGGTGTTGTAAAAAAATAAGAAAACAAAAACGGAGAAGAGGTAGATGGACACCCACATGAGAAGCATCAGCGGACCGCAACAGTAGATCTCGCATTCTTACAATATCATATACCTGTGGTGCACTTAAGAAAAAGAATATTTTCCTTTCTTTCTCTTGCAAACAAAATAAATAACAAGGAAACATTGAGAGTGGTTAAGCAGGAAATCATAATGCAAGTGACTCATTACACCGTCACCCCGCACACTATGCTTTGGAGTTTCGTTTCCCAACACAGACTAAACACTCTGAACTAACATATGTGTTAAATGAGGAGCTCAAGATTGTGCAGGATTGGCATTTTATGCATGCAGAACGATGCAAAATTTCGCGTGGGGGAGGGGGTGGGGGGTGGGGACGGGTTGGATATTATCCGACCGTATCCGGATCCGTATTCGAAAATTAAATGTGGATATCCGAATATCCGTGCGGATACGGACACAAATATGGTTTTAAATTTTAATTATCCGTATCCGAATAGTAGATATATATATCATATAATTTAATATATATATTATAAAAAAATTATGTTATTCACCATTATAATTAAATAAATATTATGAATTTTTGGTATTTTTAATAATATTTATATATTTTTTTAATAAATATCCAATCTGATCCATAACCGTATCCGTATCTGTCTAATATCCGATCCGTATCCTTATCCGAAAAAAAAAACGGATACGAATATGGTTTTACCACTATCCGAACCGTATCTGATCCGTTTTCATCCCTAGGGGGGGTCCATCTGGCAAAGAAATTGTAAGATCTCAGATGTTTTGAGAAGGAGAACGAGAAAGTACATCTCTTTAAAGAGTAGCCTATAGGGGTTCTGACCTTTTGGAAATTGAATGAATTCTATATAACTTATTTTAATTTAGTTTAGGACAACTCAAAGGTTCTTTTAATGAAGCAAACTAAGGTTCTTTTAATGAAGCAAACTCAAATGCTTCGAAGACAGTTCCTGTATTGCATGTGTCTAGTTCTTTTGCAAAATAATTTCAATCATCACAGACAACCTATATTTTTTAACTACATCTTTTGGCCGGAATTGCGTGCTCTTCAGATCAAATGTCAGTCCAGTCTTTTGGCAGGAAACCTGTTAGTTTCTTGGGTTGCTTTCTGCAGTTTGTTAGATGGAATCTTTGCATGGAATTTAGTTTAGATAAGGATCTCAAATAGTAAGCTTGGACCATACAAGGAACTGGTTAAATACTATGTAATGTCTTGCACTCTTATTTGTCATAAATAGAATGTATGTTCCTGTGAGAGAAATTGGTTTTTGTGAGAAATGAACTTCATATGTACACGCCTTACAAGGAAAGAATATCCGCTGCCACCTATCTGCACTCTCATTTGTCATAAATAGTGATGGGCGTTTTATAAGAATTAATTTATGATTCTGTTATTTGGTTATATGCGTAAGGTGCTTGTGCTGAGATGGATCGGGGGCTATCTTTTTATGGGCCATTTTTTTTTATTCAAAGAATAAGATATAACTTATAAAATTGTCATCTGTCTGACACAGAAGTTGACTGGGCAAAGTTTGACACGAGCATCTTCTCTCAGTGGAATGAACCAGCAGATAACCGGTTTATCTCAGAATGGACAGCCTATTCAAATGACTCTTTCCCAACAGCAACAGCAACTGCAGTCCCAGCAAATGCAGTTGCCACAGCAGCAATTGATGAAACAGATGCAGCACCAGCAGGCATTTCTCCTGCAGCAACAGCAGTTACAGCAACTCCAACAGCAACAGCAACAGCAACAGTCCCCCAGGGTGGTGGGGTCCCCTTTGCAGAGGAGTGCAAGTCTTACAGGTTCCCAACAGGAGAATAATCCTGCCACTTCTGGGAATACTGCTACTGGATTAGCAAAACAAGGCCAGGAATCCACAAATCTTGTCCTGGGAAAGAGAAAGATCAGTGATGTTGTATCTCAGGTAATTTAATTTATTAGTTTTCAAGACCATTACCTTCACCTAAACATAATGCATTCTGTGTAAATGTACGTCTTAGCTATTCTCAGTTACTTCCACACATTAAGAAGACATGGAATGTGTGAGTGCAGGTGGATCCATTAGTTAAGTTTGATCCTTACAGTGAAGACGCCGTCTTGGAGATGGGCGAAAGCTTCCTTGAATCGGTGATTGTTCTTTTTATAACACGTCCTTTTCTTAAGTTCTTGATATGATATGATATGATTACTTTCCTATAGTAAGCAAGATCTGGCAACTTGAATATACACAACCTTTTTTCCACTTTCAGGTTGTATCAAGTGCCTGTGATCTTGCAAAGCACAGGAAATCATCAACTCTAGAGCCGAAGGACCTTTTGCTTCCTCTAGGTATTTTTTTGTTTTTGTTGGGCGTCTCTATTAATATAATGCTGGACTTGTTGGCCACCCCCATGAGTCCGCATCCTCTGCATTAACGTGCTGTTTGAGTTTAGTTCCAGATCGTCCGATCAGAATTCGGGCCAATCCAGCCCACACCTGTAATGCACGGGACCCTTTAATATTTGTGCGAATTTAAATCGGACAGTCTGGATCTAAACTCAAAATTTGAGTTAACTCAGAGGATATGCCACCCCCATGGAGTTGTTAACCTGCTGGTTGAATGATCTCAGCACCCGTTACTTGTTCCAGCTTGCTCAAAATTTGCTTCTTTACCTAATTAAAATATTCTGCTTTAATTTCCAGAGAGAACTTGGCAATTAACTATTCCTGGTTATTCAAGGGAGGAAAAGAAGCCGAAGACTTCAGTGAGTATCCTCTTTGAGAATTATTTATATGTTAACTAGCTTGTTTTGGTAAGAGGATCTGACTCTGCTGCTCTCCAAATAGGAGAGCAGGACCCTGTTATTCCAAATCTAACCGTTCATCTGTGTTGAGATTTGTGCATGAAAAAATTCAACGGTTAGATTTGAAATAACAGGGTCCTGCTCTTCTATTTAGAGAGCAGCGGAGTCGGATCCTTGGTAAGATAATATCTTATGAACTTGAGCAGTCAATTCATTCAACTCCATCTTATAGCGATTTTAGCGCACCACTAGTGTAATAAAAAGAACAATTTTGTTGGATACCTTTCAGGCTTGGGTTCCAACACTTTCTCATAGGCATAATATATTTGGTAGGATTTGGTGCTTGATCAACCTTGATAGGTTGTAGTGGTGGATTGCACATTTGCATAAAATAATTGATATAACCCAACTCCCTCTCAACTGGCTTCTCTTCTCCAATTTTTGTTCTCTGGTTGTTTCCTCCAGAAACCATGGTTCTTCCTAATTTAATTGGATGTTGTAATCACTAACTTAGTAACTTCATTTAATTTATGAAAGGTCTTGATTGGTAAATTTCCATATACAATTAAAAATTGTGCATGGACGCCAGCTGACTGGCTCTTAACAATCTACTCTTGCAGGTACCTAATGATACACACAAAAGACGGATGGAAATGGTAAAACTAACTTCTCTTTTGTTTAGTTCTCATTTCTCGTTTGTTAACCTTCTTCTGCTGTTTAAATCTAGGGTTAAAACCTAAATGAGTTTTGGATAAATAAATACACTGATGAACAAATAACAAACAGGTAAGAGCGTTAATGGATCAAGGGGGCGCAAGACCCATGCCTATGATGAATAAGCCAATTGCAATAGTTGATGATATGCCAAGTGAGCACGGCATAATAAGGACTTCATCCAGTGCCGAGGCACAGTTTTCTATGCCTACTGTCAGTGTCATGCAAAAAGTTACCCCCTTCTAGATGCTCTTTGTTTAGACCAGTAAGTTCCTCATACCTTTCTATGATTATATTTTAGTACCGGGCAGATGCCAGATATTAGGTATATCTACACTGGGGGTACACTTGTAAATGAACAAAATTCAAATGCCTCCATATTTTGTGCCTCCCTGCCTCCACTGTTTGAGAGCTTAATGATAAAACTTGAAAAAAAAATCTATAATCTTATCCCACTTCCTCTATGTACAAATAAAAGTACTATATTTCGGACTTCATTCTGATGGGCATGAATTTTGTGAAAATCTACTGTTGTGGACCCTTTCTGTACACTACACATTGTGCTCTTGATGTGCACCAAAATGTTTCCCAAAATGTGGCAATCATCTATGCTTATATAGCAAATGTAGATCATATGTTACAATTTTCCATTTGAGTTCCAGATTGTAATCCACTAAGCCTTTACTCTTTAGTGAGCACCATAGAGACGCAAAAATGAGGCATTTTGAACTTTCCTTATGTGGCTATTTTGCTAACATCAACAAGCAATTGATTCTCTTTATTGTTTATGAAAAACACTCCTATTTATTAGTAAAATTGATTTTTTGTTGTGTCATCGCCACACCAACCAACTTGGAGCAATGGATTTTATTATAGTCCTTGTGCCTTTTACTTTATCTTGTACTTTTTTGTCTTGCTTTCGTGCAGATTATATGAAGCTAGGTTATTGCCAATGTACAAAAGCTCGGACAACTTATTGGCTGCCCCTATTTAGACTTGGAAGTAGAGAATAAATTATGTAAGCTGTACATAATCATCGAATATCAAAGCCCAACACATGATTTAAGAGAGCTTATAACGGTTGCGCTGCAGATAGATGTTGGATTTGATGTAATTAATTTGTTATAACAGTCAAGAGTTTACCGTCTCTCCCTTTTTTTTTTCCCTCAGTTCTTTCATAGAACCTAATTGTGGCTGTTGGATGTAATTAATTTGTAATTTCATTACCAATGTATGAAGTTACATAAGGCATGGTTTATTTGACGCCTTAGGTGAAGTATATCAGAGGTCATTAATTGTTTTTACATCATAAATCAGACAGTAATTTAATTACTCAAATATGAATTGGTTACTAGTTTCTTCTTGACCATAATCGGTTACTAGTTTCTGAATTATAAAATCTAGAGATGAGCGAAGAGGGCAAAAAAAATAAAAATGAATTACAGTATTACAGTAACATAAAATACATATGTAAGATAAATTAGTGACACCACAACGGTACAACCTAAAGCTAATAACTAACATGCACTGCGGAGGAAAAGCACTCCAAATGCGAGTACACAATCATGGTTAATAAAACCTGAGGAAAAGAATTGAATGCTAATCCAATCCATGCAAGTGCATCTGTATGCATCAACATGTATATACATATGATTGATAATTATCTCTGCTGCATTCTGACGTCCAAAACCTAAGAAACCCTAACAAAATCGCCAACTAGAAAGTCCATTGCTTTCCTAGAAGTCCCAAAATTAACTAGGAGATTCAGCAAGCACCAATGTATGCCACCAACCACAAGACACATTTAATGGCTTGTACGACTCGATTTGGACTTGCGAGGGAATGTTCCGATCAATTGCATCGCCCAAGCCAAGCTGCAAATTCAAAATTTTAGAAAGTCGTAACAAAAAGATTCATCTGAAATAGTAGATCTGAGCCGTTCAACATGCATTACATGTGAAAATGTACTTGCAGACTAAATTTTACAATTTTTTAGAATATTTTTACTATTTTTTAGATAGGTAGAAAATCACTACTTTTGAATGGTTTAGAATTTTTAAATCAAGTGATTTTCTACCTATCAAAATAAAATAGTAAAAAATTCTAAAAAAATGTAAAATTTGAACGATTCAGATCAATTGTTTGGACTTTAAAAATTGAGATATCGGTCCATAATACGGCCTCACTCCCGAAAGATCTTTATTTCTCAAAAGAAAGACGATCATACCTGGCCATACTTATTCCATCCCCAGCAAAACACCACACCATCCTCTACATGAAAAGGAACAAAAGGTTTAGTAGCATGGCCTAAAACATAAATCATATACACGTGCTGCTGCCACCAATTGCTGATGCAACAAGTTGTCAATTTTACAATAATAGTTCAAGTTCGGATCACCTAAAAGTAACCCAAATTTTGAGTTTAGATCCGGACCATCCGATCAAAATCCTGCCAATGTGGTCAGAGATGGAATGCACGGGGCCCTTTTAATATTCGTGCCAGAGCAGATCGAATGGTTCAGATCCAAACTAAAAATTTGAGTTACTTTAGGGAATCCAAATTCAAACAACAAGGCCATTATTTTTTATTACATCATGAAGGAAGTGTGCTTATCCACAATGTGTGGATCTTCTAGGTTGTTCTACAACACAGTCAGTTCAAATATGTGTCTCCCACTAGAAAAGCCTTACCATAGCCAATTGAACCCACAAACTAATCAGAATAGTCAAATTTTAATGAATGCAATGCTACTTTTTCATATTTTGTACAAAAGGAATTCAATGTATATACATCTTGTACTTGTCTGCACAATGCTCATGATGTAAACCAATCAACAAATCACATGTTTTCTGGGTAAGATTTTAAAATATTAATGCAGAAGATGAGTCCCACTTGTGGCACCAAAATTCTATATAAGCAAATGCTGTTAAATCACAAGTACATTGGATGCCTGGCGCCTGAGAAATTAAGCATACTCTTGAAAAGCAAGATGTATATCCCAATCCAAACTACTACTATATATTCCTCAGGCGCCAAATATGAAACAAATATGAAAGAAGGCTAACCAAAAGTAGTGAGCAAAAGAAGGCTAACCTTAACTTTGAAACAAATATGAAAAGAGAACCAAATTTATATTTTTCACGCTCTAGAGAAGCATATGGAATTCTTTCTTGTTGTAAGTATTCCATATTTGATAGGGACATGCAATCATTCCTAGTCATTAAACAGGTGAAGAATGGTGATCAATCGAGATGACAAATCTCAAGGATAATTAAGTACCAGTAATCATTGCACTATGCCGGGCTCCACAAGAAACAGCCCTTGCATGCTTATTCTCCAAGCACGATGCCTCAACCAGCTTTGGAACAGTCTGCACAACATAGGAACATCAATAATAACAAATAATCTGTTGAGATTTATTTAGAATTGCAAATTATGAAATCGAACCGTAAGAAACCAAAAGTTGGTCATCCATTAGGACATGTACCTCAGCCTGGTCAGAACCAGTGCCGAGCTGGCCAAATTGATTACCACCGAAAGAATAAACATCTCCATCAACAGATGTGCATACAGTATGCCATAGACCAGCAGCAATGTCTCTCATTTTTACCCCTAGAATTGATTGCACACATGTCGGACTTAACAGGTCATCTGTGCTTCCTAACCCGCACTGCAGCATAGGAACAATATAGAATTATTGCAAATATTCACAAAAAGAGCAGAAGAGAGTCGTACATTCATAACGGTACAAGAGGGAAGTACATGTTTGTTGTTCATTTTGGCTGAATAACGAACCCAGTTGAGCACAACACAAGGGAAGCTGGATATAAACCGTTGATAATTAAAAATCTCCATAACATTAAGGAACAAATATCACAACTTACTTGCCCATATAGACCCCATCCAAAGGTAAGCAATGCTCCTGAATCTGAACACAAGAAAAATTATCACTATTTTTTTTTTGACGATTACAAATATACTACTGATTACTACAAAAGTAGGAAAATAAGGACAAACATATACCTGTGACTACAGCACTGTGCCGACCACCACATGCAATTGCCTTCACACAAGTTCCGGTAACTTTACTTAAAGCCCCCTCTGAACTTCTATTATTAGCTATCATACTTGATGCTCGGTCCTTGCTATAAAATGCCGTATCAATGCAAGGTATTGGGTGAGGAGATGAGACAGTACGAATTCTAGAACCAAGGCCTAGCTGCCCTTCGCCTCCATAGCCCCAACCCCACACTTGTCCCAAATCTGATGCTTTGGGGAAGATACAACAGATATAAATCAGAATTAACAGATTTATTAAGCTCGTGTTTTGTACCACACTGATTTCTTAGCAGGGGCGGAGCCAGACTTTCAGGCTATGGGGGTCAAATATATAAAAAATTTCTACTACGAATGGGGGTCAATTTCACCTTATTCATAATATTTTAGTTTAAATTTATTAAAAATATGGTATAAATAAAAAAAAATTGCTAATGAATGGGGGTCAATTGACCCCCATTCAATGCATGTAGATCCGCCATTGTTTCTTAGTACACTTCTTGTTGGGTTTATTTGGATTTTGAAAAACTATAATTTCACATGTGCATATTGAATTACTGGGGGCAACAAAATGTACCTGATAAGGCAAGGGTGTGGCGGCCACCAGCGGCTACTTTAACAATCCTAACCCCAGTATTAAATGTCACCAAGCAAGGAGGTGCCGATAAAATTTCATCACTTGATGTAGAGCTCTCTGATCCATGTTTAGATGAAGAAGATGAAGCCACTTTTCTTCGTTTTGTTCCCTCTTCAACTGCGACTCGGTTTTCACTAGACCTTGACACCTGAGACCTAGGGCTCACTATAGAAAAGAGGTCATATTATATAGATATAAGCATTTTTTTAGACTAAAACTTGTTCATTTAAATAATTAACGGTAACTGCACAAACCTTGGTCAATGTCTCTTTCAGATGTCCCGGCTGAAGATTGATCCGATACAACTCTGCCAGTTGGAACGCACTCTTTCCACCCCCATGTATATACCTCTCCTCTATCTGGAAAAATAATAGATACTTCTAAATATTAAAAAAATATATATATTTGAGTATATTTCTAGACAAGGTCGGCAAATAACCTGTCACAGCAGCACAGTGGGCCCAGCCCGCATCTGCCTCTACTACCCGAATGTCGCTCGGGAGAGGAAAAGCCTCTGGCGTTTCCTGTATGAGCATTGAAATACACAAAATAGTAAAACAAAGTAACAAACAAGTGGATTACACAAAGAGTCCTTGAGCCAATTAAGTTTTTACATCCCCAGTCTGGTCATGATATTTCTATTTGTACCTTTGCACAAAAAATGGGAATGCTAAACTGCCAATCCGATGAATAGAAAGAAAAAAACCAGACATGCCAGAACTTCATCAGGACTTTGCAACCTCTAGGGATTATAAGTTTTAGATTTTCATGAATAATCATATTGCATTAACTGAACAATCAACAAGGTCAATGGTAATATGATTACATACATACTGAAGAAAAGAGAATAGGTCAAATCTTAAATAAAAATGAATGTACCTCATGCTTCCCTGAAGTAACATAACTTTGGCCCATTTCATCCATAGAGCCCCATGTAAGGATCTTTCCAGTTTCTGATACAAAAATAATACCGAAAATGAGGCCCTCCTTTTAATAATGAGGGAAAACATTTCTTTACTACAGAATGATTAGAATTTAACTACATTTCTAAAATTAAAAGAAAAGGATCCTTAGTAAGAATATTGATTAAGTACATTTTAAGCAATTACAGAAAAATGAACAATATAATTATGACAATCATAATTGACTCCAAGATATAAGTATAATAAATGGATTGCGCACTTTAATAAAACACAAAGGTAAACAAACTCCAATCTGAAATTTTGTTTCTAAATATGAGCTACACCAACTGAAGTCCTTATTCCTCTAAAAGGAAGCGTGTATTAACTTAAAACAAGTTATTTTTTCTTCTTCAGGATTTGCAATATATTAGAATATAACTGTTGCTATTAGTTGAACTTCTAATTATATATATATTACATTCCTCCAATCTTGGTACTTAATTAAAACTGGCTTATCACGAACTTTCCAGAAAAAAAAAAATATTTTATATACAAACATAATGTTTCACAAAAAAGGTTGATTTATACACAAACATAATGCTTCAGAAATCGTATAAATTCTAGAAACAAAAATAATGTAAAACCAAAACACAATTTCAAAATCAAAAGATCGCCCAATGCAAAATCGCTTGTGAGGCCAGCTAATTTTCACACATTATAAACAGCGCAGATAAGGACTTGAATAGTAGAGAGAGATCTACCAGAAAGAGCCATGGCGAAGCCACAACCTCCACCACACACATCTCGCCACGTGTCACCAGCAGAGGAGTCAGGTAGCCTTACAGGAGCCGGGTGAAGCAAAGGGGATCTCTGAGGCGACACTCCTGGCAAATAGCCCCACATCATCACAACCTTCTCCTTTTGCTCCTCTCCAGTCCGCTCCTTTCCGTCCTCCTCCATTTCTTCACTTGCTTCTCCGCCTCCACCGTTCATCACTTAGCTCGGAAGTAAAGCTTGAGTTGTTTCTTTCTTTGTATGACTATGATCTCGATTCTTTACTTGTGTCTTCCTATGAAGAGAAGAGCACCATAAACTTATCTATCAATTTGTCGACTTTTGAGACAATTTTGAAGTCCTCTTTTGTAGCAGTTGCAGCAGCCGTCCAAACGAAGAAAGAAACGAGAGGACTGCGTTGGGACTGGAAGAAGAGGGAGAGACAACAAGAGAGAAAAACGATATTTGCATTTATACCCCTTACTTTCCTTCTTAACCCTCTCAGCCTCTCAACTTAAGCTGTCATTCTGGGACCGAGAATTTTCTTGCTCCTGAGTCACTGACACATGGATCCACACCAAAACTAAAAACTAATATTTAAATTTATAAACTCATTTGGACTTTGGATGTAATTCGGAATTATTATTTATTTTCCAATCAAACCAAAAAAAAATTTCTCCCTTTTTAGAAGAGTATTGAAAACGGCTTATTATCGGAGGCGGATCCATGTGCATCCGGAGCGCAGCTGTCCCTCGTTGCTACTATAGCTAGTTTTAGGAGCCAAACTATTTTATAGTAGAAAAGCTTATTTATTATAAGGAGCTATTTCACTTGCAGTTTTTTTTAGTAATACATCATGATAATATTATTTAATGTAGTAATAATTTAAGTTTTAAATTTAAAATGAAAAAAATAATGATTGATTTTTGGTCCATACACAGGTAATACACAGGCGTCAAAATTTAATAAACTTATAATATATTTTGTATGTTTTTTCATCTTATATAAAGTAAACTCCAAATTTATAATTCTTGTAAACACTCACCATAAAATAGAGCAAGATTAACATTTTAAGTTTGTTAATTGAAATTTAAACTTTGAACTCTTAAATAGAAAGAATTTTAAACCTATTGCTTCTTATTACAATTTGGGTTTTAAAATTTTATCCATTTTCAAAAACATCGTTCCTCTTTTATAGTTTTTTACTCTCTTATTACATTAATAAATTTACTATCACATAATGACATCATGCTTTAGTTCATTTTTGTCGACCTCTTTTTTTTTTTTTCTAAATAATGATAATATTTGAGTTTGAGGGTTAAATTTGTAAATGGTGTTCTTGAGGGAGACTATAGAAAATAATAATTAATTTTACAGGGATATCTAGAGAAGCAAAGCACAAAGACTAAAGAGCAAAGAGTAAAACTCGGCGTATCAATTGTTGGTGTATAAGGGAGCCACGTTGGACGCCCACGTGGTACAGAGGCCACACGTGGCGTGACGGTGACCGGTCGATCCGCTCAGCAATTCCTGGCCAGGAGTTCACAGGAAGCTTCTGGAAGTGTGTTTGGTCATTGGTGGCAATGGGAATTCCCGTCCTCTGAGATATCTCAAACTTTGCGTGACTTTTTGGAATATCTCATTCGTTCAAATACATTCTGCACGAATCTCAAACTCAAATAATACTGGCCCCCTACGCTGTCCCGAATAGGCACCGGACACGTTGGTCACGCAAAAAATTGAGATATCTCAGAGGATACACACTCTGGCAATGGTGGGCCAGAGATCCACTATTCTGGTCTGCGTTGTCGAACAATCAAGTTGGCCACGTCGTGACGTTGGCTTCAACATATCTCTTCTCCAGTTTAAAATTAACAGGATAAAAATCTTCCTCTGCCGATATAAATCTTACCTTTTCTCCAATTTACAGTTTTACACCTTTGTTATCTTCAAAATATAGAATCATATTCCAACGCCCAACGGGGGATCGCGTTTGGAGAATAAATTTATTACAACTGAGTGAGTGGGTCTGATTTCCATCGGACTTACTTTTCAAGTTCAATGACCTTCTTGACTGTTTCATTCAATTTAAGATTATGTGCACGCAAATCGATACAGACACACACGGAAATTAAACACTGTGTACGGATCTTAAAGTAAAATTAACGAACCAAAATATGCCTGATGCCCATCGGACCTACTCTCAAGTCTAAATTTAGAGCCGCGATGCTTGAACATGGTGCGGATACAATACAAGATACATTGATATCATAATATTCAACACAATATGAGTATTAGTCGATATAATACAAATTTTAATACAGTAATACGATACATATCGGATCTCTTAGATACGAATACATAATCATATATGAAGTATCAAAATAACATAAATTTAAAATGTATGAAGCGGGTGATGTAATTCAACATACATCCGTATGAAGAAAATAAAATGCATTTATGCATGTATAAGAGGAGGAGACATTTATTAATAATAAATTAGTTGGAAAATCTTAACATCTGTAAAATGAATTTATATTTTTGAAAATCCGATAGTTCATACATGTTATTTACATAAAAAGATGAAATTTTATGTAAATTATTATTCATTGATTGACATAAAAATTACAACGGTGTGTATTTAACTGCATTTAGTAAAACATCAAGTGATATTTAAATAGCATAAAAATTTATACAATCAACACGTAATAATTGATAACACATTGTACTTGTTTGATTTCTTTTGATAACTACACAGGAGGAACTTTAGTACATGTTTTTTTCCATTTAGACTACAAATAAATGAGAATAGCTAGAATAAGAAGTTATTTGGAATAGCAAAGTGCATTCAAATAACATTTTTGCTATTCGAAATAATTAGAATAGTTGTTATTCTATATTCATTGTAAATATTAGAATAACTACTACGAAAGTGTAAAAAGAGAAAACAAAATGCTTCTTTCTCGGATTATTGCCAACACATTTCCTAAATGACAAAATTGATATCACTTCTATTATCTCTACGCTGTAACAATTCATTTGAGACACCACTTGCCTATCTTTTATCTTAATTAACACTTTATTAACACTATTATTTATCGATTACAGCTATTCACTATTCCAAATGTACAATCCAAACAATATTTTTACTAATTCAAATAGCATTATTTTCACGCTAATATAAAAATCACTATTTTTTTTTTCTATTCTCAAATTTCACTATTATAGCTATTCTAGTTCCCATCCAAACGTACCCACAATGTTAGCATAAACCAAATTATAAGTACCGATCAGGCAAACAAAGTTACAAAATGACATGAAGTTAAAGATATGCAAGTAATATGCGCCCGACTGTGCGAAATTAAGTAAACCTTTCGTGTTAGATTGATATAACTTCAAAAGATCAATTAAGAGAACAATTATTTAACTCAATATTGAACATATAAGGGAGTTCATGAGGAGATGAGATCAATTAAATCAGGGGGGCTATTTGATGTGTATCTAATCAAATTATGTCTCTATACAGATCGATCAAATGCATTCATATCTTGATACGAATTCATTTATTTTGATACGAATTAAACGGATCCAACTGAACACCCGACCGAATATTATCCGAATGCCCACCAAACAACCCCACTCCGTTTTTGAGAAGCTAGTAGGGATGTTCAACCAGTCGGTTCGGTTCAAACTGAACTAAAATAATTAAACCAAACTTTTTTTTTATTTTTGAAAATTCAACCGAACTGACCGAATTAACACCGAACCGATTAAACCGATTTAAACTTCGGTTTGTTCGGTTGAACCGAATAGAGGAATAAATAAATAGTTTGGTTGAATCGAAAATAAATGGTCTCAAACTATTTGTAAATGGTTTGTTCTGTTAAACCGAATAGAGTAATTCAATCTCAAAAAATCAAACACGTGCGTAGATTCAAAACCGATAATGAACAAAAATAATACACAAAATCTCAAACTATTAATAAAATCGGTCGGTTTGGTTTATTCAGTTTTGAGAATTCAAAACCGAACCGAACCGAACCATTTAAACCGAACTATTTTATAAAATCAACCGAATTGAACTATTTAAACCGAAATTTTTCAGTTCGGTCTAAAACCAAATAAACCGAACAATTTGAACACCCCTACAGGCTAGTAACACGACCCCAACAACACGGTTGATAGCACGCAATGCGAAAATATCTAAAGTGCAATTTGAAAACCGTTTAACTTTGGCAGTGTGGCACATTGGTTGATCTTGTGATATTTAATTTAAAGAATGCGACTTCAAAAATGAGAAGTTGGTTTAATTATTCGGAAGCGGAGCACTATGCGTGTCGGCATCTGATGGGGATGCGTACGAGGATTTTCACCTTCGCTTTTCTACCTTCTTTAACGGAACGAATAATCAACACGTGTGAAGCACTCCGCCAAAGTTGGGGTTTCCTCGTTGCATCTATTTTTAGGCTTGCCTCTATTTTTCCTTTTATGGTTGCAAGTTGAAACTTCAAAGGCAGCGTTTGACTGGGAATTTATGAGAGACTTTTTTTTTTTTCTTTCTTTCTTTGTTTGATTCATTCAAGATTTCAAAGGATAAATTTATTTCGTCAAGTGAAAATCCTATACTTGCAAATTGGTTGTATATTTTTGGACATATTTAATTGCTATTTTATTCATTTTTGTTTTTATATATTCTAAAATAATTTATGTTATGGTTCAATTTAATATAATTGAAAAAGAGAGAAATTGAGAATAAATCTCTTTTCATGCCGTGATCCTCCTACAAAATAACTATCTCTTTTTTCATTAAGCATACAAATATTCTGATCCACCAACGATTTGTGATTAAAAGATGAAATTTCGGATTGAATATCAACCCTTTGATCAAATAGTCTATATTTTTTTTATCACATGTATCGTTTTTATTTTCTTTTACGTGTAGAGGTCTAAATTTATTTAACATGTGCTCACTAGATGTACTCAATGACGCCTCTCCAACGCTCTCTATCTCACATAATCTACATTTTCTCCTCTTTCTCCATTTTTTCGAAAACATTTTCTAAACCCCTTATTTGATTGTCATATACATGATTTTTTAACTGTTTATGATTTCTTTTTATTTTTTAAATATCTTTTTAGACCAAGGAATGACTGAATAAATGATTTAGTTTTATTTTTTTTCTGCAACCTGTGTTATCAGTGCAACCTGTGTTATCAGTGATGAGTAATGTGCAGGTGAACCGAATCAATGATCCTTACTATTTTTTAAAAATAACCATTAATATATTTCTAAACAACAATTTTTTAATTTCTAAAATAAATAAATTGCAATTTACTATGTGCCAAAACCTTTTTTTTTTTTTGTTCACCGTGGAAAAGGAATATTCACCAATTAATATAATCAGTTGTAATCAAAATAAAGGAGCTCCATTCGTATCAGATTCACGTCCGCAAATATAATACGAATATATCAGATATCCGAATAATGAAATAAATATAAATGCAAATTTGATTTTGAATTTGCAAATCGGACACGAATACTGCTACAAATAATTGCATTTATCCGTATTTAAAAAAAATACAACTATCGAATTAGTAAAATATGTATTTTGTAATTAAAAATTTATTATAAAAATCTGATACATCTAAAAATTAGCAAGATATGTACTTTTGTGTGTGTGTATCAATATCGAATAATTTATTTTATAATAAATTTGATAAGTATTACAAAATATAATAAAGATTTTAACTTCAGTATTCAAATTATATTCTTACTCTTATTTATATCCATATTCGATTAATATCCGCATTCAAATCTATACAATACAATTTGATATCCCTACCTAGGGGCGGACCCAGTGTATTTCAGGGAGGGCAGCCGTCCCCTCCTGAATTTTAAATTTTAGTGGAGATTTATCGGTTCCGACTGGCTTTGCTCCCCTCTAAATATTTAATTGGTAATTCGGGGTTAAGTTTATAGTTAAAATTAAAATATTTTTTTGAAATATTATTGGTAATTATAATTATAAGTCGGAATATCATGAATTACAAGTCAGAGTATTATAAAGTATAAGTTAAAGCATTATTTTTTATCAAATACCTAATTAGTTAATGGATTTAAATCCGATTAGCTATTTAAACCCAATTTGATATTTTTTTGCCTCAGCCGACCGAAAATCCTAGATCCACCTCAGTCCCTACCACAAATCCATTTAAAAATCAAGTGGAAGGAGATATCATTATCATATAACAGCAACCTATGACAGGCGTTGGAGAAGCTAGAATTGGGAATCAATCAATCAATCAATAAATCCTGCTCTTCAAATTACCGACCTCACTGTACACTTTGTTGAAGACGTCCAACTAAATTCAATCTCAGATAGGAATAGGCCTTAAAGTAGTTGTCTGCAGGAATAGGCCTACCGGGAATCACAGTTTGATAGACGTTCAACTAAATTCAATCTCATATTTATTCAGAGCTCTTTGATCTGCTTTAGAATCAGAGAGTTTGATAGATGTCGAACTAAATTCAGTCTGATATTTAATCAGAGCTGTTTGATCTGCTTCAAAATTCGTGCAAATCAAGAAAATCTGAATGTTAATACAATACTATTTGACTTTGGCCCACTGCAGGGGCGGATCTAGAATTTTTGTCGGGGGGGGGGGCAAAAAAATATTGAATCAGATTTAAATAACTAAACGGATCCAAATCCATTAACTAATTAAGTATTTAATAAAAATTAATGCTTTAGTTTATACTTTTCAATACTCTGACTTATAATTTCTGATATTTCAATCTATAATTCTAATTATTAATCATAATTGAAGAAATTTATTTTAATTTTAACCCTAAATTTAACCCGAACTACAAATTAAATATCCAGCGGAGGACAAATTTTTTTTCAGGAAGGGACAGAGTTGATCGAAACGTCCCGACTTTCACTAAAACGCAAAATCCAGAGGGGGCAGTCCCCCCCCGGATAGACTTGGGTCTGCCCCTGGCCCACTGTCTATAAGACTGTGTTTCACAAGAAGGAGGTGAAATGACATTAACAAAAGGAAAATGAAGGAGATAGAGATGAGGCTTCCCTTTGAATAATGATCTTACACTCCGATAAGAAAAGTAAACGGTGTTGTCAAAAATCAACACAGCTTTAACCTCCACTTCCCTCCGCACAATTTTCATTCACCTCCACTCTTCTCAGATTCTTCTCTTATGAAACAGATACAATATAGGATGAGACTTTCCTCCGCACAATGTTTCTCTCTTCCAACTTCTAGAGCAGACTCAAATTTTTTTCGGATGTAAAAAAGGAGGCCAAGGAATTTTTTTTAACGGCTATTCCGCATTTTTATGGGAAAAATAACTAATGTTTTGGGTTAAAAAAATTAATAAAACTAAAACATACGTGTCCAACATTTATGAAAGAACGCATCAATTCTAAACATGCATTGTGCGTTGTGTGTTCGCACAATTCTAAAACACACGAATCTGCTCATTCATTTTTAATATGCAATACTATCAACATGATGAGCATTCTATCAAACTGATGGAAATATGCAATTAAAATCAAAGCTTAAAATCCAAAATATTGGTTTTTTTTTCTTCTAAAAACGCAAAAAACTAAAAAAAATCGAGGCTAAGCGCAGGAATTAATAGTAGCGTACTAGAACATATAATCGGTCTATGTTTAGTTATGGATTTGGACCGTCAAAAAAGACAAGATCATATGATAAAATTTTACTGTCACGTGAGAGATTGGGGTGGAAGCAGTCTGATAATACATAGGCGCATGCAGTTTTGATAGCGCACATAAATTTCTATGCAGTTTCATCGCAGTCTATCAAAATTTTAATTAAGCAAAAAAATAATCCGAAATCGGATCAAATAATAAACGGACCGGATATGTAATACTATTCGAAACCCAATTTAAATACCCATCCGAACGAAGTCCAGTCAGGTACTTTCTTCAATAATCCCCACTGGGCCACAGGCCACTAGCCCACTACCCATATTTAAATACCCATCCGAGCGACGGATTCGAATCGGACGGTCACGATCCGAAACCCAAAAATTGGTACCCGCTTGGCCGCTTCTAAAAATTCAGATCCAGTGAGGTTCCACTCTCATACTCGCCGAGGACGCACCACCGCGGGAATCTCTCTCCGCTTCCGAAAAAAAGCATGAAACCATTTTCCAGCCCTCTCCTTGTCCGTTTAAGCTTGGTCGCATCAGCTTGCGTCGCCGCTTTCTTTATAGGCAAGCACTGGTCTTACTCTTCTTACCCTTCTCTTCCAATCTCTTTCTATTCCCTTGCTCCTCCTCGCGCTTCCCCCTCCGTCTCCATTTCCCCAAATTTTAACCTCTCTTTTGATATCTCTTCTCTCATCAACCAAACCGTAGACGCCTCTTCCCCTCCTTTGTCTTCTCCGACTCCCTCCCAATCCCTGCCACCTCCCCCAGCATCCCCTCAGCTACCTCAGCCACCTCCGCCGCCTCCTTCACCGCCGCCTCCTTCACCGCCGCCTCCGCCATTTAGATTTGGGATCGTGGATGAAAATGGCGCAATGCGAGATGATTTTGAAATCGGCCTGTCGAATTTGGATCAGGAGGGAGATAACAGTACGGAGTCTGAGCCTGAGCCTAGCGTTAGCGTTAGCGAAGAGAGTGGAGGGAGTACTAGTACTAGGACTAGGACTAGTGTAAAGAGGTTTAAGCTCTGTGAAGAGAGATTTAGGGAATACATTCCTTGCTTGGATAATAAAGAGGAGGTCAAGAGGCTGGTATCTACTGAGCGAGGAGAGAGGTTTGAGAGGCATTGTCCCAAGGAAGGGGAGCGGTTGAACTGTTTGGTACCTGCACCAAAGGGGTATAAGTCTCCAATTCCTTGGCCTAAGAGCAGAGACGAGGTTTGTTCACATTTAATTTTGCAAGCTAATTAGTTGTACATTCAAGTAGAAGCTAGCATTGATTTGATCTAGCACACTGTATCATGGGAAAAGTAAATTATCCATTATCCATGTTGGTTATTTTTATAAATCCGACTGTTAATTTCTCATTGTGACACCTCAATTGAAGCAGAAACTTGCTATAAGTTTCAATTGTGTTTGGGTATGTGATTTCTGATTGAAGCTAGAAAGTTGTGCTCCATCAACCCTTAAATTTAAACTCTTAGGATAATGCTAGCATTCTAGTTCATTGATGTTTAGTATAGTGCAGCATAGTTTTATAAAGAATAATGTCATCAGTCACACTCCATTAAGGCAATAATCATATTTTACTGAACAAAAAAAGTAAGTAAACACAAATATATAGATACTGAAAATTAAGTGTCAACTAACCACTCCAATGATGAAGAGCTCAACTTGATCTCATACTAGCAAAATTTTACATGATTTTTTCTTGTTTATTTAGCTTTTGTATTCTATATCTAAGTGATTTGAACTCTTTTTACCATAGGTATGGTTCAACAATGTACCTCACACAAGATTGGTTGAAGACAAAGGAGGCCAGAATTGGATAACACAAGTCAAGGATAAATTTACATTTCCAGGTGGTGGGACCCAGTTTATACATGGCGCAAATGAGTACCTGGACCAGATATCTCAGGTTTCACCCTTAAAACATTTCTAGCTTCTCTATATTTCAGATTAGTCCTGAACAATTCTTATCCTACCTCTCTAGCAGTGTGAAATTACTATAGCACCAGTATATTAGGGCAGTGCCTTTGCTTGCACTGTTTTATTAGTCCTCATTTAGTTCTTTGAACTCCGGATTTATCTTTTTCTCTGTTTGTAGATGGTTCCAGACATTGCATTTGGCTACCACACAAGAGTTGTACTTGATGTTGGATGTGGTGTTGCGAGTTTTGGGGCTTATCTACTCTCTCGAAATGTTTTAACCATGTCAATTGCACCTAAAGATGTGCATGAGAATCAGATTCAATTTGCACTTGAGCGTGGCGTGCCTGCCATGGTATCAGCCTTTGCAACTCACCGGCTGATGTACCCAAGCCAAGCTTTTGACTTAATCCATTGCTCGCGTTGCCGCATAAATTGGACACGTGATGGTACTCATGCTTTAATTTTGTTCATCAACTTTTCTTAATATATTGTTGCGACTGAGAAATAATTTCTCGAACTGTGTTGAAGATGGAATCCTGCTTTTGGAGGTGAATAGAATGTTGAGAGCAGGAGGCTACTTTGCCTGGGCTGCACAGCCTGTTTATAAGCATGAAGAGGCCCAACAGAAGGTTTGGAAAGGTATTATCTCAGATTTTTTCTCGAAAAAACTTTCTCGATTTTTTTTGTCTAAGATGCTGAGTTGATCTGACAGAATGTGAAATATAAATAGAGATGGTAGACCTTACTGCTCGGCTATGCTGGGAGCTTGTAAAGAAAGAGGGATACATTGCTATATGGAGGAAACCTATGAATAATACATGTTATTTAAGCCGCCCCACTGGGACCCAACCGCCAATATGTGAAGGAGACGATCCTAACAGTGTATGGTAAGTTTATCCTCTCCTATATTTTGCCTTTTTTTTTTTTCCTTCGGTCATTGTTTCATGTCACTAAAGTCTAAATGTTTCTTCTTTGTTTCAGGTATGTCACCTTGAAAGCATGCATAAGTCGACTGCCAGATAATGGAGAGGCATCCAACCTAGTAGCATGGCCTGCTCGCTTAAATGAACCAACAAAGAGGCTGCAAAGCGTAGAGATGGATGCATACATGGCAAAAAATGAGCTTTTTAAGGCCGAGACACGGTTCTGGGATGATATTATCTCAGGCTTTATCCGTGTTTACCGATGGAGAAAGATGCGATTGCGTAATGTGATGGATATGCGTGCTGGTTTTGGAGGGTTAGTTTGCCAAATATATTTGACAAATTAATTTAAAATTATCCCATCAATCATGTTATTTGTAATTTATCTGTATTACATCCATCACTTCTGCTGCATCTAAAGATGATCATGGGTCCACAAATGTCATTGAATCGTTACTCAAGGTTATCGGAGTCATATTCAAAAGTAACTTATTCCAATTAAGTATTTCTGTTTAACAAGGAAAAAAACGAACATTTTATTTTCATGCGGGATGTTGTAGATTGTTTTGCAATCACAAATTACACTTGATTTGTCATTGTGGCAATTTAAATTAACATTGCTTAACTTGCCTTGTGCTGCTTTTTTTTTTACCTTTTTTTCTTTTACAGCTTTGCTGCTGCATTAATCAATAAAAAACTTGATTGCTGGGTGATGAATGTGGTCCCCATCAATGGACCTAACACGTTGCCTGTGATTTATGATCGAGGTCTTATTGGAGTTGCTCATGACTGGTAAGAGATTTGTCATATTTTTGTACTTGAAATGCTACTTGTGCACAGTCCAACTGTAATTGGTGGTGTGCAATTTTTTTATCACAAGAACATTATATTCTTTAGTCACTGTTTCAAAGCTTTGCCCCTACAGAGAGCATTGACATTATCCATTACCTGATTTTGTAATGACAGGTGTGAACCATTTGATACTTATCCAAGAACATATGATCTGTTGCATGCATCCGGCCTATTCTCTGCAGAGCAAAAGAGGTAGAGAAAGAATCTCTTTATCATTTTGTTTTATATATTGTTATTTTTTACTCTTGGTGGTAAATATATGATTCTTCTTGCTTCAGGTGTAACATCACAAGCATTTTGCTGGAGATGGACCGGATCCTAAGACCTGGTGGCAAGGCCTATATTCGTGATATGAAAAACATAATATATGATATAAGAGAGGTTACTAAGGCCATGGGATGGAAGGTCAATGTGCGTGATACTCCAGAAGGTCCATATGCAAGCAGGAGGATTTTGATGTGTGAAAAACCGATGCCTCGCTCTTAGTTTCCTGTGAAAGGGTATTTACATATAGCGCCTTGTACAGTTTTAGGTTTCTATTTACTTCAATACATTGCATGTCAAATTTTGTCATTCTTTTGCTCATTGAATAAATAGTAAATATCACTCTGCTAGCCCTCTTTTCTTGTTTTTTGAGGTAACTCTAAAAAATCACAGGTCAGTGTAATGTTAATTCGAGCAACTGTTATGCTACGTTAAGATGACAATTGTAGTTCTAGATCCGATAAACTATTTTAATTCGAGCAACTGTAATGCCTGTTCTTCATTTGTTGATTCTTTTTTTTTCAATATATAGAGAAATAATTTGTAGTTGAACATCGAGTACTTTGTATTCTTCATTTTGGGGTGGGTATATATTTTAAATATTTATAAAAGCCTGTTGTTTCTTGACAAACTCGATTGAGATTGAAAGACGTATGATCTTAAGAGCATCTTCATTCCAACAAATGCTTAGCAATTAAAATTGATGATGTCATCAAATTTAGCAATTAAAGGGATCATAATTTGTTTATCACACCATCTCAGCAATTGCAATTAATGCCAATGAATTCGCTACGGATTTAGAAATAAAGAATTTGAGCCGATGAATTTGCCATGCTGGCAATAAGCAAATGTTTGTTTTTAAAGAAAATTTGTTAATTTACAAACCATCTCACAACCCAGCAATTAATATAAAATAAACCACATAAGATTATAAACCAGAAAACAATAAGCGTTGGAGATGCTCTAACTACTCAGTCTATCTACATAATGAAATCTTGTAAGAAACACACACACACACTAGTATTGTGTGCCCGTGTATTAAATGAAAATAAAAAACACACACAAAAAAAACAGAAATTCAAATAATAAATAACAATAAAAGAAACAACAAATGGAAAAAAAATGGATCAAATATAACATGAAAAAAATTCTTGAAGTGTCATTGTCAGTGTGATCCTCTTCGATATAGTCTAACATATATGAAAATGAATAAACAAATGTGAAAAGTATATTAATTTAAAAAAGTAAAAAAATGAATGGCAGCGAGCATAGAGTATTTTCTTACTTTTAATCCGCCAAAGAATGTCAGTCTCTGCCTTTAAAAAAAAATATGCCAAATAATTATGTTGTTAGAACATTCCTCAAAATCATATAATAACTAAAGAGGACAATAATTCGACAAAAAGTTGATAATATTCATTTAAAATAATAAACAAATTTAGTTAACGTGCTAAAAAAATAATTAATTAAACTGCATTTTTTTCTGGGCTAGAAGGTCGATATTTTCTATATCCTTTTAACTAATAATAAAAATATACAATAGCTCTAACAAAGATTATTTCTCCTCTTGATACAATTAATATAACATATCAGAAAAAATAATTATCTCTGCAGATTCAGAAAGATTGAATGATTTTCAATTTCATAATCGATAGAGGAAGAGAAGAAATGAAACATAAGAAATAAAAATAAGTAACTAATTTAATTGCAGGAATCAGAGATAGCTTTAAAGAGAAATAAAAAAAACAGATCGCTAGAGATCCATTCTTAGTTGTGACAAACTATATAGAAGTATGTGTGGCAAGTATATTTTTTAACTAAATTTAGACTTCTACACATAAAACAGATGTATTTAATTAAAAGAAGACATATTATGTGATTGGAGGACAAATATTAAATCTTAAAATTCATCTTTCAATCTCAGCCGTTAGCAGATCAAGACAACTACGTGCATAATTTAAAAATGAAGATACATCAATGATAATGATCTCATTCATACTATACTATATCAGAACATTGTATTGAAAATATTCCTTCAAAAAATAAATCCAACCGTTAGAATTAAATTATGATGGGTACCGAAACTTCTCATATTTATGAACACTCCATTATATGTTTCATAAAATCATATATATTTTTCTTGAAAATTTTCATTCTCTGTACAATATATTTAGAACTTGCCGGTTCAATAAATCCATTTATTTCATAAGAAATGCTATAAATGCATGAATAAGAGAAAATGAAGAAATAAGAAAATAATTTAATTACAGGAATTAAAAATAGATTTAACGATGAATAAGAAAATATATCGCTAGAGATTCATTCTTAATTGTGACAAACTATATAGCAGTATGTGTGGTGAGTATATTTTTAACTAAATTTAGACTTCTACACATAAAATAGATGTATTTAATCAAAAGAAGACAGTTTATGTGATCGGAGAGCTAATATTAAATATGAAAATTCATCTTTCAATCTTAACCGTTGACGGATCTGGACAACTATGTGCATTATATAAGAATGGATATATATATATATAGAGAGAGAGAGAGAGAGAGAGAGAGAGTGAGAGAGATGGGCTAACTTGCTTCGGGAAGTAAATAGAATATTTTACTTCCCGCTCATATTTCTATTTTTAAAATTCAAATAGTCGATCCGAACCGCTCAGAGTTGGGTTACGGTGAGTTGCGAAGTAAGAGTCTTGCTTTACTTTACACTCATATTTTTTACTTGTAAAAGTTCAAAAAGTTGATCTGAACCGCTCAACATGATCTACATATTGAAATATGCTAGGAGACCAAATTTTACATTTTTTGAAAATTTATTACTATTTGTTTAGAATTTTTTAAATCATTGTTTTTTGATGGTCCATGATCTATTTAAAAACAACGATTTTCTGCCCATCTAAAAAAATTCCAAAAAAAAATATAAAATTGATCTCCAAGCACATTTCAGTATGGAAATCATATTGAGCGGTTTGAATTGACTATTTAAACTTTGAAAACGGAGATGTAAGCGCGGAGTAAAATAAAAATCTTACTTTGCAAATCACTATAGCCCATCTCTTTCTCTGTATATATATATTTAATATTTATTATTTTATGGAAAAATTCTTATGTGTTACAACTTTTAAAATCAATGATTTTCTCCTTATCCTAAATGCAGGAAATCAAATTTTATACTTTCAAATTTAATTATCTTTTCATATGGAGAAAAATATTCTTGTTGGATAATTTAGACAATTATTTTTTCTTACAAGACGAACCTAGTCCTCAATATGTCAGAACAATGACAACGAATGAAAACTTTTTTAACTTTTGAAATGGTTTTTCCCAAATCAGCACGTTCCAAACTAATTGTGAAGAATTGGGTAAAGATTTTAACGGAGCAATTTTGACTTCATAAAATCTTTACCCGAAGGATTACAAAGCAGCTAAAAAATGATAAAATTTGTGAAAGTCTAAACTCATTCTAAGTCACTTTTGAAAATACAGTCCACGCTTATGTATGGGAATTTATTTTAAAAATAAAAAGGAGAGTGTTTAAAACTTGGTGTACTTGTATTTTTTATTTATTTTTTTTGGAAAAAAAAACTGCTAGACCCGTTTCATTACTGTAATATTAAGTTATATTATAATTACTCAGTCTAGTTTAAAGGCTGCAACCAACTCTATTCTTCTAGTAACACACATTTTTATATTGCGAGTGGAGGTTAATTTTACAATACTTCTAATATTTTTCTCTAAACCATAAAGAAAATTATTTTAAGTACAAAAATTTTAAATAAAAAATAAGAGTCAATTGACTCCATTCTCTTTGAGTAGCTCCGCCTTTGATTTACATAGAATATAAAAATGTAAGAATAATTTTTCTTTAAAATATATTTTTAAACACATAATTTCCATTTCCACCAAGTGCAACATTATTTTATAGATATGAAAAGAGAAGCGATGTAGATATATATACCTGAATGATAGGCTCGAGCTTCTTAGGTACTCAATTTTGGTAGGACTCGTCAATCATGGTAGACCAACCTCATATATATTGCACATTGTATTTCCTTGACACTTGACAGTTGACATGGACAGAGTCAAACAAGTTTATGATGGTTATATTGCGAAAAAAAAAAACAATCCGATAAATTGGTTGTTTGGTAGGCTTGTGCGGATATCCTTGCCCTGAGATAGGAGTAGGTCCGATGGACATCAGATTTACTTTTAGGTTCAATTAGCTCTAACACCGTATGATTAGAACTTAAGTTTAGTGTGCACGAAAATTGAAATATACCTGTACGGATTTTAATGTATTTAGCATGGATCTTGATGCAATTGAATAGTCATTCACCCATCGAAACAAAGTAGGTCCGATGACTTTGTTTCGATGGGCATCGGACCTACTCTAAATTCCCTTGCCATAGCTAACTTCATGAAAGAATCCTAGATTTGAAGATTTGAAGTGGTGGTTCATCTGGAGAAAGGGGAGGTAGCACAGTTGGCTAGAAAGAAAGTTCTAGAATTGTTGGTTATTCAAAGATTGAGAGTTCGATTCCCTCTCACGATTTCGCAGCTTCTGCGAAGATTTTCAAAAAAAGAAGTGGTGGTTCATCTCTTGGCTTTAACTTTCATGCTTAATTTTTTTTTAGTAAAAGTTGGCGGTGAAATCATTCAATTATATAATATTTTTATTTGCATTTGAGTTTTGAACCTACAATTATTATATAGAGAGCGTTATTTTTATTACTATATTAAAGGCTAATTCTCATTCTCAAATACTTAATTTAATGTGAAAATATTTTTTTTGTTCTTATTTTGTTTTGTGATGAGTTTCGATAAATATATATTGTTGCCTTTGTAGGCGATCTACATGAGTGAATGGCTGTCTTGACAAAAAATTGGATTTTTTTTTCTTGATTTACAACTTGAAGTGGAATAAAACAACAAGGCAACCACTCTTAATGCACATATAAATTCACACACAAAAGCAAGTAAGACAGAGAGAAACGATTAACCGAAATTTTTATTAATAAGAATATAAATAAAAAATATTAACTTTGGGGAAGATTTTGCGTAGAATTTGAAAAGTAGGAAAAATGCGATTGTTTATAATGTCCTCTGGACGTTATAGACTACAACGGCCTGATTAGCAAAATATGATTAGCGCTAATTAACGCAAGAAAAAAAAGTCTGGCCATAATAGACCAGAACGTCCAGATAAACATTATAGTTTTTTTTCTCAACTACGTTTACAAAAAAAAAAAGTCTAGACGTTATAGACTATAACGGCTAGACTTTTTTTTCCGTATTAATTAGTGGTAATCTAATTTTGCTAATATGGCCATTGTAGTCTATAACGTCCAGAGGACATTATAAACAATCACGTTTTTTCTACTTTTTAAATTCTACACAAAACCTTTCCAAAGCCGATATTTTTATATTTATTTTCTTATTAATAAAAATTTCGGAACGATTAATCCTTACAATTGATTAATGGGCGGCGATAGATCAACCTTGTGAAAATTTCTTTGAACTTTTAGTTCTTTGCATGTTGAAAAATGTGTGTTGATTCGTTTAAAATAACATTTTTTTAATTGTTAGAATTATTTAGTATTGTTTTGAAATTGTAAAACGTAAGTGTTTTTTAAAATAAAATTAGAATCAAGTCATCTATATATTTAATATTAAAAAAAATAATTCCATTAAAATTTCGAACTTTCGAACTTACAATTTTACATGGAAAACATTGCCGTCTTTAACAGAGGTGGACCAGTTGGCCCCCCTTGAATTTTGAATTCTTATAGAGATAGGTCTGAACTAACTTTGTTTTTCTTTGAAATTTTTTTGCCCCATCTGAAATTCAGATTTGTAATTTGAACTTTAGGATTAAAATTAATATATTTTTTTTGAATTATGATGAATAATTAAAATTATAAGTTAGAACATTGAAAATTAAAACCAGATCATTCAAAAATATAAATTGGAGCATTATTTTTTACTTAATACTGACAAAACTCCTCAATGCATCCTAAAAATGGTATTGATAAACCACATACAATTTTTAATTTTTTACACTGTTCATTATTGAAATAATTTATCAATTTTATATAGGATTCACACTTAATTTTATTCTTAATGAAAGTTTGTCACATCGCCAAGAGAAAATTACTAAAATTCGCCAGTAATCATCTTCTTGATACTCACATACATTCAATGCATAAAAAAAGAATTATGGCAAAAATTAAATTTACACAGAAGTCACACTTCTGACCAATAAATACATTAAAATCTGTGCACATTAGTATTTCTGCTAGCGTCGTAGATAATTCCCTAGCGATTTTCTCCCTTTCTTTTATTAATCGAAAATAAATAAATAAAATATAGCGAAAGCAAAAGGGGATCGATTTGACGGAAATTCAATATCTAGATAAACCGGGTTGGTTTATCCCATCTCACAGGATGAGATTTTTTATCCCGTTCCACTAATCCGCCTGCTAATCAAACTAACTAAAAAAAATTACGTTCTCGTCCGACTGCAAAACAAAAAAATCACCGATGAATTAGATAGATATTCTAATTGAAATTAAAAGCCTTTTGTCTTTATCCTTTTAAAAGTCTTGAACTATCATTTATGACTGCGGAAATGAAAAAAAAACCCACCTACTTGTGAATCGAGATCCAGTAATGTAACTCAATTTTTGGGTTTTAAATCGGGACCGTCCGATTTGAGATGAGCGTGCAAGATGGAATACTGAATTTGAGATAGAGCACACATTCCGAGATGGGTCATGTGAGATGGAACATCGAATTCTAATCAGACGGTCTCGATCCGAAACCCAAAAATTGGGTTACATTAGGAGATCCGGACCCCCTACTTGTATGCTGGTATCCCTGTACATAGAATCCCACCTGTAACTTTGAATTGTAAAAAAAAAATCACCCTCTGGGACGGGACAAAATAATTTGTTTCTGAAAAAAAAAAATTGACAATTGAGCAAGATCGAATTTACAGTCTCTGATTTTTTCTGTTTAGTTAACTTTATTAGTGGGTGACAAAGTTGGATTAGTGGAACGGAATAAACTAATCCGATTTACTTACATATCGAACTTCCGCGAAAGGGGATCTATTTATTTATTTCCGATTAATATAAAAATTGGGTTTTTCTCCCTATCATCAATCTCATTTTCAAATTTTATAATAGCTAGAATAGAATTTATTATTCATAGATATAAGAAAAAACGAAACAATACTTTTCATTTCCGATACATAGGACTTGTATTTATTCCGGTTTAAACTTTAGACATGTAAAATTGATACTGATAAAAAAAAAAATTTCCGGTTGCCACGGCTTCCTATGGTGGAACACAGAGTTTAAATTGGTACTTATAGATTCGAAGTTTAAACCGAAATAAATACTACAGGTCCTATGCATCAAAAATCAAAGATACTCTTTCTCTTATAATATTTTTTAAGGATACAATTCTCTATCTAGAACTCTCTTTGTTCATCACAAGTAGGGCTGTAAACGAGCTGGCTCGGGCCGAGTTGGACCTAAAACTCAGCTCATTAATTCTAAACCGAGCCTGGACCGAGCAAGCTAGACTTAGGACTTCTGAGCTAAAATCTTAGCTCAAACTTGTGACGAGCTAGTGAGCTGGCTCACTGGGTCTGGCTGGATCTTATTTTAAGAAAAAAATAAATTTTACAAACATTTTTGGACCGAGCTTGACAGTATAAAATGCACACAAATTCATACAAATTCACAAATTGATGCCTAGCCGAGCTAAATCGCTAGCTGGCGAGCAAGCGAGATCCCAGCTCAAACTCGTTAATTCTGGACCGAGTTAGTAGCGAGCTGGCTCGTTAACAGCTCGGTCTAATAACAAACGAGCCAGATGCAAATCACGATTGAGCCACGAGCTATAAGCTTTTCTACCACCCCTACTGAGCAGCAATAAGCTCGTGATCATAAAAATGAGGGCGATTAAAATCTAATGAGAGCCAATATTTAAAATGAGTGCATATTAAATGTAAATAAATTTTAATGCAAATTAAACAGTTATGATTGAATATCAGATCAAATTTAATTCCATACCCATTGAAAATCAGATATCGAACCAAATTGGATCAAATAGCTATCGGACCGTACCCACTATGATCGTGAAGGCTAGTGCGAGTGCGATCGAGTAGCAATCAACTCAAGTAGTTGAATTTCGGCCAATAATAGCTGGATGGTATCTTAAATATTACATTCAAAATTCAAAATTCAAAATTGCATAGCTGGCACGAGCGATTAAATATTAGAAAGAGAGAGAGATGACAACAAGCAACTGAGTATTGAGTACTGACCAATGGTTTTGGTTTGTTTATTAGAACAGTGAACAGTCACATCATTGTAGAATAAACTCCTCTGTATATATTTAGTCCTTTACTTGTTCTTATTATATTGTAAATACAACAAATGAAAGGGTTATATTCATTTACTCGTTTAATTACTTGCTCTTATAATTGTAAATACAACAAATGAAAGGCTTTTATAGAGTGCTACTGCATGCTAACTCACTCTTACAATTTTTTTTTTAATTATGCATATTAAAATTTAATTAAAATTTGGTTTTTTTTTTTTTGAAAGTTTTATATAATTTAGTCTCTTCATAAAATGATAAATGTGTGCATGTTTGTATACTAGTGGTTGGTGTTCTACTTGGCATTTGTATAGTCTTGAATTTAATTTTTATTGGCCACACTTTTTTTGCCTTTTCGCATATTCTGTATTTTCTAAATTAGTTCTCCTATTCAAATTTTCTAATTATACCACTACATATGTATTTGTTAATGTTTTCAACGAACAACGGTTACATTTAGATGCAAATATTCTCAAATTTGTTAAATAATATTTAATATCTATCATCTACAACCACATTTAAAATACAGATTTGAACAAATATCCAAATTTTCAACAAAAATAATGCTTACAAAAATTATGAACAAAGACAATGATCTCAGTGTAAAATATCGTATGTTTGAAACTCAATTTTTTTTTATGAATATTAATTAATTTAATGACTTGACCTCTAATATTTATTCAGAATAAATACAACAAAGTTGTAGAAAACATAATAACCAATCTAAGATGCAAGTCAAATTTGCTCAGTACGTAAAAGAAATAAAATCTATTACAACAAAACAATAATTATCATAACGACCAAGTTAAATTTCAAATAAATTTAATTAACATTTTGTGGTTAATGCTTCATACATATTTGAATTTTTTTAGTTGTGCTTACATGTAATGACAATTGATAGCAGAAATTAATTTACCTATTTTCCGAATTAATTGTATTAATTCCCTTGTTTTCAACTGCTATATATGCTACCTGTTTCTGAATCTTCTACTAAATTAATTATCACCAGGCTACAATTTATTTTTGAATTAGATGCGAAAGAAGAATTTCTTTTTAAATTAGATGTGAAAGAAGCACCTGATATTTCATTATTGCTATTTAATTATTTTCCTCTCAAAGAATCTGTATTGGATTTTCTTTTTAATTTTTAAAAACATGTTCGGCACCTTCTATTATATTATACTTTATGGATGTAACATAATTTCTAATCTAGAAAGATTTTAAAATTTAAGAAATCACTTTTAACTGTTTTTATTGACTCTTGTTCTGTAATAATTGTTGACGTGACCACTAAAAAGTAAAAAAAAAAAAAAAAGTAATTACAAGAGTGTAGGAGCTTAAAATTTACAAATAAATTTAATTTATATTCAGTGCTTTGCAATTGTTTTTTATTTATTTTTCTTAATTTTACTGATGGTAATAATTGTGGAGTTATATCCTTTTCATATTAATCATTATTCAATTTTGTTAGTTAGTTGGTGGGGAAAGAAGAGAGACAGTAAATTATTTGATATTCTTAGTCAAAACAATTACATCAGAGAAAATAGTTATAACCCAACTGATAACAATAAACAAAATATATATCCAACATATGGAGTAGGAGTAGGTAAGATGGAGAAGTTTTGCACAGGTTGAAAGATATTAATTGTGACTCAGATATATACACACACACACTCCCTTTTAAGTCTAAGTTTCTCTTCGTTTTACTTTTACGTCTCTATCCAAGACTAATTAATTAAATTACATAGACTTCAACTTCTCTCCGTTGTAGACATAATAATGGAGATGTCCAAGTTGATGTCAACATATATTAATGTAATTAGATAGATCATCTATCTAGTTTTCAATTTGCTCGACAAATTAAATCCAAGGAAACCGTGCCGTAATATATATAATTACCAGTTGCGTTTGCGTACATAAATGGAGAGGAAGGTAGTAAGTAACTGGATTACTTGAAGAAATCGACCCAATTACTTTCGCTTCGCTTCATGTAAGATAGATTTCTCTTCTTTTTAAACCACTCCCCTTTCTCTCTCCTCCTCTTGGACCAAGCAAGCATTAGTTAGTTCAAGCATAAGCATCTCTATCTCCAATCCATTAATTTTCCAATTATATATATACATATATATTTCTTTTTCAAACCAACCACACCTTCTCCTCCAAGAGAGCTCCTCATCAATGGAAGGTCTCATTCCTTTTGTATATAAGGCCATAGTTCAATATAGGAACTGTGGTCAAGTTTCTCTAGCAAGTTTACTGTTTGATCACGAGCCGCCTCCTTCGTGCTACATGCGTTTGCCCGGTGATTCTGGCAGATTTCAATCGACTGATATTTGCCTCCTTTCATCTCCACCTAGCACATGCACCACCACCACTGGCACTCTGACCCCACAGCAATCCCCTATCCGCCGATCAACCTCCCGTCGCCAAATCAAATGATATATAGAAGGGATCGAGATGAGCAGAAATTCATGGTTTAGCAATTGTAAATATAGTTACTTAATTATATATGCATGTACATATTTTTTTTTTTTTTTTTTTATTTTCTGCGCGTAAATAACGCATGGGGGGGTTTCCAAAGGGGCCCGATCGAGTTCTTCAGGAATAAGAAGAGTGTAATAATTAATTAAGTTGTGTGTGCAGTAAAGACTAAGGAGGCATGCTATTGTATATAGTTATATATATATTACTAATGGCTTGTGGAAGAGATAATTACTTAATGATATATATTGCTGTAAAAAAACTATTTAAATTTTCGACATATATATGGACCATCGATCATAGCAGCCAGTTGCAATAACAAGGTACGTAGATTTCTAATTCCAATTTTCTGTTTTCTGTTTCCAGAAGCGAATCTATAGTCAAATCGGAATTAGTGCTTAATTATCCACCTAATAGATTATTATTTTTTAATTATGTATATTGAATTTTTTTTTATGTTTTTATATAATTTAGCCATGCCACCTTCATAAAATGGAAAAATATTACTTGTAGTTTAGTGATTAGAATTTCACTTTGTAATTGTAGAAACTTGATGGTTTAAATTGTAATAGTTAGAATTTTGTAGTTTCCCTTTCCCATGCATTAATATAATTTGGACAGCCCATTTTACTTGGGCTAGCTGCTAATTAAAGAAATATAAGATATATATCATATGATTTCCCCGATAGCGATAGAAAAATATATATGAAATTGGCATGACAACACGAAACGGCAAGACAGGACGGAATTTATAATTTAAGAAATCTTTTTCCAATTTGGTTTCTTTACTTGTTGGATTAATTACAGACAACGTGCGTGTACTACTGTACTTATCCAAATAGTTGGAACTTATCCTAATTAATTATCAAAATCAGACGAACGGGTACGTACTAATCTGCGTTAAAAATTGTAAAACGCTTTAGCTCGTGTGAATTAAAACTCTAAAACCCATAATATTAAGTACCTAGGTAGTCTTTAAACAAAGATCAATTTTACTTGGTCAAAACGCAGCGTAAACAAATGACAGCAAAATTTACTTTGCAGAGCAATTTCGGCTTCATGCAGCGCAGGGACCATGTGCAGTTCTATTATGATTCTATAGTCTGTGCGCTGCATGAAGCCAAAACTACTCTGTTAAAATATTTATCCAGGTCGTACATGCAAAAAAAGATTCAGCATTTGATATTGCCCAAAAGTTACAAATGGAATTTTCTTGCAAGCTCAGGACATAGCTTAAAACTGCTATGTCCGTAGAACAAAAAAATGATACCATATAGAACAAAATTTTCAATTTTGAGTTCAGCTAACCAAAATCACTTTTATGGAATCAAATCAGGACTATCTGATAACTAGATAAAAACTGCTTGATAGTCTCCTAAAAATTTAAAAACAACAAAAAAGAAAAAAAAAGTATTTGCTGGGAAGGTCTATCTATACAAGAACCAAAAGATGAATATTTACAAGTAAAATTTTAGAACTAAACATCGAGGATCATCTAAATAAATTTAAAATTCATGCTACACACATATATATACACAGAAGCTATTGATGGTTAGAAATGAACATATAAATGATGAAAACAGATTCAATTGTTAACATCTGGGACCCCAGCAGATGCATGTGCATCCTCGAGAGCTTTACCAGTGGGTTCCACGCCCCAATATCTTGACACTGACTCAAACAGTTTCTCGATATCAGGGGCAACTCGAGTGAAAGTTTGGTTCCAGAAATTGTATCGAGGATTCTGCACAAAAAGCAAAAAAAAAATATATATAAAATTTAGGAAAATTCAAGTTCTCAAAAGCTAAAATAAGAGAAAAAAATAAAACACATACCTTGGTTATCTCAATGAAGGTGATGGCAAGTCCCCAGGGGTAAGGCCTGTTAACTATCAAACGCTCCAACAGCACCCTTGATATCTGTTCTTGAATCAATTCCTGGTATGACGACAACAAAAAGGAATATTATCTGTTATTTGTTAAGTAGAAACCATTGTTTGATATTACAGGGGCAATTTCATCTGTATTACTGCAAATTCTTGTAAGGGAGTTAAACATTCAACACACAAAACATCATATCATGCTGCCAAAAAGAATATGTTCCTCTACAACCCCAAATTCTCATGTTATTCCTTGTGTTGATTTGTCAACATGTTTAAAGATAGTGTTTTGTCTATTTATCTATCTCTTTTCTTAGGTAGGTAGGTGATATGCATGAATCATAATAAAACTTTTGTTGGGGCAGACATGAAGATTTGCCAAAAAGAATAAATAATAGTGAACCGGAAATGGAACAGCATATTTAATATGAAGAAGGCTTACACTTACACTGCTTGCTTCAGCCCAGAGATAGAGAAGTACAAAAGAGAAGTAATGAGTGTGATTGTTGGGATAGCGCAGTTGGTTACAAATGGCATTGATCAAGTAGTAGCGCCCCTCAGTGTCAAGATTCTTCACCAGACTCTGGTAAATGTCCATTATGGCCACCACCGGACTGTTAGTGATTTGCTGGGCCGATGCCGATGTATTATTACTCTGCAGTTGTTGTATTGCCTGCACCAAATAAAATAGTTGTTTAAATCAGTTGTGGGATTTTGAGGCTCATATATGCTGAACAGATAGCGCCATCTATGATATTCTTGAAGTAACATCCCAAAGAGGGTATGTATCTACCTGCATGCCAATGTAAAGCACTAGGGAATTAATCAATGGGACATTGAAGCGCGTCCCTGCCTGGCTCACTTCACTTTGAGGCAGCAGCAGCTTCTGCCTAAGTTCAGCTAACAAGGAAGAACCTTCTGGCCTTGTCTGCAACGTTCAATTATATATATATATATATATATATATATATGTTACTATTAATTATGATAATTACATGCATAGTTAACTCTTACCTTGAGATATTCATCAATATCGCCCTTCATCTGTTTTTCCTTCAGAGCTCCCTCCACATCAGATAGAATTATAGGCGCTTGAAGCATTTCAGGCAACAAATCAACCTGCATTTTACCATAATAGATCAATAATTACTCTACAGTTCGTTCTGAATAATTAAGCTAGTTTTAATTTCTCTTACCTAAGATTAAAAGTAATCCTAGAACTAGAATTACATTCCTCAATCACCACTTTGCAACATAAATGATGCATGTAATTGATACAGAAGGTGACAAGCTTTTTAGGTAGATTCAAGAACAGAATACCTTTGATTGTTAATTGAACCTTTTGAGGGGTGACAGTTGGTTCCCCCCCAAAAAGAAGAAATTGTGGTTAGCCCAAAAACAAACCTTTAAGTTAGGGGTACAAGGATCTGGAAGCGTCATGTTAGGAGGGAATGCACTGAGAACCAAGTTACGCAATTGAATGCAGGTGGCAGGAATCACATCACATAAACTGAAGTGATAATCACATAGAAATTCAGGAAAGTCGTGCAGAAGAAAAAGCATCATTTTCAAAATGCCCTTATACAAAAGTACAACCTACACGAAATGAGACCACATGAGTTAGTGAAGAGAGTTGCTAACAATAACACAATTACTACAGCAAACATGGTAAAGAAACGGAATAATAGTGCCGAAATTGGCCATAAAATTGATCAGACTGTGCAATAACAAGCTACTTGGTTCTTCTTATAACTATGTGCTCAATTTATCTTAATTGTAAACTAACAGAAGCAAGTCTCTGTTTCTATAATTACCCTCATGCAAACAAAAGGTTAAAAAAAACAAAAGGTAAATTAATATGTTTGAATGGAAAACATAATGCAAGAGGTACAAAGACAAACCGGCTCAGGAAGTTGTGAGTTTCTCAGGAAAGGTTCCACAAACTTGAATAAACAAACAAGCAAGTGCTGGAAATGCTGCCAGCCTTCAGGAGAATTGCATGTCAGAATTTTAGGCATGAAATTCTCATGGCACAGTAATTCAAGCCAAGCAAAACTGAAAAAAGGACAGGGAGAAAATAAAATCATAAATAATTCCCGAGTATAGATGAATTAAAAAAACTTCTATCAGACAAACTTGAAAATTCTAAATAACAGCAGCAAGCTTTGAAAACAAACTAATGAACCAATAGAATGGAAAGAGAAGAGAGAGATAAACCTAAAGTTTGGCACTATCAGTGGTTGTAACGCAAGGAATGCACTTGCAAAACAAGTCAAGACCTGAAATAACAACCTCATGTTATACAAGAACAGGAGCATCAACCAAGAAGACTTTACATAGAAACCATGGCTTCATATTCATTGATCATATATCTAAATTGAATTAAATAAATCTCAGGTTGATGGCATTATATACCAGAAAATCTTCTACAGTTTCATAATAACATTGACAGATGCAAGAAATTGTAATATCTATGTAATAGTACTCCCAGTAAGATAAGGTACAGTTTATTACAATGCTATGGTCCATATAATAAACATACCTGATAATTAGCGCTATCAAGAACTGGAGAAACAATATCTAAGAGCCAATTAACAAACAGTCTAAAATAAGGTCTGGCATTAAAGTCGGTTTTCTTTTCTTCTGCATCCTTTACAATTACTTTAGCTGTCACTGATAGAAGCTGAAAATGCACAAAGAATAGTTATTAGCATTGTCTCCCATAAACTAACAAATTTCATGTCATCAGATGAGGAACAAACCTTCATGAGTAGAAGATCTTTATTCGGCACTTGTTCAACGGATGCATTCTACAGACCATAGAAAAAGAAAGTTAGACAATGAGATTAAACCCATACACACTATAGATTGAAAATTCAACATATCTCCTATGTACCAAAGGCTTGAATTCTTAATAGGGCTTACGCAAAAATAATATCACATATATAACTTAGATTCTGATATTCAAAGTTCCTCATCAATTGTTTATGTTTAGTAGACATGATCCAAAAGTAAACACTTATGATGTATCCTGATAGAAATCTTTCATGTTCTAACCTCCTAAGAATAAGGCCCTTAACATATGTGCAACAATCCAGCATACCTTAAGAATTACAACAGTGAGCTTTGCATAAGAATCAATTGGGAAAAAGGAAATTTGCTCATTTGTGTGATTTTGCACTGCACCAAGAGCAGATGGTTCCTTAACAAGGGAATTTGCAACAGACAGTTCCTGAAATAGATGCCAAGTAGAAAATGCATTACCACTTTAAAAAGCAAATAATTTAGTAAAAAATATCTATAAAGGAAAATATAGGTTACAAAATTGAAAAGTTACTGTGAGAACACGGAAGAAGCGATTGGTGATTTCATCACCCTTGAGGAGACCATTTTGTTGCAGTTGAGAGATGTAATGGCCATAGGTCATATCATTCACAACTGGGAGATCACATAACTGACACCACTCCGAGAATAGAACAGCAACCTAGGATCAATGGGCAGAAAATAATTGTTAGCCATAGCAGGGGTGAAAACAAAATGATGTCATTATGCGATACTCGACTTTTCAAATTTGAAAGATATTGCATGTCTTAAGGTTTCTCCATGATGCAAGCAACTCCAAATATTAAATCCAACTCTTTGTATATCAGAAGATCCCAATCTTTGTCAATCAAATCCATTACAGTTCATTACAGAGGATCTCAGGAAAGTAGACGGACAGACAGATATAGAGAGAGAGAGAGGGGGGGGGAAATGTCAATTTATATCCGTTATAAAACCTGATCTTGAAAACCAGCTGGATCTGGGGTTAGTGGTATGGTTTCACTCGAAGTACCATCCTCCTTAGTTCCAACAGGCCGACTCAGTGGCTCAGGTATAATAGTTCCCAGCTCATCAACAACCGGCGTAGGTGAAGGTGGCACAACAAGCCCCGAATCCTAATAAGACATTGGCAGAAGTATCAAATATAATACCAATTGTCAGTCAAAAAACTAAGTAAGACCAGAGATCATCTGACAAGGACTGGGAGAGTATACTCGTGGAGCCGAGGAGCTAGCAACAGTAGAAGTTGTAGTTGTCTGGCCATCAGGGACTGCGCTTGAATTTTGACGCTCTTGAGTCTTCCATACATTGACAAAGTCCTGGAAAAGAAAAAAAACAATATTTACGGGAACAAACTTCAGCTAAAGTCTGCCGGAATTATCCGGAAGTAGAGCAGAGGTACCACATTGTTAACACAAGGTGACTGAGTTACTAGAGTCTGCCGGAATAAGCATTTTCTTGCATGCATGTTGTTGAAATAACATGCAACCTTAACTGCATAATGTACCTCATAGACACGCAATTGAGTATTGGTGAGTTGACCAGCAGGTTTGGGGCGAAGTGCCTCTGGAACACGTGAATACGGGGCTTGAGCAAATGTATAGGCATCATAATATGCAGAGCCAGCAGCATCTCTTTGTCTCCTGAGTTGAGCAAGTGATTGCCCTATATCTGTATCTATTATCTCCACAGCCTAGACACGCGCGCACACGTACACAGAGAGCAATAAATTAATATGAAATTTGTACTTTCTGAAATTTAACCAACAGTTCAGATTCCAGAAAACAAAGGTAAATTAGCAAGGTTAATACCTTGCGGTGTGCTGCAGTCTCAATCAATGCACAGCCAAGATCAAGATGATCAATGATAAGTATTCGAATGATTTGTTCATTGTTGTCATTATTGCTGTTCAATGCCTGAATCATTGTCCTTAGATTGCTGGTTAAAGCCCTACGAAGTAGTTTCTGAAAGAATGCTTTATCAATCAAACACCACACATGACAAATAAATAAACTCAAGCTGGTCTGCTTGTGCGCCCATTGTGGCCGGACTACCTTCTTGTGTGAGTATGTGTGTGTGTGTGTGAAAGAGATAGAGGAAGAGGAAGGGAGTTAAGACCCCAACACATGGACTATTATCGGGTGCCATTTACATCTCATAGCTCCAGTCATTTTCGCACATATAATTAATTAGGATTTTACTTCATGTAAATTTACCAACTAAGGTAAAAATCAGAAAACAACATAAGAGTTTTCAAGACCTTGCAAAAGACATGGACTAAGCTCCCCGCAAGTATGCCAACCATCTGATGCGCAGCATGAAACATTACACCATCATCAGGCTCCACTGAATAATCCTGAAAGAAGAGAGAACAAAAATAAATTATAGTATTTTGACCAAAGAAAAATTGTGGACATCATATGGTATCATTACAACTAACTAGAACCTTGAGAATAATTTCTTTTGTTGTCCGGCTAGCAAGTGTGACATTCCACTGAATAACAGGAGATATGATCTCTTTGACAGATTTATCCATGGCAGCTTTAATAAGACTGAATATTTCAACCATATTAGAACAAAATAGAGAAGAACAGCATCTATAATATAAGATAAAGTAACAAATTGAACCTGCAGTAGGACACTTGAGGATCACTCACAGCACTAATCCTAGGGTTGATTCTGAAATAATTGTCAGGAATAGTTTGCAAGAGCTGCACAAAAGTTTGCGCATCAATTATATATAAAGAGAAATTTCTGTTGATAGGATTTAAAAAGTAAAACTAAGAACTAGTAGCAAGCATGAACCATATTTCTGGATATAAACATACATTTCTCAGGTTTGCAACATACAACCAGCATAATTACAAACTTATTTCTCATGTGGGGAATTTGAAGTGCAAAAAAATAGAACCATTCTGTCAAGAATTGACAATTTAATCTACATCAGTATCACTGATACCCAGTCTAAATAAATAAGTCAGGAAAATCAAATGTTGATTTCTCAATTCATATGCACGGGTAATAAAAATACAATGTCAGATCTTTGTTCCACTGATAAAAGGACAAAAATTGAAAAAGAAAGAATACCTGATTAAGTGAGAAAGGCGATGGGGATGGGGAGGGAATCTGTTCAGGCATGATAAGATGCAAACTATAAAAGATGCATACTATAAAAGATGCAAAAAGTTAAAAGGAAACAAAATATATAACACATCTCAATGTTCATGATATGCCATGGTATTATACTGCAAACAGGTTATAGAGTTATAGTAACAATGTTGTTCTAAGCACTATAATTTATGTCATATTTTATGATTCTTGCAAGTCTTTTATGGCTAGTAGCTGAAAGGACAACTTTTATCAGTACCAATGCACTTTATCTTTTGATCTTTCAATATTTTTAGTCATGCAACCTGGAAATGCTGCAAAAATTATGTTATATGGAATATCCTATTGTATCTACTAATAAAAAAACAGTTAAAAAATTGCTCATGAAAGATCAGATCTTCACCCTTGTGCCAGTAGAATGATGACTGGGATTACTAATGACGTCAGGTGGCAGTGCCACATGGTTTCCAGGAACTGGTATGGAAGCTTCTGTGACAATAGGCGACGGAGACACAGTAGTAATGTCCTTGTTAGAAAAATCAGGGTTGCCTTCCACCTCACGCACCCGGTCCTTGATCAGAGAGGAGGGTTTCATTTCTTTCAAATCCACTACAAGATTCTTAAACAGCATCTGAACAAAATCAAGCATAAATTTAAACTCTGATCTTTGCTATGACAGTCATAAAAGGCTCAATAAATTTGAGAAATGATAAGGGCACCGACACCAATTGGATTCTGATATGCATACATCTAAAATTCTAATAGTACTAGTTTAGTGCCAATTTAACCAAATTAATTTCTTTCGTGCTCTTTATGTTTTGACACACATCCGTGAAGTATGTAGTGGCCAAGAAAGTAAATTCTAACTTGAAAGAAGCCAGATAAAGAAAACAGGTGTTTAGATAACTTATGCACCTGAATTTCATATATCAAGCTTATTTTGAGATTCGGCAGATTGTATATCTCAGCAAGCAAGCTCAGGATACCCATGGTCCATGGGTTTGGAGGTCGATATGCAATACTTGACCGGCAGGGTTCCAAAATCTGCACATAAAGTAAACAGAGAAAAATGTAGCACATGCCATGTACATGGATAACATGTATCGTCACAACTTCGGAATAAATGACAAACCTTTGATGTAAAAGGTATCACAGCAATCATCAGTCCTCTTTCATATGCCTGTCAAAGAAGGAAAGAAAGTGTCATTAAACTATTAGGAAACAGAGCACCCAGCATCAACAAAAGAGTGTATGACAACAGGATCCATGAACCATAAAAAATGGACAACATAAACAGTACAGACCCAAACACACTACCTCTATGATCAAAGATTTTGGATCAATTTCTTTGGCTCTTAATGCCTGTTCCCTGCCAATCGTGAACTTCCCCAGCCAGCTCCCAAGATTTTTCAGCAAGGACCTTTCCTCCGAACTTGATTTTATCAGGTCAGAATTTAACATAACCTACAAGCAAAAGTTTGAATGATACAACAACAACAACAAGAGAAAAATATTAAACATTTGGTGCACCACAATACTATACCAACAGTATTAAATTGCTGATACAAAAAATAATAAAAGGTACGAACAACAATAAGCTACCTTGCAATTATCGTATGCCTCTTTTAATATTTCCTTGTTCAGTGCTTTGGAATTCACCTTGTCAAGGAACTTTAAGTACAAGTCATGAAAGTTCGGTTCGATGCTCACTCTGAAGAAATAACATCCAAATAATAAGTTAGTAACATTTGATGCTGCAGATTAGACTACCATCCCTAAGAATTTATATACTTCTTTTTGACTCACCTTTGCATGACCATATATTGTGCAAACCAAGGGAAGTACTGTTGATGCAAGACTTCATTAAATTCCTTTGCCTTAGCCTCCATATTTGAAGTTGAAATGTTGTTGACAATGAACAAGATCTTATCTTGGACTTCGGTCGAAGGAGTCTACATGATATATACAGAAGGGTACTAAAGGTAGTGGAGTCCAATCAGAAAAGAGAGAGAGAGAGAGAGAGATAAAGGCAACCTCTATTTGTGTTTCTCTTCGTTCAGCTGCAGCAACAAGTGTATTAATGTTTAAAGCAGCTCCAAAACCTGTCCTACGAGAAGTCTGTTTGGCGAGCCATTTCAAGCATAAGCTCCTCTCCAATCCATTTTCCAATTATATACATGTATGTATATATATATATATATATGTATATTTTTCCATTGTAACCATACCTTCTCGTCCAAGGGACCTAACCCAAACCTTTGTACCTCCTCAGTGGAAGGTTTCATCATTCCTCTAGCACCACCACCACTGGTAGTCTGGCCCCACAGCAATCACCTATTCGCCGATCAACCTCCCGTGGCCAAATCAAATGATAGAAGGTATTTGTGGGTTACCGTTTAATTTCAAGAAGAAGAAAGGAGGGAACGAGTTGAGAGAGATGGAGTAGATGAAGGGGTCCTTGGGCTAAAAAGGGGGCCCATCTCAAGAAATTATTAAATAGTAAATACGATGAAAAGGAATTTTAGGTCTAAGAGCAATTGACTGACGGAAGGGACCCACACGTACAGATTCCTCCCTTCACGCATGAACAGGGAGGTTAGTTACTCTGAAGGGGGACCACCAGCGATACAGATACATCCCCGCCAGTGAGGATGAAATGGAGAAGAAATTCACCAGAGAAATAGAGAAAGAACTGAACAGAACTGGAGAGGGAAGGAACTGAATAATAAACGAGATCGTTAGGAAGGAGAATAATCCAGTGGCAGTCAAGATAAACAATTATCTTCTTCTTCTTCTTCTTTTTTTTTTTTTTTTTTTTGTTAAAACTGTACATTAGCTTCTAGATATTCACAGTTATATAATGTGTGTACAAATCAGAGGGTACTGCTAGTAGTAGTCATACATACCCAAGGTGCTTGTATTAAATTTAGAAGACCACTTCAAGGAATTTTAGCTAAAGAATGGCAGGAACTCCTGTATATAATTAGTTCAAGTAGTTTCACGCATGGTATGGATAAGATAGCTTGGCGTTGGGAACTTTCGGGACAATTTACTATAAAATCCATATACCAAATTCTTGACTTTAGAGGGATTAATAACAACAAACATGCAGTCCTTTGGGATTTACCCCTGCCCCCAAAAATTCGAATATTTATGTGGTTACTACTCAATAATCGAATCATCATTAAGAAAAATTTACGCAAAAGAGGCTGGAATGGTCTAGTAACTCGTCACTTTTGTAATGATACCGAAGATACTAACCATCTTTTATGTCGCCAAGTGCAACAAATATGGTTCTGGATGGGGTGCAGCAATGTGTACATGGACTCATGGCATTCCTGTTCTGACATTTTTAATTTTGCTTGTCAATTTAATCATGTGCAGCAAGTTGGGTTTTTAGTTATACTCAGTGCTCTTTGTTGGACGATATGGAAACACCGAAATGAGATATGTTTCCAAGCTAGTAATGTGAAAAGTGTTCGATCTATAATATTACTAATTATTTCGGTGTTTGAATATTGGACAGCTAATATGGATAAAAGAATTAAGGCTGCAGCAGAGGATTGGTTGCCGGAAGACATTGACGCCATCCCTCTTCGTGTCTGGGATCCGAATGACAACCAAATGGTGGTGCATCAAGGACCAGAAATTTCAGACCATGATGGCCAGATGGTAAGCTGTGAAGCTGGAGCTCCAGCCTAATACTCATGATGAATAACAATACTTTTTGTTTAGAGACAACCTTAGGATCTTTAGTATACCTCCACTCTTTTAGAAGTGTCCTTTTATCATTTTGTTTCTATTCCATTACTGTGTTACTGTGTTTTGATGGCTTATCAAACGTAGAGCTTTTGTGTTTTGCTCTATGATAGTTTTAGTATTTGCTGATTTTTACATTTGAGATGAACCGTTTTGACAATTGTAACTTAACTATGGTTTCATGCTAATGAAATGGGCATTCTATACCTTTTTTATCAAATCTTTTTTTTTTTGTTTCTTTGTTTCCTTTTGCAATTATTTGGACTACTATTATACAAATTGAAAAAAAAAATTAATGAAAGACATCAAACAAAACATTGAATATTCATTTTCAAGTGCAGTTAATAGAATGAAACAAACCCATCAAACGAAGCATTAAACATAGAAATTAGTAGAATGACAAAAAAAACATGAATATTGAATACAAATCAACGGATCGTAAAACTAACATTTCATCCAATGAATTAGATCAAATCGTTAAATCTATCAAATGAGCGAGTTAGACCCAGGGGCGGATCCAGGATTTTCGTAGGAAGGGGCAAAAAAATATCAAATCGGATTTAAATAACTAAACGGGTCCAAATCCATTAACTAATTAAGTATTTAATAAAAAATAATACTTTAATTTATACTTTTCAATACTCTAACTTGTAATTTCTGATATTTTAATATATAATTCTAATTATTAATCATAATTGAAGAAATTTACTTTAATTTTAACCCTAAATTTAACCCAAACTACAAATTAAACATCCAGCGGGGGCAAAAAAATTCCAGGGAAGGGCAGAGTCGATCGAAACGTTCTGACTTCCACTAAAACGCAAAATCCAGGGGGGGGCAGCTGCCCCCCCAGGATACACTTGGGTCCGCCCCTGGTTAGACCCAGCTCAAACTCATTTAATCTGTACCAAGACAATAACGAGCTGGCTCGCTAACAGCACAAAATGCAATAGTAGAATGACAAAAATGTATAAATATTGAATAATAATCAGCAAATTGTAAACCCTAACCTTTCATCCAACGGATTAGATCAAATCGTAAATATATCAAACAAGCAAGCTAGGCTTAACTCAAACTCATTTAATTTGGACCGAGCCAGTAATAAGCTGGCTTGTTAACAGCTTGGGCCACTAACAAACAAGCTAGATCCAACTCAAACTCATTTAATTTGGACCAAGTTAGGCTCATTAACAACTTGAGCCAGTAACGAATAAGCTATTAGCGATCGAGTCACGAGCTAATCACCATCGATCCACGAGCTACGAGTTTTTTTTTGCCAGTCCTAATTAAAATCCAGCTAGGCTGAGAATATATATATCCAACTAGGCTGAGAATAAGTGATTAATTAATTAGAACTCAAAACCAATTTTCTCTATCATTCCCATTTTATCTCCTCTTATCTCAAATAATCATATCACTCAATTCTAGCTATTACTACTTTATTCGTAACACTAGAGATAAGGATTAAGCATTTTTAAATTGTTACTTACCCAGGGTCTTTTCTTTATTTATTTTTGATTTCAGCGCGTAATAACGCATGGGTTTCTCCGAAGGGGCCGCAGTTCTTCGGGAATAAGAAGAGTGCAATGATAAGTTGCGTTCAGTAAGAAGGAAATCTTCGACATGGGATTTTGAGGTTAGAAACCATGGTGATCTTAGCAGCCAGGTGCAACTGCAACACGAAGGTAGATTTCTAATTCCAGTTTTCAGGGGTAAATCTAAAGTCAAAAGTTACAATTTTTTTTTTAATATTTTTACATAGTTCAGTCTCCCTCGTAATAACATTTGTACTTGTACAGCCTCATGAAGTACAACACATTTTTATATTAGAATTTCTCTAACTTGAGTTTAAATAGTTAGATAAAATTTTCTAGTTTTGCCCCGTCAGTTTCACATGCATTAATATAATTTGGACAGCCCATATTACTTCGGCTGCTAATCAAGAAGCATGAGACATAATCCGGATAAACCCTCGTGAAATTGATAAGAACGGAATTTATAATTTAAGAAATCATTTTTCTAATTTGGTTTCTTTACATGTATTATGGACAACATTGTCGTAACCCAAATAATTGGAACTTGAAAGAAAAAGGAACTCAATTGGAAAGTCTCTTCAACAATCTTCCTAATTTTATCTACGAACGTGTAGTAAACTGCTATAAAACTGTAAAAACGCTTTAGCTCGTGTCCTAAGATTGACAAGCCTAGAAACACCCATAATATTACATACGTAGGCTTTAAACAATCAATTTTGCTAGATCAGAACAGTGTACACCAATGGCTGTATAGTATAAGATTTACCTTGGTCTGTTCAAGCATGCGAAAAGCTTAACTGCATCTGATATGCCCCAAGTTGCAAATGAAATTTTCTTGCAAGATCCGTACACAGCATAAAACAGCTACTTCACAATGCCGAAATATAAGTAATGTAATATGAGAATCTATATTGCTTGATATACCAATCGTAATGAAATGTAGAACAAAAATTTTAAAATTTGAGTTTAGCTTACCATAGTCACTTTACGTGATCACATAACTGTAAACTACCTAATAACTAAGAATATATTAAACGTGCTTGATAGACTTGTCAAATTCTAAAGAACAAAACAGAACAAATATTTGCTGGGGAGGTCTATCTATTTCAAGAAGCATAAGACAAATATTTACATGTAAAATTTTAGAACTAAACATTGGGGATCATCTAATAAATTTAAAATTCATGCTACAAATATATACACAATCTATTGAAGGTTAGAAATGAAGATATAAATAATGAAAACAAATTCAATGGTTAACATCTGGGACCCCAGCAGATGCATGTGCATCCTCGAGAGCCTTAGCAATGGGTCCCCCGCCACAAGATCTTGACACCGACTCAAACAGTTTCTCAATATCAGGGGCAACACGAGTGAAAGGTCGGTTCCAGAAATTGTATCGAGGATTCTGCACAAACAGCCACAAAAATATAAAATTTTGGACAATTCAAGTTCTCAAAACCTAAAACGTACAAGAGAATAAAATATAACACATACCTTGATCATTTCAATGAAGGTGATGAGAAGTCCCCAGGGATGAGGCCTGTTAACTATCAAACGCTCCAACAGCACCCTTGTTATCTGTTCTTGAATTAATTCCTGGTATGATAACAACAAAAAGGAATATTATCTGTTATTTGTTAAGTAGAAACCATTGTTTGATATTACAGGGGCAATTTCATCTGTATTACTGCAAAATTTTGTATGGAAGTTGAACACACAACACACGAAACGTCATATCATGCCCCCCCCAAAAAGAATTATGCTCCTCTACAATTCTAAATCTCAGGTTCTTCCTCATGTTTGTCAACATATTTGAATGTAGAGTTTTGTCTATCTCTATTTTCTTAGGTGGGTAGGAGATATTTCAAATGCTTCAAGGGAACAGGAAAATATCATACTATTAAGCTTTAGGACTTTGGCCCTACGATCTCTAGTGTAGGTATAATATAGTTAGTATTTATTACTATTACTATTACTATTATTATTTTATTACTATCTATCATGACTTTGTGACTCCGATTGGGTTTCATTTCTAGCCTACCCCAACTTGTTTGGGACTAAAGGTTTGGTTGTTGTTGTTGTTGTTGTTGTTGTAAGCTTTTTGTTGGGGCAGACATGAAGATTTCCCAAAAAGAATAATAATAGTGAACCAGGAATGGAACAACTAAAATATGAAGAAGGCTTACACTGCTTGCTTCAGCCCAAAGATAGAGAAGTACAAAAGAGAAGTAATGGGTGTGATTGTTGGGATAGCGCAGTTGGTTACAAATGGCATTGACCAAGTAGTAGCGTCCCTCAGTGTCAAGGTTCTTCACCAGACTCTGGTAAATGTCCATTGCGGCTCCCACCAAAAAGATGTCCATCGGACTGTGAGTCATCTGCTGGGCCGATGTATTCTTACTCTGCAGTTGTTGTATTGCCTGCACAGATTTGTTATTAAATCAGTGTCAAAAACATGCTTATTAGGTATGTGAAATTTTGAGGCTGATGCTGAGCAGTGTCATTCTATGATATTCTTGAAGTAACATCTCAAATGTGACATATTCTATATTTATAAGATGCACATGAAAATGATAGACTTTGACAAAAGTTTTACTGCTCATCAAATGACTTATAACTTACAATAGTCTGTATTTAACGGCATTTGATGGAATATTATATAGCACAAATTATATCAAAGTTGATACACATTCAATCCATAAGTTCAACATCTATAATTTTTTATTTTGAAATTTTTATAATTCATATAGATATGTATTGTAAACACTGTCAAAACATTCATTGTCAAGGCATCCCAACCCATCTAATAATGGGAAGTTGGAGGCGCACGTGTGCGAGTACGACTATTGCTAAAAAAAAAAAAATTCTTGAATAAAGTGCAAACATTAGCCATAGTTACAATTCATGAGCAATTAACAAGAGAAAGAATATAAATAAAATGAAGAGAGGGCTAACTATCGCCAAAAGGAATTTTGACCGTCTCTCACCTTTTTTCATTTTAAAATTCATGGAGAGTTCACTCTTCAAACGTACAGAGTTCACTCTTTTTTGAGCAATAAAAAGGGTGAACCCTGTAATGATTGAAATTTAGGCAATTTTTCCCAGACAAGCAAAATCATCACCATAAAAGAAAGAAAACTAACTACGATTAGCTGGTCTCAATTGGTAATAAGGAGAATGAAATAGACTCCTAGTAATTCTGTGTGTCACAACAAATATTAACTCATATTATTTCAACCTCATGAAGAAATCTACCTGCATGCCAATGTAAAGCACGAGGGAATTAATCAATGGGACATTGAAGTGTGTCCCTGCCTGGCTCACTTCACTTTGAGGCAGCAGCAGCTTCTGCTTAAGATCAGCTAAGAAGGAAGAACCTTCTGGCCTTGTCTGCAACATTCAATTAAACTACTATTGTGAGAGAACTAAATTAAATGATTTCAAGACTATGGTTAAATAATAAAAATTGAGGCAGACAAAATGAAGCAAGTAAACTTGTGGGCTTCAATGATACAAGCTATCAACTTTGGGAGCATGCAGAGAGACAATTACAGGCATAGTCAACTCTTACCTTGAGATATTCATCAATATCACCCTTGATCTGTTTTGCCTTCAGAGCTCCCTCCACATCAGATAGAATTCTAGGCGCTTGCAGGATTTCAGGCAGCAAATCAATCTGCATTTTGCCATAATAGATCAATAATTACGCTACAATTCTGGATAAGCTAGTTTTTCTCTTACCTGAGATTTAAAAGTATTCCTAGAATTAAAAACCTCAAACACCACTTTGCACCACCACACAACCGACCACAGAGATGATGCATGTAATTGATTCAGAAGGTGACAACCTTTTTGGGTAGATAAAGTACTGAATACCTTTGATTGTTAATTGAACCTTTTGAGCGGTGACAGTTGGATTCCCCAACAAAGTACAAATTATGGTTAGCCCAAAACAAACCTTTAAGTTAGGGGTGGAAGGATCTGGAAGCCTCATGTTACGAGGGAATGCACTGAGAATCAAGTTACGCAATTGAATGCAGGTGGCAGGAATCACATCACATAAACTGAAGTGATAATCACATAGAAATTCAGGAAAGTCGTGCAGAAGAACGAGCATCATTTTCAAAATGCCCTTATACAAAAGTACAACCTACACGAAATGAGACCACATGAGTTAGTGAAGAGAGTTGCTAACAATAACACAATTACTACAGCAAACATGGTAAAGAAATGGAATAATAGTGCCGAAATTGACCATAAAATTGATCAGACTGTGCAATAACAAGCTACTTGGTTCTTCTTATAACTATGTGCTCAATTTATCTTAATTGTAAATTAACAGAAGCAAGTCTGTATTTCTATAATACCCTCGTGCAAACAAAAGGTTAAAAAAAAAAACAGAATGCAAAACCATGAAATCCTTAATATGTTTGAATGGCAAACATAATGCAAGAGGTACAAAGACAAACCGGCTCAGGAAGTTGTGATTTTCTCAAGAAAGGTTCCACAAACTTGAATAAACAAACAAGCAAGCGCTGGAAATGCGGCCAGCCTTTAGGAGAATTGCATGTCAGAATTTTGGGCATGAAATTCTTGTGGCTCAGTAATTCAAGCCAAGCAAAACTGAAAAAAGGACAGAAAATAAAATCATAAATAATTCCCAAGAATAGATGAATTAAAAAACTTCTATCAGACAAACTTCAAAATTCTAAATAAGAGCAGCAAGCTTTGAAAAGAAACAAATGAACCAATATAATGGAAATAGAAGAGAGAGAGAAACCTAAAGCTTGGAACTCTCACTGGTTGTAACGCAAGGAATGCACTTGCAAAACAAGTCAAGACCTGAAATAACAACCTCATGTTATAAAAGAACAGGAGCATCAACCAAGAAGTCTTTACATAGAAGCCATGGCTTCATATTCATTGATCATATATCTAAATAGATTTAAATAAATCTAAGGTTGATGGAATTATATACCAGAAAAACCTCAACATTTTCATAATTACATTGACAGATACGAGAAATTGTAATATCTATGCAATACTTCCAGTAAGATAAAGTAAGCAGGGCATTAGGAGTTCTGAATTTGGGCAAATCGACGTTTATTACAATGCTATGGTCCATATAATAAACATACCTGATAGTTAGCTCCATCAAGATCTGGAGAAACAATATCTAAGAGCCAATTAACAAATAGTCTAAAATATGGTCTGGCATTAAAGTCGGTTTTCTTTTCTTCTGCATCCTTCACAATTACTTTAGCTGTCACTGATAGAAGCTGGAAATGCAACAAAGAATAGTTATTAGCATTGTATCCCATAAACTAACAAATTTCATGTCATCAGATGTGGAACAAACCTTCATGAGTAGAAGAGCTTTATTCGGCACTTGTTCAACGGATGCATACTACAGACCATAGAAAAAGAAAGTTAGACAATGAGATTAAACCTGTACACACCATAGATTGAAAATTCAACATATCTCCTATGTACCAAAGGCTTGAATTCTAGAATAATTCCCGAGTATTAATGAGCTAATAATAATTCTTAATAAGGCTGACACAAAAATAATATCACATGTATAACTTAGATTCTGATATTCAAAGTTCCTCATCAATTGTTTATTTTTAGTAGACATGATCCAAAAGTAAATACTTATGATGTATACTGATAGAAATCTTTCACATTCTAACCTCCTAAGAATAAGGCCCTCAACATATGTGCAAGAATCCAACATACCTTAAGAATTACAACAGTGAGCTTCGCATAAGAATCAATTGGGAAAAAGGTAATTTGCTCATTTGTGTGATTTTGCACTGCACCAAGAGCAGCTGGTTCCTTAACAAGGGAATGTGCAACAGACAGTTCCTGAAATAGATGCCAAGTAGAAAATGCATTACCACCTTAAAAAGCAAATAATTTAGTAAAACATATCTATAAAAGAAAATATAGGTTATAAAATTGAAAAGTTACTGTGAGAACACGGAAGAAGCGATCGGTGATTTCATCACCCTTGAGGAGGCCATTTTGTTGCAGTTGAGAGATGTAATGGCCATAGGTCATATCATTCACAACTGGGAGATCACATAACTGACACCACTCCGAGAATAGAACAGCAACCTAGGATCAATGGGCAGAAAATAATCATTAGCCACAGCAAGGGTGAAAACAAAATGATGTCGTTACGTGATACTCAATTTTTCAAATTTGAAAGATATTGCACATCCTAAGGTTTCTCCATGATGCAAGCAACTCCAAATATTAAACCCCACTCTTTGTATATCAGAAGATCCCAATCTTTGTCAATCAAATTCATTACAGATCATTACAGAGGATCTCAGGAAAGTAGACAGACAGACAGATAGAGAGAGAGGGGGGGGGGGGGGGGGGGGGGGGGCGGGGGGGGATGTCAATTTATATCCATTATAAAACCTGATCTTGAAAACCAGCTGGATCTGGGGTTAGTGGTATGGTTTCACTTGAAGTACCATCCTCCTTAGTTCCAACAGGCCGACCAGAAACAACCTGCTACAACAAAAAATCAAAAAACATTTTTTTTATAAAAATTAGTTGAGAATTAAAGGGATCTTATAGTAGACTGTCAATTAAGTTAATGACCTTTTTGTCCCTTGAATGTCTAGCCTTTTCATCCTTGCTTGGAGCATTATTATTACGCACAATCTCAATCAAGTGTTGCAATGATTCAGGTGAGCCCGGCCTATTCGCAATCTGATAAAAAAGATCACACTATTCAGAGAGCCCCGAAAAAAAGCAGCATTCAATGTCCTTGCTTAAAAAACAAAGATTATTTATCTATTTTTCTTTTTGTTTGGTACAATGTGTTTTCTTTATTGCTACAATTTGGAAAGAAGAGTTTCTTACCTTTGACAGAGCATCCACAACATTGAATAGCTCAGAGATGAAAACACCAGATTCCTGAGTAACCAGAGTCTGCACTAGTGCAATGGCAAATTCCGTGGCCGCTTCTTTATGAAAGAAAAACAATGTATTAAATCATACCACCAGCACCTACTTATTAGGTAAAAAAAAAAAAAATAGATTCCAAGAGGAGACGTACTATTCCTTCCACCATCAATGAGCTTAGCCAAATGGAGATTGTACTCGCCGAGATTCAGCAACTCAGAACGGATAAGCCCGATTGTGATCTCTACATTAAATTTCTTCTCCTCATCAGAGTAGATAACCTGTCACAATAACAACTCTTAGGCTATACAAAAGAAGATGCATACAAAATAATCACAATAACAGCACCAATTCAATAATTTATCAATAGATACATACCCAGCTAGTTAGCTCTTTAACAGCAAGTTTGCAAACATCACGAATCGCAACAAGTATTGCAAGGTAGGAGGCAACATGGACACCATTTGATATATTCTCATACAAGCTTCTAAAGACCTGTCATTAACCAACTTGTCAGATTGCAAATAAAAGAAATAAAAGAAATATTCTTCGTAATAATTTAAGGAGAAATGATATGCCTTCTGTGCCACAGCCAAAGCAGCTTCGTCTCGGCTAACACATCTTAGTATGATGTCAGGAACCTCAGAAACAACCGCCTACATAGAAAAGAGTAATTAAATCAACCTTTGAACTTAAATTTTAATAGCTCTTCAAACTATAAAAACATGTTCAGACAAAGTACCTGAATTTCCACATCCCTGCCATCTTTAGCGACCAAAGCCTCCAACTGAAACAACAAAATTATTATTCCAATCACAGCCAATAACACTTAACAAATCAAAATCACAGTATCTGTACAAACAAGTAATGAAGAGTTGTACCTTTTGTGAGACTTGCTGATACCTCTCCAAAGCATCGCCTGTACTCAGTGGCTCAGGTGTGATAGTTCCCAGCCGATCAACAACCAGCGTAGGTGAAGGTGGCACAACAAGCCCCGAATCCTAATAAGACATTGGCAGATGTATCAAATATAAGAAAAATACCGATGGTCACTCAAAAAACTAAGTAAGACCATAGCATATCTTACTTTCATAGTAGGTGCATTGTCAGTCATGGGAAGATCTGGAGATGCCACACTGGCTGTGAATTGAGCTGCAGCATTACTAACAGCAGCCTCACTTGTCAGTATACTGTAGCACCACCAAAACAAGAAATTAGATATCTACAATAATCTTAATAAGAAGGTGCTTTGTAAACAAGGCCCAAGATTTATCATATTTTCAAATGGCATTTAATCATTAGATAACACTGATACCTTAAACTAATTAGCTGCGTTTTTACATAATCCAAATAAACTTTAACAATTTGTGGGTAGATTTGGATAAAATTAACATAAAAGAGGTTTGAGAAACTGAGCCATTTTTTTCTTCTGTTCAATATATCGAATGTACTTCTAAAAAGGCCAAAAATAAAAGAGCTGAAAAAGTCGAAAAAAATGTATGCATACTTGGGTGTCTGCGAAGAGGTGTGGTCAGGTTCATCAGACAGTATATCCAAAGGCTGAGGTGCAAAAGCAGAAGTCTGTGCGGGAGTAGGGTAAGTGCCAGAGCTCATCTGAGAAGGACTGGGAGAGTATACTCGGGGAGCCAAGGAGCTAGCAACAGTAGAATCAGCACCAGAAGTTGCAGTTGCCTGGCTGCCAGGGACTGTGCTTGAATTTTGACTCCCTTGAGTCTGCCATACATTGACAAAGTCCTGGAAAAGCAAAAACAATATTTAAGGGAACCAACTTCAGCTAGGTAAGGAAACAATGCAGACCTACCTTTCACAAATTTACAACACTAATTTATCCGGAAGTAGAGCAGAGGTACCACATTGTTAACACAAGGTGACTGAGTTACTAGAGTCTGCCGGAATAAGCATTTTCTTGCATGTTGTTGAAATAACATGCAACCTTAACTGCATAATATACTACTACACAAAATATACCTCATAGACACGCAATTGAGTATTGGTGAGTTGACCACGTTTGGGCAAATACGAGCCTGGAATACGTGAATGCGAGCCTTGAGCAAATGTATAGGCATCATAATATGCAGAGCCAGCAGCATCTCTTTGTTTCCTGAGTTGAGCAAGTGATTGCCCTATATCTGTATCTATTATCTCCACGGCCTAGACACGCGCGCACACACACACATAGAGAGCAATAAATTAATATGAAATTTGTACTCTATGAAATTTAACCAACAGTTACAGATTCCAGAAAACAAAGGTAAAAATTAGCAAGGTTAATACCTTGCGGGTCGCCACACTCTCAATCAATGCACAGCCAAGATCAAGATGATCAGTGATGAGTATTTGAATGATTTGTTCATTGTTGTCATTATTGCTGTTCAATGCCTGAAGCATTGTCCTTAGATTGCTGGTTAAAGCCCCCCGAAGTGGTTCCTGAAAGAATGCTTTATCAATCAAACACCACATATGACAAATAAATGAACTCAAGTTTGTCTGCTTGTGAGCAGAATGTGGCCGAACTACCTTCTTTTGTGGGTGTGGGTGTGGGTGTGTGGGTGTGTGGGTGTGAAAGAGGAAAAGGGAGGGAGTTCAACACCATACAGGGACTATTATCAGGTGCCATTTACATATCATAGCTCCAGTTCATTTTGGCAGATATAATTAATTAGGATTTAACTCCATGTAAATTTACCAACTAAAGGTTAAAATGACGAAACAACAGAAGAGTATGCAAGACCTTGCAAGTGACATGGGCTAAGCTCCCTGCAAGTGTGCCAACCATCAGATGCGCAGCACGAAATATTACACCATCATCAGGCTCCACTGAATAATCCTGAAAGAAGAGAGAACAAAAATAAATTATAGTATTTTGACCAAAGAAAAGTTGTGGACATCACATCGTATCAATCCAACTAACTAGAACCTTGAGAATAAGTTCCTTTGTTGTCCGGCTAGCAATTGTGACACTCCTCTGAATAACAGGAGATATGATCTCTTTGACAGATTTATCCATGGCAGCTTCAATAAGCCTGAATATTTCAACCATATTAGAACAAAATAAAGAAGAACAGCATCTATAATATAAGATTAAGTAATAAGTTGAACCTGCCATAGGGCACTTGAGAACCACCCACAGCACTAAGTTTAGGGTTGATTCTGAAATAAGTGTCGGCCCTGGGAATAGCTTGCAAGAGCTGCACAAAAGCAAAACACATGAACTCTATGAAGAGAAATTGATGTTGATAACATTTAAAAAACAAAAATAAGATTTTGTTATGTAAATAGTAGCAAACATGAACCGTATTTCTGGATATAACCAAACATTTTTCAGGATTGAAACAAACGACCAGCACAATTACAGTTATTTTTGCAAAAAATAGAACCATTCTGACAAGAATTGACAGTTTCATCAATATCAGTACAACTGGTACCAAGTTTAAAGTTACAAGGCAGAATCAAATGTTGATTTCTAAATTCATATGATAGGTCATAAAATAAAATTTAAGATCTTTGTTCCAATGAGAAAGGAAGAAAAATTCAAAAATTTAAAAAGAAATAAAACCTGATTAAGCGAGAAAGGAGATGGGGATGGGGAGGGAGCTTGAGCTGGTGTGACCACCTGAGGGATGCCATGAGGGGAGGGAACCTGTTCAGGCATGACAAAAGGGCCAACTTTGTCCTCTTCCACCAATGCACCGTGACCAACATGAACAGCCCCAGCATACTGGAAAAGACGCAAAAAGTTAAAACGAAAATAACACATCACAATTTTCATAATATGGCATGGTATAATATTGCAAACAGTCCTAATGCTGTTCTAAGCACTATAATTTCTGTCATATTTTATGATTCTTGCAAGTCTTTTATGGCTAGTAGCTAAAAGAACAACTTTTATCAGTACCAATGCACTTTATTTTTGGATCGTTCAATATTTTTAGTCATGCAACCTGGAAATGCTGCAAAAATTATGTTATATGGAATATCCTATTGTATATACTAATAAAAAATAGTTAAAAAATTGCTCGTGAAAGATCAGATCTTCACCCTTGTGCCAGTAGAATGATGGTTGGGCCCTGCAGCAAAATGAGGGGCAGTCTGAACAGGCACTGACGCATGATGAGCAGGTTCCGCATACTAAAGAAGCAGCAAAAATAACAATATGAAGAGCGGAACAAAAGATTCCTAGGACCAAAAAAATATATGAACTAGGGGTGTAAATTGGTTGGGTTTTTTTTTAGGTTGTCAATCCAATTTACTATGGTCAGGTTACGATATTTTCAATCTGGGACTAACCAATTAAATTTAAAACCATTCAATCCAAGATTTATGTTAAGCTTTATGTTAGGCAGTAGGCTTCATTTAAAAATTTATTATAAAATACAAGTCATAGTTACAAAAATATGAGGGCTCAAATGCCCCATTGCCCCAATATCTTTATCTTCAATTTCAAAGTCCAAACTCCAAACAAATGATCCGAACCGCTCAACATGATATCCACAATAAAATATGATTGGAGACCAAATTTTATATTTTTTGGAATTTTTTTCCTATTAAATCCATATCTAATAACTGGTCGGATCGGGTTTTTACTCAACTTCATTTACAAAATCCATATCTAATATTTAATTGTCGGGGTAATCAAATTCAATCCATACCTAACCAATTAAATTATAAATCTTTATTTTTTCAGGTTGGACAGGTTAATCGGGTAGACTTACAGCCCTGATATGAACAAAACATGGCTTATTATAGATAAGGTATAGAGCTGAACTTAATATTATTGTAATCTTTGCTTTATTGAAGTGTTTTTTAGGTGTCCTAATAATATATAATAGTAGAGTAATGTATGCTCATTTCTCCCAACAGAAGCATACAGTTTGGTGTGTAGTAAATGCTAGATGAACAGGCCAGACACAGAGCACATGCAGCTGGTCTCATCTGGTTTGGTAGGAGACCACTATCAAGTCAAATTATAAGTGTATAAACAAGAAATAATTGGAAGCTGAGGAAAACCTGATTCACTATGGATGAAAGGTTGGCACGACCAGGAATACTACTGACGTCAGGTGGCAGTTCCACATGGTTTCCAGGAACTGGTATGGAAGCTTCTGTGACAATAGGGGACGGAGACACAGTAGTAATGTCCTTGTTAGAAAAATCAGGGTTGCCTTCCACCTCACGCACCCGGTCCTTGATCAGAGAGGAGGGTTTCACTTCTTTCACATCCACTCCAAGATTCTTAAAGAGGACCTGAACATAATCAGGCATAAATTTAAACTCTGATCTTTGCTATGACAGTCATAATAGGTTCAATGAGCTAAGAAACATAAATTGAGAAACATCACAGGCACCGATACCAAATGGATTTTGATATGCATACATCTAAAATTCTAACAGTACTAATTAGGTGCCAACTGACCCAAGTTAATTTACTTTTTGCTATTTATGTTTTGATGCACATCCATAAAGTATGTAGTGGCCAAGAAAGTAAATTCTGATTTGAAAGAAGACAAAGAATACAGGTGTTTAGATAACTTTTGCACCTCAATATCAAATCTCAAGTTCATTTTGAGATTCGGCTGATTGTATATCTCAGCAAGCAAGCTCAGGATACCCATGGTCCATGGGTTTGGAGGTCGATATGCAATACTTGACTGGCAGGGTTCCAAAATCTGCACATAAAATAAACAGAGAAAAATGTAGCACATGCCATGTACATGGATAACATGTATCATCACAACTTCGGAATAAATGGCAAACCTTTGATGTAAAAGGTATCACAGCAATCATCAGTCCCCTTTCATATGCCTGTCAAAGGAGGAAAAAAAGTGTCATTAAACTATTCGAAAACAGAGCACCCAGCATCAACAAAAGAGTGTATGACAACAAGATCCAAGAACCATAAAAAATGGACAACATAAACAGTACAGACCCAAACACACTACCTCTATGATCAAAGATTTTGGATCAATTTCTTTGGCTCTTAATGCCTGGTTCCTGCCAATCGTGAACTTCCCCAGCCAGCTCCCAAGATTTTTCAGCAAGGACCTTTCCTCCGAACTTGATTTTATCAGGTCAGATCTTAGCAAAACCTACAAGCAAAAGTTTGAATGATACAACAACAGGAGAGAAAAATTAAACATTTGGTGCACCACAGTACTATACCAACAGTATTAAATTGATGACAAACAAAACAATACAAGGTACAAACAATAAGCTACCTTGCAGTTCTCGTATGTGGCTTTCAATATTTCCTTGTTCAGTGCTTTGGAATTCACCTTGTCAACGAACTTTAAGTACAAATCATGAAAGTTTGGTTCAATGCTCGCTCTGAAAGAAAAAACATCCAAAGAACAAGTTAGTAACATTTGACGCTGAGATTAGGCTACCACCCCTAAGCATTTATATCCTTCTTTTTTACTCACCTTTTCATGACCATATATGTTGCAAACCAGGGAAAGTATTGTTCATTCAAGACTTCATTAAATTCCTTTGCCTTAGCCTCCATATTTGAAGTTGAAATGTTGTTGACAATGAACAAGATCTTATCTTGAACTTCGGTCGAAGGAGTCTACATGATATACAAGGTGTCAAGATAGAACAAATGTACTTCATATGTTATTTTACAGAAAGGGTACTAAAAGTAATGTCAAAGTGGAGTCCAATCAGAAAGAGTGATATAAAGGCAACCTCTATTTGTGTATCTCTTCGTTCAGCGGCGGCTACAAGTGTTTCAATGTTTAAAGCAGCCCCAAATCCTGTGTTATAAGAAGTCTGCCTGAGCACACCTGTCAGAGATGGAGTGCACTATCAGCATGAACCATGCATAATGAACTACTAACATGCATGTCATACTGTACAGTTAGAATACAATATTTCAAATGTTCTAAGTTGGCATTTCAAAAATATACCCGAAGTTGCCAAATTCCGAGTACGAACACCACCAGAGGAGGCAGCAGATGACACATTAGTAGAGTGGGGTGGTGCAAGCAAAGATGGCATCACAGCAGGCTACCAAGTTATTAAAAAAAATGGAATATTTATTATTATTTGGTAACACAAAATAAATTGAAGAGCTAGGAAAGGAAGCCAACATGCCATAAAGAAAAAAATGCACAATCATGCCATAACCTCCTAAAATCAGTAAGACAAATATCAAGTTATACAACTGCAGTGCAGTTCAGATTTCACATATATTTTTTTAAATTACAAGGGGTTAAAAGTCAACTATAAGTAAGGCAGTTTCTTTATTGCAAGAAGATATCTAACATCATGAAGTACTAATTATTTATGAAGACAAAAATATAAATGTCAAAATACCTTCAAAACATTAGGACCAGAATCATTGGAAATAGAGCTAACCGCCGCCTGACTGATAGTGGAGATAACCGGTTTAGTCTGATTTGTAGGTATCGAGGTGGCAGGCTTCATCCTTTCACCAAGAAAACCTTGAGGCGGTGGCCGCTGTTGCGGCATTTGGAATGAAGAAACTTGGCGGCCAAGTTGAGATGGAGTCGCGCCCACCAACTGCCACGATGCTTCTGATGTCTGTAGTAAAATGGAACCACTTAAAACTCTAGTTTTTTTTTTCTTTCTTAGATAGTAAGCAGCAAAAAAGGAAGCATCAGTTGGTTCTTTTAAAAAGCCATACCTCCATATTTTCTATTGATGCTGGTACAGACCCATGCTGCTCAAAGGAAAGAGAAGCCCCACCACTGTTCGGTTCGTTCTGACTGGATGATACCCTCGCAAGTGTACGCTCAATCACCACAACCAACTCAGGGTGGGTACCACGTAAATGTGAAATTTGCAGTATGTGGTTACAGTACTGTGGCCACTCTACCAAGCGGTCCATGAATTGCTCCAACGCCTTCGTGCCAAAAACAAACATCTACAAAACAACAATCCAATAGAATATAACTACCCTGAGTACAGTAATATTATCCTAGATGTTACTTGTGGAGCAGATAATTGAAATTTCACTAACTTTTGAGTCAACAGATTTACGCAAGGCATCAAGAACGCCACGTAGAGCTATCCCGAGTGCAAGGTGAGTCACGAGCTGATGCTTTATGAGGGAGCCTGGAACAAGAGATTTGCAGAAGAAAATGAACAAAAAAGGATTACTTTGCATGTACTAACAAAATTGCATTCCATTCCTCATATCACATTTTTAAATTTTAAAGGTATATTTAAAGCAAAATGGGCCCAATAAGCAAGCACCTTTTCAATAGGCAACCTAATAGTTACTACAAATTGATGAAAAATATAATACAGCACGCACCAAAGAGGACAGCAGCAAGCTTTAGTTGCTTATCAGGATACTTGGGAAAGAACTTGTACTCTTCAAATAAATTAGCAATCATGCAATTGAATATCATCTGCTCCCTGCAGATATGACAAATAAAAAATTCATCTATATAGCACTTCAGATATATTAACAGATTGCCAGAGTCCTGTTAGGCTAGCATCAAGATAACAGTGTGGAGATCAAAACCCAAAAATATAGAATAATAATAACAAAACCAAAGCCCCCAAAGAACAAGAAACTTCAATCATCAACTACAAACAAGTTATAAAACAAGGCAGAGGCAAGAATGCTAAGAAGCTGCAAAAGAAAGAAATAAAGGGCTTGCCGTTGGTCAGCAGACTCCTTGAAGCGGGAGAGCATCTGGACCATTTGTTCTATACTGAGCTGACCAGAAAACATTTGATGGAAGTAGGTGTTGGCCTCAGCATCTACATCTTCTGTAGCTCCTGGTTGCTCAGCGCCAACTTCAGGAGGTCCGCGGTAAGATGATATAGGCAGGCTACTCATTAACTTGTTAATCTCCTCAACTAATTGCTCTGACATGAGTGAGCCCGAATGAGACTGCAAAAGCTGTTTGGTTGCAGAAAAAATAACATTGGAATATAAATAAAGATTTAGTTAGGGCCAGGAATGATAAATTATTTTGAGGTGACTCCCCCTATGTTAGCATAATTCCAAGCACCATTTGCAGTTTTTTTTTTTTCATTTTTGGTTAAAAAAATTATAGCTAATTCCCTGCCTCGTCACTACTAAATTCTCAAACAAGTCTGTTCTAAGCTGTACTCCAATTTATAATAGAGGAAGGGTGGGGTAGGCGAGGATGATTAGTCCTGCCCAAATACAAGCTAAAAGAGCAGGGAATGAGGGAGAGGATGTTTTTATCTGCATACAAAGTCCCAAGCTTTTGTATCACCAAATTGGGGTTAACATCCAACCTCTCCTCCCCTACCCTCCCTTCCCCTTCCACTTCCCCCTTCCCCTCCCCTCCATGTTTTCCTGGAGCACAGATTGACGAGTAGTATAGAGAGTTGGGGCATAATAATATAAGACCTTCAAAAAAGTAGCAAGCATTTCCTTGTAGCTTAAAGCAACAACTGCTTGAATGCTGTTTGCACCATCTGACATCTCAATAGAGACCTCTTTAAGGAACTTAATGCATTCCTGAATTACCAAGGAAAAAAGTGAATCAAGGATCACAATAGCTAATGAAAAAGTGCACACTTTATAATTGTTAAGTACAAAACAATTAATATTACCTCGCAGAAGGCTTCTTTATGTTTCTCCAAATTTTCAGTAAACCACTTCTCAATAATGGTCTGCTCTTTTGGCGCAGCAACAGCAGCAAGCCTTATGCTAAAGAAAAAGGGTACTGCATCAAGTACCACAGGCAGGATCTGATACATACAAAAGGAAAATCCAGGTAACAATCAGCACATATAAAATAACATAATAACGGTTGGGATCCATTGACAACATATTAACTTGACAATTTTGACAACTATTGACAACAACTTATTATTTGAAATCTGAAAGTTGAAATGTGATCTATGCATATCATACACATAAAAAATGATGAAATTTGTTGCAAGAGTTACCATTCATCAAATCCTGTCCAATTTAACAACCTTTGGCAGAACATCAAATGACACTCAAATTGCATGAAATTTGATACATTTCAGTCCAAATATGTCTACAGTTTTTTTCTACTTCTAAAATTTTGTTTAGCTTGATTTGAGAAACATAAGTCAATCCATTGTTAATGAATATAACAGGGCCAGTAAAGACAGCCAAAAGTCAATGCATACATGACGCCGAGGAAACTAGCAACGCCGATGCACAGCTTTCAAACACTCAACCAATACCAAATAGCACCACTTTTGGTTGGAACGGGCCAGATACAAAAAATTGGTCCATGTAATGTGCTTTATTATATTACTATACCTTCAGCTCACTGCATACTGTGCCAATTCTAATTAGATGACTCGTATCTTTGTTAGCCTCAATAAATCCCTTGATAACAAGATCCAGGTTAACTCTCCAGAGACAGCCAATTGTGCTCATTTTTGTAGAATCCATCAAGACCATAGGAAAAGTGCAAGACACTACCTCATTCTGGATGAGGTTGTAGGCAGTCTGAGAATAGGAAAGGTAACATTATCTTCAGAATCATAAAAATAAAGATGTTTTTCTAAGGTATTGAGAGATAAAACTGTACTTTGATCTGGCTAACTCCCAGTAATAGGACCCCTGCACAATGACCAATTGGGGAGCTAAGAATCCCCCTTACTGCAATGGCATGACCTTGCTCTGCCAGCTGGCACAGAACTTCAATAAGATCAAGGCAGAACCATGCCTGGTTCCCTTGTTTAAGATATGCCACTTCAGAGAAAGCCTTCAACAAAGAAAATGTCATTATATACAACCATAAACTGAATATCTCAAGAGATTAATCACACTATTTTGAGGCAAATATACAAAAACAAAACGCTATCTCAAGTGATTAGATGGCTAGTTTATTATATTCACAATGCCAAACAAAAACTTAAGTTTTATCATCCGTAGTTGAAGAATATGCTTACCAGTTGATGTGTACAATGAGCAAATGTGAATACATCAGGTGAAGCGGTGACTGCATACTTCAAGAATGATAGCTGACCTTCTGTATTCTTCCAAACAGAGCCACAGACAGCATGAAGTGGAAAAGGATCCTGCAAAAAACACTATTTTGTTAATTACCCATCCACTGACTAAAAGATATCAATTCTACATGAAAGATTAACAACTGCGAAGTACCTGACATGCGCGACTGTAAAGCGACATAAGGAAATTGAAAGCCGCCTCATCTGGCACAATAAATCCCTCGTGGTCAAGATTTTCCATTACATTTTTCCAATCTGTGCTAGGAGCCTACAATACAAAGTTGAAATATATGAGACAAAATCAAAATGATTCAAAGAAATAAATGCCACCTAAAATAAATTGAACTCACCACTTGCTTGACTGAACCCACAAAAATTCCAACATCCCAAGTGCTTGGGGAGGTCGAGTCACAAGTCAGGCTACTGCCAGCAGTAGAAAGAAAAGTTGCATATGTACCATTACCATCATCAAGACCAATACGGGTACGGATCATAGCACCAACTAACTTTGCAACCATTGCATCATTGAGAGGCTGGAACTGAGACAGAACAAATTTGCAATGATCCATGCTAGCAGTCCACCCATAGCCAAACTCTGTTATCATATCAGGTGAGATTGTCTTCTTCTGTATTTCATCTAAATAAGCATCTAGATCCTCATCACAGGTGCTGACATAATGGTTCCAGGTCCTACATAAAAAATGCAAAAAACCACCTCAGTTGTAATGTTGTCTACAAACATAGTTTGGTGAAGAATAGGGAAAAAGTCAGAGATCCCCACTGTAACTTCTTTCTCCATGCACAAATCAGATGAATTAAACCCAAAACAAATGGCTCATTTAAATGTAAACAACTACACATGAAAAACAACAATGGTAACAACCAATATAGAAAGTATGCTGCCTAACCTCAAGGGTACAGCAGGATAAATCTTCTCCTTCGGATTAAGACAAGGTACAATGAGGAGACTCTCATTCAGTTGCAAATAAGAGAGGATTTTCTCATAAGAGTCAGTATGCTTTGAGGGCTCTTTGTTCTGGAGAAAAAACGCCGCAATCTCCTGGATACGAGTATTCGATATAGCCAGAGAAGGATTCTCAGAGAGTTCATCAATCTGAGCTGAGATGAAATTATGCCCTGGAATTACAGCACAAATGTTAGATTACTATTTTATTAACTAAAAGTTGCACTAGAATACCCAGAAGCAGAGACATGCTATATTTTTTAAAATATTGACAGCTTTACTTTCAATATTCACGAGAATTTCCCTGAGCCTGAATGAAATTGACAAGCCAAGCAAGATGACAAGGTGCCAAATTCATAGAAGATAATTGAAGAGATTTGCTTGAGTTAAAATGTTACTCAACCTAGTTTAAAAGTGTGATTTTCTTTGCAACAACAACAGCAACCAAGCCTTTAGTCCCAAACAAGTTGGGGTAGGCTGTGATTTTCTTTGCAAATAACCCAAAAATGTTGGGGGGTTTAGTGGCAAGCATGAGAAATGTTGGCTTCCAGAAACTGAAATGCATTTTTGTTATTTACCTCTAAGCCTTAGATCAAGATCATCAGAATCCAACAATGCCAAGCCAACACCGCTCTTTTCAGGTCCAGACAGCTTATAAGCAGTTGATAGATCTCGCAGAAACTGTTCATTGGTTGGCACAGTCTTCAAAGCCTCACAAAAGTCAGTGCTGAAACAAGGCCTCCCTAGCAAGTGTCTGAAGATGTTTGAAAAGAGGTCTCTTTTAAGTTGTGAAATTTGATCATCACCTTCTCCAGTCAACTTCACTAGCTCAAAGCAGGCCTTCAGCAGTAGCACACCACCCTCAGGTTCACAATCTGCCAACTGGAGAAGAAAAGACAGTAAAATTTGTCAAGACAGTATCGTTGAAATATAACAAGCACATAGGATACATAGCTATTATGGAGCTACAATTTCAAGTGAATGGACATGCTGATAGGAAAGGAGGAGATCATTTAAGACAAAATAGTGGCAGGATAACATTTTTGAGAAAATATCTATGGATCTAGCAACTTGATAACTGAAGCAACTCTGGTAGCATTTCTAAATTATTGCAAAGTAACAATTAGATGACCCAATAGAAAGCACATTTTAGCAAACTGGTCAAAAAAATAGATTAAAAACCTTGCACTTTACCCTCTGACTTCTTAGCACAGTGAAACGAGAAAATTCACTATTGAAAAATCACAAGAAAATTAAAGTGCTGACCAAACGACTGGGGGTCATACAACTTAAACAACAATTTTTCCTTCCTCAAATTTTAGCACCCAACCACGCTAAAAGAAGTAAACCAAATTAACCCTGATGAGAGGAGCAAAACAGAAGGGCCAGACCTAAAGTCAGATATCAGATCAGCTAAGTGCAGCTAACCTGCTTAGATTTATGCGCTAAAGAACTAGAGAAAAACGAGATTAGAAGATATTCATTAACCTCGCAAAGCTCGCCGCAGATCGTGTCGAAATTGGAGTCGTTGAGGGAATCGACGAGGAGGCGAATTTGAGATGATACGGCGGTCGGGAGCGCAACCATCGCGGGCGGTGACGATGGCGGGAAAGTCGATCGATTGTAGGGTTTTTGAGAGAGAGGAGCGAGCGCGAGAGAGAGAGAGAGAGAGAGGAGGAAGATTTGGGGTAGAGACGGTTCGACCGGACTCCGGAGTGTATAAGATTATTAATAGTTCGATTCTCTATGGCAACTCTCCGTGTTTTAAATGTTAAAATTGCTTGACTAGTGGGGTCTACCCACATTTTGTTATTATCAGCATGCGAGTGCCTTGTCCAGAAAAAACTTCACACGAAAAGACCACACAAGAATGTATAGGATTATTAGTAGTTAGATTCTCTATGGCACCTCTCCGTGCTTTTTACGGGTTCGGTCGATGCCATCGGTTCTCCGTACGTTTTCGAGGCCTCTGTTTCCGATTCGAAGGTCCGAGGGATGAATTTTTTTTTTTTTTTTGGCAAATATTTTTTAGTACGTTAAAACTTTAGGCCGTAGGATCTTGATTCTTGAGTGATGAATGGTCAGAATTTATCAAGAGGATTTTTTTTTTTTACTTGAGGAGTAAAAAAAAGGTCGTCGGATGAATTAGAGTGTACGGTAAAATTATAGAAAAAGATCGTCGGATGTGACGTGGGAATTGCCACGAAAGACCTAAACTCAAACTTAGAAAAGATTATCATTTTTTATACTAAGTTGAGATAATTATTTAATTAGGTAAAACAAAAATAACATTTTATACTTAATAATTAACATGCGTCTAAATTGTTGTTTTTGTTTTACCTAATTTAATCATTATCTCAATTTAGTATAAAAAATGATAAAATTCGACTAAGATATATATAACGCTTGTTATCTAAATATAATAAAAATATTTGTGTTAGTCACACAGATATATATAACGCATGCTATTTATAAAATTCGACTGAGATGAATGTACAGTGCATTGTGCGTATCTGTTTTAAGATTTAGAGTTTAGGGTTTAGGAAATGCATTTTGTTGGATTAGCTAATTAAACAAAATACTAGATTCAATTTTGATAATAGTAGCTGATGCATCAAGAATAGGTTATTCGGAATAGCCTATTTGGTGTTTGGTTGGTTTAGAATAGTGAATCAAATCTTTTTTGTCTTATTATAGTAGGTTATTCTTAAGAATTTGTAGATTTTGCTATTTTAATAAGACAAACAATTGCTATTTTTGAATTGGCTATTTTAGCTATTCTTGTTTTGCAACCAAACATATCATTCTAGTAGAATAGTGAGAAAATCCATAAAAGACAAACAAAGGATATTCTATATTTGCTAATTCAAACACGTCCAAATGTAGAATAGTAAATCGGAATAGTGCTACACTGCTAATCCTTATTAGTGACTATTATTCACCCATCCAGATGCACCGGATCATCAAAAATGACATATAGTCCCTGTCTTGTTTTTTACACGTGTATACATTTTCTCGTGCTAGATTAAATACATACGACAAATATTATGTATAATAATTTTACAGGAATGTTTTTACATTATACTTTCGATTGATGTTCAAATTTTCAATTAATTTACACCACATTGATGGTCTTAAAATCACCAAAATGACAGATAAACTCTAATATATGACTTTTACATGCGTCTGGATTTATAATATGTGCTAGATCCAACAGGTAAAGATTAATATTATGCTAGAATACGTTTATAGTGTGTTTGTTAAATTTTTTGTAATCAATTGTGTCCCCGCTGATAATCGTAAATCACCTCATCTCATGCTTAGGCTTTAAATTATATTTTTCTACATGTGTATAAATTTATACGTGCCAAATAAAAAAATAAACAAATATGGTGCATAAAATTACGTGAGAATGCATCTACAGTGTGGCGTGTGCCTGTGTCTATCTGTTCATGTTTTTAATTAATTTTAGCCTTAATTATAATCACTTTAGCATTAAAACTGATAGGTATTCTCTAAATTATGTCGTTTACATGTCCAGAAAATTTTCCGTGCTAAAGCACACAATTAAATACAACAAATATTATACACGAGCAATTCTACAATGCATTTACAGCAATGTTGTGTGTCTATCGATACTTTTAATCAACTTAAGCCTCATTTTGTGATCCCAAAATAACTAAATTGGAGTCTTGGACATATAAACTCTAATTAATGTCCTTTATATGTTTATAAATTTATCTACGATAAAACAAACAGGGCACTTGTGTATTTTTGTTAGCGTCTTTAATCAGTTATTATTGTAAAATCACAAAAACTGACGTATAAAATTTTAATTATGTTCTGTACAGTGCATGAATTTAAATGTGCTAAATTAAACACATAAAATATTTATGTTCTTGTGTGTCTATTCCGGTAACTTGTTTGTTAATTGCCGTGATTTTCAGCTAATTCGATCGTTACCATGTTACTCCCTTTCAAGTAGAATAAGTTGAGAAGACGGACAAAGAAAGCTGCTCTACTTAAGCAAAGCAAGCACACATCATGGAGAAACTGAACAATAAGGACTGTTCGGCTAGATTACTGTTTCTGTGGAAAAAGAAAAATTCAGTTGATTTTTTTATCCATGTGTCCGCCGAACAAGCCCTAAAAAAATGCCAAAATTACAAAAGAATAAACTTCATTACAAAGGCCAAAACATCAATCCACGCGGGGCCAAAAGTACAAAAAATGTACTTCATCAATGACGGCCAACACATCAATCTGTCGGTGCAAAACTCTCTCAACTTTACATTCCACTTACTGTAAAAAAAATCCAACAGGTCTCATTCTATGAGGTGCGTTGTGTGGTTTTCTATTTGCCAAATAAACGAAGGAAAAGAAAAGACTATGTTACAAAACACACAAATGTACAGTACCAATCACAATGAGGCGAGAAGCCAAAACATGACAAGAGATGAGGCTGCAATTAATGTCCAAGAAAGAAAAGCTAATGCAGTAGATAGCTGGAACATGCCACAGGGGAATCCAGGAACTCTTTTGCAAGAGTTCACATCCTTTTCAAATAATACAACCACGCCAGCTGCTGAGCATGCTGCTGCAAGTGACAGAATTGCAGTTACCTGCAAGCAAATCACACTCATTAGGAACAGTTATACTAGATCTTTTAATTTTATAATATAGCTAGATGTTGTAAGGGTAATGACATGTCGTACAGGAAAATTGGAGGGGACACAAATTACTTAAGCACGGATCGTACAGTATCATAGCTTCTTACAGCCTAAACCTGGTTTAAGGCTTTAAGCTTCAATCGAGCATATCAATTGAAGCCAAACATCAAATTAACAAAAGTTATGACAATAAAAAAGGAAATTCAAGTGATTTAAGTTGATGGATAGTCGATATGAAAGACTAATGCTCTATTTAGATAAACCCGTGTCAAGACTCAAGAGTAACTGTATTTAGATAAACCCATCACAGCGTATAACTAAATTGATCAATCACCTTTATTTTGTTCCCCAGGAGTCATTTAACTTCTTTTTGTCCCAATCAATTCACTCTGTCTCTCTTCAACACAAATAACACACACACACACACACACACAATGAACATTTCTTTCATTTATCTTTTATTCCCGATGTCTTCTCGCCTCTTTTACCACTTTCAATCAATAATAATGAAGAACTTGGATTAGAGGCGAAAAGCAGCTGGTTGAAACTGAAAGAAAAGAGAACAGGTGGGGATTAATGGAAAAGTGAGGAGGGCGAGAGAGAGCTCAGAGGCAATTTACAAGTAGAACGAAGTGTGACTGAAATAAATGTTCTTCCAATTTATTTGTTGAATGAATGAGAAAGTTTTTCGACCATGACAAAGTCAAAATACAGTGGCTACTGGGATATAACCAATTCATGATACCGGGGCATATTCAAATATCAGTGAACTCCAAAGATATGTATCAAAATCTTATCAGGCGAAATATGTAACTTACCCAGTCTCCAACTACAAATAAGCTGACAAGGATAGGGTGGTGAAGGTCTTTTCTCATCTTTAGTGCATATATATCAAGGCATGCTAAGCCGAAGCTCCATAGTAGTTGTAGTCCCATTGATGCAATTAAATAGCTGAAAGACATATTCTCTCATTTCTCAGTTTTCTTCTATTTTTGGTAATTAGTTGATAAAAGAAAACTAAGGCTTAATTGAGCCAGACACAGTAATGTTTTTTGCAAATCCTGTTCAGTGCTAAAGGTGCATTACAGACTGAAGTGCTGTGATCAGATTTGGAAAGCTTCTCAAATCACACTTCTCTACTGATAATGATTATCAAAGACGAAAATGCTACACTTATTACATTGATAAAATCTCTGAAAGATTTAATCTGAAACAAGCAGTGGGAATTTCCTATCCTGAATTATTTACTTCAATTGCAGCAAACAAAACTATAGCACACTTGATTCCCTGGGAGTATAACAAGTGAAAGATCAAATTAATTTTGTTTATCAGAAAGGAATGTATGAAACAGAATACCAGAAAGCAGTGTAATTGGAGAATCCCATGGCAGATACCATAACTCCGATGGAAGCTCCAGCAAAGCTACACTGCGCCGCTCTGAGCACTAGACTCCCCCATGTCCCTGGGCTTCCAACCAGCTCCCTCATCCCCCCAAATCGATCGATCAGATCTCTTTATCGATCGATCGAATTGGGGAGGGGGTTTTGCAAGTCAAAATTCAGATCACTTTTACTGATTCAAACTTCCTGTCTTGGGTTATGGATGCGATTAGGTAGGTGATTAAGTAGAGAGATTATTCTGTTCCAGTCTTCCGGAGGTCAGTGATCGCGGTTAAGTTGATGTCGGATTGTCGGGTGGGAAAGATTTTCGTTGATTACAAATTAAATACGAGGTAAGATTGGTTTAGAAATTAGAATGGGGATTACATTTACATTACCTTGTTCAATTTTATTTTTTACTCAGTTACGCTTCAATTTCATGACCTGGTCACCTAAAGTAACTCAAATTCTGTGTCTACATCAGGAACGTCCGTTCTGCATTGGCACCATTATTGAATTACACGTCCATTCATTCCATTTCGGACCGAATTCTGATCGGACGGTCGTTCGAAATTTAAAATTTGAGTTACTTCGGAGGACCTGGACTCACTGGTGACTAGCGATGGCGTGGCGTCGCTCGCGTGTGAGAATAAAGAAAAGAGGAATATTCTTTCCTTTTCTTTTCATATCTCCATTAATAAGTATTAATGTATTATAATATTGCCATATGATTTATATGAACGCCGTTACGCGTAAAAGTACTTTGTTATTTTGGATATAAAAGAACCACAGCACATAACTTTTTATTTATAGAAATTAATACAAATAATATAGGATATAGAATGAATGATTGTCTAGAGATTTTGATGCATAGACGGAACCGTAAAAAAGTTTCGGGTTCAAATAATGAATTCAAACTAATGTTTGAATTGTTCGGATAACGTTCTGATGGTGTATGATGAATTTAATGAATTCGAATAAAAAGTTCAACTTCAGATAATGAAGCCGAATTTATTTTATGATTTCGTCAGTGATATTTAAAACCTATTGTGCTCATTCTAATGCTTTATATTATTTTATATTAATTTTAAATTTTTATAAATAAAATATTCCCTCTATAGAGGTCACGCATAATTACAGCATTACTTATAAAAATATTAACGTAGTAGAATTAATGGTGAATAACATATTTATTTTATAATATATATTAAAATATGTGATTATATTAGATATTTTGATATCCGTTTATTTTAGATATTTTGATATCTGCTCATGTTGATTATATTAGATATTTTGCCGAGCATATTTAGATATAATTTGCCAAATAAAATAAGAAGGCGACTGAAACGACAAAAATCGCTCAAATAAAGATAGAAAGAATGGATAACATTACGCGCACGAATAATAATTGATGAAATGAAACTAACAATAGGTCGCAGTTCTAAATATTTCGATACTCACAAAACAAAAGCAAATTCCTAACTATTGTGTTCCCCTAAAAATTGAAAGCTTAGTTTAGAAAAATATAGATCTTTTTGGCTTCTCCTATTACCTCAGCAATGACATCATATTTGTTAACAAATCAAAACAAAATTTGAGGGTAAACTTGTAGTGATATAATTATACAACCATCAATTTTGTGTATGGTCATTCAAATTTTTATGATACAGTCAATAATTACAATACACGTATTTAAATATATTATTTATGTTAAAAATAAAAATTATAGACGTGTTCCCAAATATTAAGATAGGTCATGTATCAAATTAGAATGATTTTAAATTTTAATTAGTTATTTGTTATAAAATCAATCTCTAACTTGTTTGGGACTAAATGCTTAGTTGTTGTTGTTGTTGCATTTGTTATAAAATTAATACAATTTCATATTATTCTTTTAAGGAGCCTGATAATTGTCATCCAAACAAATGCACCCCTCAAACATTTAATGTCTAACTTCCATTTTCAACATTTATATCCAAGCTTAAACTTTTTTTTTAATAATATTTTACAATGCTACTCACAAGCTTTTAAACCTCTCTATATATAAGCATTTAAATTCAAAATTTGAGAACGTCCATGCTTTTTACTCCGATTTAAATAAAAAAAAAGTCAGGACATTGTTGTCGAGAATGTCCAGGATTTTTACTCTTATTTGAACTTATTTCTTTTTACCAACATTTCTTTTTACTAACAAAAAGTAGCGGCCATTGTTGTTGGGAATGTCCAGAATTGTTTTTTCAAAATGTCTGGACGTGATAAAATATAATGTCTTGAGTTTTTTTTTCTTCTGTTTCGTTATGACTGGCTAATGTGATTTCGCTAATCTGACAATTTTAATCTATAACATTCTCTGAACATTACAAACAATAATTTTTTTTTATATATTGAATTTATGTGAATTTCTTTCCTATTGTCAGTATTTTTTATTTATTTTCCTATTAATATAAAATTCGGATGCAATAGCGGATTCCTTATAAAAGGCAAATGTTGTGGCTCCCCGAGCTGTATTCACATCCTCTTCATTACCTGAACATTACAAATGTTCGTTTTAATGTGGCACGAATCTCAAAGCCCAATATGACTCTCCATGTGCTGGCCCGAATCCCAAACCTGCTGAGATTTAATCTCAAAGGAGCCATTTGGCAATAAGGAATTAAGAGTTTAAGGAGCGCTAAGGAATCGATGTTCGATTGTCCTAATCTGTGAGTGAAAACTAAGGAAGCTAAAGAAAGTGGTAGATGTGCCTTAAGATATGGGCAGAGGATTAAGATTCAGGCAAAAGGAGGCTAGATGAGGTGATCTTAATATGCACTAAGGAACCGGTGTTCGGCATGATTAAGCAGCTAAAAAAACTATTTTATAATGAACTTGTAGAATACCAATTTTTACTATTTTTGGAATTTTTTATGATTTATGAAAGATGACTCAAAATGACTTAAAAATAAAAGAAAATTGTGAAGAGTATATTTTATCGGTAGTCTTTCCAATATAATATTTATTTCAAATAAATAAAATATAAAAATTGGCAGTATATTTTCTCAGTAGTCTAAGCTTAAATGAAGTCATTTATTACTTATCGGACATTTTTGAAATTTGATATTTACTTAATTAGTCAATGCATGTACAACAAATAATATAATTTTTTTTGTCATAATATAAACTCCACAATTAATACAATTATCTAAAAAAAAAAAATAGGACCGCCTCCGGAGGCAATTAAGAACCGTCTCGCTGTGGGGCGGACGGTTTGCTGTTTATAGAGGACCGCCCCTCAGTGGAGCGGTTTGATTATTTTTAAAATTAAATTTGTAATATGATTATTTTTATAGTTATTAATAAAAATGTCGGCATTCGGCAGTCGGCGCTAATTATGATCGAAATCACGACACGTTTTTCCACTGTAAATGGTAGACGAAAGCGCCGTTGCTTTTTTTCACATCGACTTCTGTACAACATCTCTCTCTCTCTCGTTCTCTCTAATTGGTTCCCTCGCAATTATTTTATTACTAGGCATGGCTTCTCATTTCGTACTAAACACCGGCGCCAAGATCCCGTCCGTTGGCCTTGGCACGTGGCAAGCACCGCCCACTGTCGTCGCAGATGCCGTTTTATCTGCTGTGAAGGTCTCTCAGTCTTTTACTCTCTCTTTACTTAATCCGTACAATTTCGTTTCATTTGCTTTTTAACATTTGGCTGTCCTCTTCTCTTCTCGGCTCGGCAGTCGGCACGGCTAATCAAATCGATTCCATATCTTTGTCGCACCATTTTCATTTTTATAATCCTTACAAATTGACGTCTGTCAACCAATTTTATATTCGCCAAAGGTCGGTCTACCTTCTACTTTTTGTTATGGACTAATCAAATCAATTCCTTTTCTTTCTATTTTAATTTTATTATATTTTTCCTTCTTCTGGGGGCGTTGAGGAGGAAGTGGATTAACACCTTGTTTCAGTTGTTTTACTGTCTATCACTAACTTTGGTTAAATAAGGGCTCAAATTTTGAGTTTAGATGCGGACTGTCGGATCTGTTTTGACACGAATATTAAAGCAGCCCCGTACATTCTTCTTGACCGGATCGATCAGAATTTGAGTTCTCTGATCCGGACTCAGGGCTTATAGAGCACAGAGGATTTGGATTATAGAACTTGTACGATCTGCCATATGTATTAAAAATTCGAACTTTATTAGAAGAAGGCGGCTATGTTACTAGCATCTTTCACAGACAACCTATCTATCATCAACTTCCATCCTTTTCTGAGCCCACAAATCATGAGGTCTCTTTAACAGGATCTAAAATTTACATTCGGATTCAACATTGTATGAATACTCTACTGCAACTAATTGATGCTTGAACTTTCCAGTTTGACAGAGGTTATTTTGATATGAATTAATTAAAGATCTGCTAGTTATTTATATTTTTTTGTCTTAATGCAGGCTGGTTACCGTCATATTGACTGTGCTAGTATATACCAAAATGAGGAGGAGGTATTTACACTGTCCAATTAGAATTTTCAATGCCTTTTCTTTTCTACAAATGGACCTAATTCTGATTCACGAAATTTTATAGATAGGGGGTTCTCTTCAGAAGCTGTTTGATGATGGTGTAGTGAAGCGTGAAGATCTCTTCATAACCTCCAAACTATGGTTAACTTGTTATTTCTTTTCATGTCACACTAAATGTAAAGCTAGTTTTATTTGGATAGGCCAAAAATCCCTTGGCATTGTTTTGCTTAAATACTGGTATAAAATGTGCAGGTGTGATAGCCATGCACCGGAAGATGTGCCACAGGCTTTGGATAAAACCCTGAGAGATTTGAGGCTTGATTATGTTGACCTATATCTCGTAAGCTTTTGAAATCTAATATTTCTCAAAAAAAAAAAGACAAAGAAAGGACCCTATACTTATTGTTTTATGGTTGATGTTTGTTTATTGTATTTGCAAAACTTGTTAGATACTTTTTTAATTGCATGTTAATTACTTGTAAGTTATAACGGGCTAAATCTAGTGTAGTTGAGCTTATGTCCTGGTAAAATTCAGTTTTTTTGCTTTATATATACGTCTCATGGAACTCAGCTCAAAACCTCTAATTAGTCTAACTGATAACACAAGCTGTGACCACTTACCGAAAAGAACTCAGCAGAAATAAGTAAACGAGCACATAAATAAAATATGGATGGGCAGAGCATATAATTTGCGGTTCAATGCTACAGCTGTAAAACGTATTAAATGCTGTCAACCTATGGCAGCACACATGAAAATGAAGGATTTGCATTTGCTTTGTATCATAACATGCCAATTATTAATTAATTACATTTTAAATTCCAGAGATGCCTTGATCTGAATTAATATAGTAACAGTGATGCTTTTCGAATCTGAAAAGTAGCCATTAATTGTTCTTTTAATCCATTTGATTGAATACTTATCTGACCATGTCAATTTTCATTAATGAAGATCCACTGGCCATTTCGGGTCAAGAAGGGCAGCAGCATGCGCCCTGAAAACTTTGTCAACCCAGATATACCCGCCACATGGAGGGCCATGGAGAAGCTGTATGATTCTGGCAAAGCACGTGCAATTGGTGTGAGCAACTTCTCTTCCAAGAAACTGGATGATTTGCTATCTCTGGCACGGGTCCCGCCAGCTGTCGTCCAGGTTGAGTGCCACCCTGCCTGGCAACAGGAGAAGCTACACGCTCTATGCCAGTCCAAGGGTGTTCATCTCACTGTAAGTCTTCCCGTGTCCATTATGTTGGATTTCATCTAAGATCATACTATGAAACCCCAGTCAGGAACAATATCTCATATCAAAATTTGTAACAACTCCTACCTTTTGTTTTATTTTATCCTTGAGAAATGTTATCTAAAAGGGGGTGTGTGTATTATAGCAAAATTGTTTACTTGACCCTGGATTTTCCACCATTGCCTTATTGCGAATAATGGCCCGTTTGTTTGTCACTTATTTCTATTCATGCAAATTCCGAGGCATTGTATTAATTGTAAAAGTCATAAATATAATAAATGTCCAATCAGAAAATTTTCAAGTATAAAATACTATTAGTACTCTCAGTTGTACTAGCTTAATTTTGTTACTTCATGAAATGATATACTTGTTCATTTGAAAGTGCTTATTTCTCAATGCTCCTGGTGTTTGACCAGGCATACTCCCCACTTGGTTCTCCCGGGACAACATGGATGAAGAACAATAATATTCTTGAGCACCCAATAATTGCCTCAGTTGCTGAGAAATTAGGAAAAACACCAGCACAGGTTGCTCTGCGCTGGGGTATCCAATCAGGCCATAGCGTACTCCCGAAAAGCACAAATGAAACAAGGATCAAGCAGAATTTGGACCTCTTCGGTTGGTCTATTCCCGATGGCCTCTTTGCAGAATTCTCCAAAATTGAGCAGGCAAGTGAATACTGATGATGAGTTTTCTCAAATCAGATTTATTATGCTTTGATTTTGAGAAAAAATATTACAAAAATCTTGTTTTTAATGAAAAGTAAATGGTACTTTATTTTTGTCGTGTTTTGATATGCAGGCTAGGTTACTTCGGGCAGAGTTCTTGGTTGGTCCACAGAGTATCTACAGGACCGTTGAGGATTTCTGGGATGGCGAAATATAATCAAGGAGCTCTTGCTCCTATATATCTAATGTCTATTTAAGCTCTTGGTTTTCAATAACTAAACAACGAATTTATGAGTATCCAAGATTGGAAAAAATATTGCAATATTAAATGCAATTTCACTTTGGTTTTGTATCTGCCCACCTTTTGTTTTCTTTTGCTGTTAAAAATCCATGATATAAGATGCCCCATTTCAGTGAAATTTTTGTGGGTACTGGTTCGTACTATAAAAATGAAGTTTTGCTTTCTAGATACTGGCGATTACATATCGTGAAATCGCATGAGCTCTGTCAATTATTTGGAACCAAATTGGTCAAATTGATGGACTGGTTTGAAAGCTCATGGCCGGTTGAGCAATCAAATTTATACTCAGAAATCTTCAAAGACAAATCTAAATGAGTGGTGAAAGTGCATAATTAAAACATCCAACATCTCTGTCCATTTACCTTACGAATAATGCGTCTACATGCGGAAATTTTAAAATTCATTTTGTAGAGAGTCAAGTGTTAAAAAAAACATTCAAAAAATGAATGAATTAAAATTAATTTATAAACTTTCTAATTATGACTGCTTGATTTTACACTAAATTAATTCAAAATTTTAAAATTTTCACATATAGACGCATCACTAATAAAGTAGATGGATTTCAACTGTTTGTATTTATAGTTTAAAATCAATTCGATAACTGTTTTTATTTATTGTTTAAAGCCAATTCGATAAATTTTAGAGTTGAGTTAAAAAAAGAATTTGAAGAACACCATAGTTTGTACTCATTTCTTATCTTTTTTACTATCCTTGTTTGTGTTTATCATAAAAAAATGAAACTTGTTGTAAAAAAAAAACTATCTTCTGATTTGTTGTCTCAGTGTAGCTCTTTTTTTGAAACTAGAACTACACTGAAACAGCAAATCAGGAGAGTAAAATTAATTTATTTTTACAACAAATTTCACATTCTTATGATAGAGTTTAGATAAAAAAAATTAGCGAACTTTGCCTAGCTCGACTTGGAAGTTGGAACTCTGGCTCACAGCATGAAAGAACATCAAATTTGCCTAGCTCACAAGTCACAACATCAAATTGATAAAAAAAAAAAAATAGCTAACTTTGCCTAACTCGATTTGAACTCTTGGCTCGCTGACCGTAATTTAATTAATCAATAGCAATTGCATGTGCACGCTCTCTAATTCTAGATTCGTTCTCTCTCTCTTTATTGATTCGGATTTACGACTTACGACCAATTTCGATCGCCTCTTACAAGATTGATTTCTTTCGTCATCTGTAGCCTACTAGCCTCTCTCGTTCGTAAGTCGTAACAAGCAATTAAAAATGTCATCTGATCATGTCTCTTATTTCACACTCAATACTGGTGCCAAGATCCCGTCGGTTGGCCTCGGTACATGGCAAGCTGCGCCTGGTTTAGTAGGAGACGCTGTTTTCGCCGCCGTCAAGGTGCATGTTTCTATTTCTCTTTCTCTCTGTCGCACATACTTTTAGTCTGTTAAGATTTGAGGCTTGATCTAAGCTTCAAGCCAGGTTAGCAATTGTAAGAGTGAGGCTATGGTACTGTGCATAGCGCAGATTGGTTCATTATGGGAACCAATATTTTGGTTTCTAAAATTCAAATAGTCGATCTGAACCGTTCAACACCATTTTCATAAGAAAATGTACTTGCTAACTAAATTTACGATTTTTAGAATTTTTTTACTATCATAGATAGGTAAGAAATTGCTAATTTTGAATGATCTAGAATTTTTAGATCGAATGATTTTCTATCAATCTAAAAAAAGTAAAGATATTTAAAATATAAAATTTGATCTACAAGTATAATTTTTATATGAAGATTATGTTAAACAGTTCTATATCTATAGATTGTTTGGACCTTGAATATGGAGATACTGATCCTCGGTATGGACCATTATGCGCTATACACAGTACCATAGCCTCACTCCAATTGTAATGTGGTATGGAGACCCGTCGATGCCTTAGTTTACAAGCCTCTATGGCTATTATTCACAAATCTACATTCTGCAACAGTTGATTTTCAATGCAATTTTGCATGCACAACGGTCTCATACTAAAAAAAAATAATTAAACAATGCAAATAAAAAAATTAAATTATTGAATAGTTAAAGAAAGACATACGGTTCTTTTCTTTAATTTTTTTACTCAAATTAATATAATGACTAAATAAATTCCAAGTTTTGGTGGAAATTGTGATTATTTTTTTCAACAATAGATCAGCTTGGCAACTAATAGTATGCTTAAATAATTTGCAAAACCATTGAAGTGCTCAAGTAACTTGTACAAAGCACTTGCATTTTTCTAAATTTACTTGCCCCTATTATTTGACATGTAGCAATAAAAATAAAGAAAACCTGTTCTTAGATTTGGATGTTTTGATCATTAAGCTAATTTTTCATTGTTCTATCTATGTAGGCTGGCTACCGGCATATTGACTGTGCTAGTATATATGGAAATGAGAAAGAGGTAAACATCTTTGTCAATTAATTTATTTATATATATGCCCATCATATTTTGTTGATTTAGATATTTCCCCATCAACATTTCAAAATTAGTTATTTCCTCCTCATCTGAACTCAACTTATTTTATTAATATCCCCATTTGTTAAGTTATTATCTCTCTTGTTTGTGTTTCCTGTGAATGGATGTTAACTTCTCAGGTAGGTGCTTCTCTGAAGAAACTGTTTGATGAGGGTGTAGTCAAGCGTGAAGATCTGTTCATCACCTCCAAACTATGGTAAGCAATTCAAGAGTATGATCTTAAAAGTTGAAAGAAATATACAAGCCCAAATTTCATCTATTTGGAAATGCACATGCATATGATCGTGTCACAAGCATTGCTTCAAATTTAGTTTGATGTATGCAGGAATGATCACCATGCCCCAGAAGATGTGCCAGAGGCACTTGATCAAACGCTCTTTGACTTGCAACTTGACTATCTTGATCTTTACCTTGTATGTTTCTAAATTCTTACTTTTGAAAAAAATAATTGGTCATTGCACTGCAGTCTTTGAATTAAAAGGATATTTTATTTTTATTATTATTTTTTCAAAAATTTGTGTCAAATATTTGTCCCTTTAAAGACCATTTTAAGTAAGTTGATGCTTTCAAATAAAGATCCACTGGCCATGTCGGATCAAGAAGGGAACTAAAACCAGCCCAGAAAACTATGTCGACCCAGATATACCCGCCACGTGGAGGGCCATGGAGAAGCTCTATGATTCAGGCAAAGCTTGTGCTATTGGTGTGAGCAACTTCTCTTCTAAGAAATTGGAGGATTTGCTGGCCATGGCACGGGTCCCACCAGCAGTTGATCAGGTAGAGTGCCATCCATTTTGGCAGCAACCCAGACTCCACTCTTTATGCCAATCTAAGGGCGTTCATCTCACTGTAAGTTACTCCAAAGGATTGAACTTCTATCTAGGATAACTTTTTAGTACCGCTCTTTTCTTGAGAAATATTTTCTGTTTGAATTTAATGACTTGATAAGTTAAGAATAACAACAAAAACAAATAAAATTCCATGCATAGCAACTTAGCAAGTAATCAGTCCTGTTTTGAGTATATATATGTACGCTGTGAATTTTTTGCCCTGTGAAGTAAAAGTTTAGCTACGGTAATGAATGCTAATAGTGATGCCAACAGTGTCGTGTGAACGAAATACTAAATATTAAGCAAGTAATAAAACAGGAGGATAAAGATCCAGATCGAACTTTCACTCAGTACCAAATATCTTGATTTGGTATTATTATTAAGTGCTAGTGTCTGAGAATATCTGATCTCTCATTGGTGTTATTCTTTTGACAGGCATATTCTCCCTTAGGTTCTCCTGGGACAACTTGGATGGAAGGCAATAACATTCTAGAGCATCCAGTTATCGTCTCAATTGCAGAGATGCTGGGCAAAACTCCAGCACAAATTGCCTTGCGCTGGGGGATTCAATCTGGTCACAGTGTACTTCCAAAGAGCACAAGTGAAGCACGGATCAAGCAAAACTTGGATCTCTTTGGTTGGTCTATTCCCGATGACCTCTTTTCTCACTTCTCTCAAATTCAACAGGCAAGCCAAAATACCTCAGTTTGTTGATTTTTTAAGGATTTAGATGCAATTTTTGGTCGTAAGGAATTATCTGATAGGGTGTTTGATACTCTTTATGTTGAAGATTTATGTTACCAAATGTGATCCAAATCTGGTTTGGTTACACGTGTGATCTGATACCAATTTATTTTGACCTTGATTTATGATGACAGCCTTTTTAATTAATTGTTTTTGACATACAGGAGAGATTGCTTTTGGGGAATTCATTTGTAGGTTCGTATAGTGTGTACAAGACAGTGCACGATCTTTGGGATGGGGAAATTTAAATCACTCTAACTCAGAGGAGCGGAGCTAATGTCTAATTTATTTGGAAAGTTAATTGGATGCCGGACATGGAGGTTCTTATCCTTTCCTTTATTTAAAATTAATTGCCAGGGTAATTAGCTATGTAGAGTTTTACTAGTTCGCTTTATGCATCTATTGGGCACTTAGTCAGATTTTAGTTCGCTTTATGCATCTATCTGGTGTAGAGATTTCTTTTAATATCCGGGTTTAATTTCACAGATACACGTCTCATTGTCATTGATAAAAAGGGTTAATTCCTTTGTGTACGATGAACTCTTAATCAATTTCTTATTTCTCTCCCTCTAGACTTGAATTTATTTTATTTACCATTCAACCATCTTAATTCTTACGTATTTACCCCTTGAGAAACTATCACTAATTTAACTGTGATTATGCTCAAATTAATAGTTCATTCTTGATTAAGAAAGAAAAGACTAAAATACCCTCATAGATTCACTTTGCTACTATTTGTCTTCTTTTTTTTTTAAATAATTAAAAATCTATTGCCATTGTTCTTTCTGTTTTTTTCATTATTTTTACCTTGTTCGCTGATCTCACTAAGTCAATACTCACTACAGATCTCTCTCAAGTTTGAATCAAGATAATTTGAACTTCACCTCATCACCAAACTGTCTAGTTATAAAATATTGCATACGGATTGACTAACAAGAGGCTGTTATTACAACATAATTTGATCCACTGATTAAGGTATATCATAATCATAATTTGTCGTCAATAATAGAGTTAATAATACATTTAAATAACTAGTCCATCATAGCAAAGAGATCCATGAAACATATTGAAAACAATACAAGAAAGAAGAGCAGATCTACAATGTCTTGCCTTTTTCTTTTTCTTTTTTAATTTTCACTACTGATTACTGAAATTAAGGTATTGGCTTGTATGGTTGTATCAATGCACAATCAATACTGGACTGGCGCCAATCCAAGTACTGTGAAAAAAAAAAACTTCTATTTTTGCTTTTTCATTGGGTTTGCACATTGCTGTAAAAAAAAATATAATGGGAGGGAATAATAAAACCATAAAAAGAAGAAGAGAAAGAGAAGAGGCAAATGGGTGCATGCACACGAGGGACAGGGAGAGCCGTGGTCCAAACACTGTACGTTAAGGCATTAGATATGTCACTGCAGATGTTTCACTGATCAGTCTAGTTTGCTTGGGTTGCCTATTAGATGTTTGCTGTTTTAGAGATTGTTTTGAATGTTACATTAATTGTTTAGGACTTGGGACCTCTGTTGTAATCACACAGGATTTGAAATATTTTTTTGGTGCATCGTTAATGCGCATCTTATATCATTGGTAAGGATTGTATTTGTTTCATCTCTTATCTGATCTGTGTTTTGCTCCGGCAAAAAAACTATTAATTCTCCCTTTACCAGTTTTTGTTGTTGTTGTTATAAATGAATTAGAATTATGGATGTTCATTTGAAACTCTTCACTAATTGCATCAAAACTTCTTCTTAATGAAGTATATTTAATCTCCCCACATTTATCAATAGAATTAAATTAGATGGCTTGTAGAATTGTAAGATTGTATTAAAAACACACAAAAAAAGAAAATAAAATTCTATTATCGCTCTCTATATCTTTCTTGTTATTTACTTTATTTTTGTTGCAATTTTATTTCAATTTAACAACACGTTATCAGCACGAATTGCTCGGAAGAAGTTACAAAATTAGTTTGTAAAAAAAATAATCTTAATTCGTGTTAAAAAAAAATCACTGTTTCAACATAATTAAGTAGCTAAAAAATTAAAATAAGCTCCTTTAATTTTAAAAGGCTTAAGAAAGTCTTACTAAACAATCTCCTAACTACTCAAATTTTGGGTTTAAACCAGCTCGTTGGATTTGTTTTGACACGAATATTAAAAGCGATCTGCCGGATTGGCCTAGATTCAGATCGGACGGTCCGAATCTATAATCAAAATTTGAGTTATTCGGACTTGACGGACCTACCCACCCAGCTCTTTTCTTTTTGTTTTCCTCTTCCATCGGGTTCCATCGGGTTCCCTTCGCAGATTAAATATGGCGAAAGAGTTGATACTGAACACAGGAGCGAAGATTCCATCCGTCGCACTTGGCACTTATAGCCGCCACGTCGAAGCTGTCGGAGATTCTGTCATCACAGCCGTCAAGGTTGTTATTTTCTACTATCATTTACTGTCACATTTTTTTTTTTTTTTTTTTTGAGATTCGACCTGTAGGATATAGAAATTTTCTTATCCTCATCCGTCCCGTAGGAGTAAAATTTTACCAGTAATTGGTTCTTTAACTTTCTTCCCAAAAACGAAGCCAATGATTCTATGTTCCTCATATTATTTAATATTAATTTCTATACATAAAAAAATATGCAATTGTTTGGTGCTGTAAATTTTGACATCCAAGTCCAAGGTTACATTAATTGCCAAAACAAACACTTTTAAGTTCTAAGCTAAGCCCTCTCTGAAAGCAGACACAGCAAGATGCAAGTTGCAATTAGTGATGTATGTCATAATAATCAATTTACTTTTTTCTATATAAAAAGGAGCTCATAATATTTTATGTAATGTAGGTGATTTATTAATGTACTAAGATCCTTTTTATTCCTTTCTAATGTGACAGGCTGGTTACCGGCATATTGATTGTGCACACATGTACAACAATGAGAAGGAGGTACTCGTTCTCCTTCCCTAATAGTTCCCTTACCGAAGTTATTGATTTAAATGTAGATGGACTTATGTTTGAGCATGCTTATTGAGGTTGGGAATTTCCTACTCAGCAATTGTCGCTTATTATATACAGTGGTGGAAGTTGATAGAGAATAAGGGGTGCGAAGCACCCCCCTATAAATTGTAAAATTTCAGTATTGTCCCTTTAAAATTTTATTTTTTACAAAAATATACTATTAGACCCCCCCCCCCCCCCCCCCCCCCCCCCCCCCCCCCGTAAAATTGAAATTACAGAACACTTATTTAACCAGCCCCCCCATATCTCAGTTTTCTGATTCTGCCCCTGATTATATAGGTTGGTGTTGCACTAAAGAGGCTATTTGAAGATGCTGTGGTCAAGCGTGAAGATCTATTCATCACATCTAAGCTATGGTTTTTTTCTTAAACCGCCCTAAAATGGGATTTCACACCTATTTTATTGGCTAAGGATTTATCTCTATTGCCTAAAGTCGGAAAGAAATTTCAGGTGTAGTGATCTTTCACCAGAGGATGCACCTGTTGCACTTGATGCGACCTTAAAGGATCTGAATTTGGATTATCTGGACCTTTATTTGGTAAGTTATTTAGTTGTTTCGAGTATCACTTGTAATGTAGCAATTTTAATCTGAAAGTCTGTGCTGGCTGGTACGACTGAAAAATGTTTCAGTCATTGGCTTATAACTTTGGCATATTATTCTCGTCCTGTGATTTCGTCTTCGTTACTTCAAGTTGTTCTATGTTCTAACCTTTTTCCTGACATTAACTGGCACGACTGGCACACTGTATAATTTCTATGTTCACAAAGGAGAACTACCTTGATGCAGTTACAGTGATGCAGAATTTTTTATTTGAATCGTAAATCATGCTATATGGAGGGATAATTGTGTCTTTATCATATAATGAAGATTCACTGGCCATTTCGGGTCAAGAAAGAAGGCAGCTTCAGCCCAGAAAATTTTCTCATGCCTGATATCCCGGCAACATGGCAAGCAATGGAGAAGCTGTACGATTCTGGGAAAGCACGTGCAATCGGTGTGAGCAATTTCTCTTGCAAAAAACTGGGAGATCTCCTTGAAGTAGCACGGGTCCCACCTGCTGTCAACCAGGTGGAATGTCATCCTGGCTGGCAACAGATAAAGCTGCACAAGTTTTGTCAGTCAAAGGGTGTTCACATCACAGTAAGTTTATCTTTCTATCTAAGAGCATATGCATCTGTAAAATAAAAATAAAAATTGAAAACAGCTGTCAAGCATGGAATAAAAATTAAGTTAATTTTAATTTCTAAAATTGAAAACACTCGTGCAATTAACTTTTAATTTATTTTAGTGGCCACGTCAGTGATTATTACTATGGAAGAGAACAAGAATCAATAGAAACAATTAGAAAGTGATTTCTTAAAAAAAAAAACTTATTAGAAATTATGTTACATCTCAAAAATTAGTATAGAAATACCATGAGTGCTTTAGAAATAAATAAAAGAAATCCCAATGCAGATGCTTTAAGGAATGGTTCACATGTGCCCCTACAAAAGATGAGAAAGATCTCACATTTCCCCTCTATAACATGGTAGAATATTGCATAAAACTGCTCTCTCCTGATGTCATTTATTATTTTTCTTTTTTCTGATGGCATTAGTTGTTGTAGTTTAATTAAGTATATATGGCATTTCATATTTGTGGGGTTATATCCATGATATTATTTGTTTTTGAGGGGTGTACATGATATTTATAATATTCTGCAGAGGTCAATTAAATTGTACATTTGTACAATTCTATACCTTATCCAAAAGCCTTCTGTTTCAGACCATTTAAACTTGTTTTGCATCTATACACTTATGTCCATTGAACTCTTAAAACACTGACAGTATTGTGTAACAACCATGTCCTTGAACTTTTCAAAGTATAGAAAAAAAACTTTCAAGTGTTCCATATTGCTTTAGACCTTGCTCAGATTTTCTATAGCAAACAATTATTTGTCAAACTTTTCTGTTCTTTCAGAGTTGTGTTTTTTAAACTCCAGAATACGTAAGTTTTCATATTTTTTAAAAGAATTCTCTACTTTTGTAATGATGTCTTCCTAATTCCTAACATAATTAAAAAGAAAAATAATAACCATGTCAACAAACTTTTTAGTATGATTTTTTGTCTTGTTATTAGTAATCTGTTACTTTTGTCTGACATTTACTTTTGGTCCTTTTGTTGGCAAAGGCATATGCTCCTTTAGGTAGGCCGGCATATACTTCAGGCAACAATGCATTGTTATCGGACCCAATTGTGCAAATGGTTGCCGAGAAACTGGGTAAAACACCGGCACAAGTTGTTCTTCGTTGGGGTCTCCAGATGGGACACACTGTACTTCCCAAGAGCAAGAATGAGTCTAGGATGAAAGAAAACCTAGATTTGTTTGATTGGTCTATACCCGAAGAACTTTTTGCTAAGTTCTCTGCAATTGAACAGGCAAGTACAGTTTATCATTTTTCTTATCTTATTATTTAGAGAAAATAAGATGTGCATATCAGAGGATCCTTGCCTGTTAATCCAAATCTGATAAATGCTTTTCTGATTGTTTTTCCGAGATCAATTACTCGAGGTTTGTGGAATATATTCTCATATTTCTAATCTCACAAGCAATATAGAGCAGTTTTTTTATTTTGACAAAATGTATAGGGGACGGTTTAGGGGCTTTACTGGATATTTCGCCTTCCCTTGTTTTCAACTAAACCTATAAAATAGAGAGGAGCAGAAAGAATAGTGAGGCTACGGTCCCTACTATGCATAGTATCATAGCCTCACTAAAAGAAAACTTTTCTATTATTTTTTCTGAGAGTTTGAATTTGTCATTCTCAGGTTAAGCTAGTGCGCGGTGAATCATTGGTTCACCAGCAAAGCATCTATAAGAGTTTAGAAGATCTCTGGGACGGAGAAATCTAACGCACTTATCTGAAATGAAATGCTGGTTGTTGAATTATTTTTACCTTTTTTTTCCCCATAATAACTCGTGGGACAATTTATTTGCTGCACAAGGAGCAAATATTATAATATGAAGTTTGAGATGCTTGAAAATATTTTTAGCAATATATATACTTGAAAAAATAAAATTAAATATGGAGCACCGATTTTGCGGATAAGTCTAAATAAATCCTGAGAGGTGAACAATCTGTACCAAAAAGGACCTTCATTTGGCATCTCATGATTAGATCCGGCTGCATCAATTCCTCACTACATTAATTTTCATTTCAGTTTCCTGCGGAGTTCTTTTTATGGGAATAATCCCTTTGTTTGGATTATATATTGACAGATTTATGAATCCGTATCACCCCAGGTAACTGAGGTGCAGATGTTAAGTCCGGACTGTTCTTTAACTTGGCACGAATCTCAAAGCAGACACCCTTACAGTCTCAGTTAGGGCTGATTAATGAGCGAGCATGAGTGAGTTGGGATATGCTTATGCTTGGCTCATTAAGTTAACAAGCGATAATGAGCAAGTTGTTAATGAGCGAGTTGATAATTAGAAGGTTGTTAATTATGAGCGAGTCACGAGTTATGAACAAGCTTATTTAAATTTTGTTTTGAATTTTTTGTTTAAAATACATCATTCAAAAACTAATTTTCATTTATAGAATTTAACAAAATTGTCATAATCCAATCTAATTAAACAACACATAATTTAACACTTGATTATCATGTCTTAGTTTTATTATTTTAAATTGTGCTAGGCAGGACCCTGATTGTCAATTATATATGCATATTTAAATCCACTAAATAACGCATCAAATGACCGACTGAAACACACCCAAAAACCTCAACCATTAAAAACCAAAAATCAAAGTACAATTCGTTTCATATATAGTTTCCATATATAGGTCTTCAATACATAGTTCCCTTCTTATATATATAATTAAGCTGACATGATTTTAGCAACCTTTCTAATAGATGGCCTGAGCATGATTCTCTCATACCATGCCTTAACATGTGGGTACGAGTCAAACACAGACCCGTATTGTGTCGACGTGATGTAATAAATGCTCGGAAAATGACTGAGATCAGCAAAACTAATGACATCTCCTGCCAAGTAGTTGCATTGTGACAAGCGCGTCTCATACACATCAAGCACCTTCTTTAGCTTCTCTAAGTTTGCGTCTACAACCTGTTGGTCGACAACTTCACCAAGCATCGGCTTAACAATGACATTGTACATTATGGCAGAACAAGGTGGGCTGAACTGGCCGTATTCAACATCTAGCCATGCATCTACCAATGCGGCTTCTTTCATATTGTCTTCTCCAAGAAGCTCAGACTTGTATTTGCCCAGGATGTAACGCGAAATTGCGCATGACTCTGATACAACAAAAGTTGAATTAATATGTTAGACACATAATTAACACGGTAGGTATATATCTCTTGCTACTAATGATAGAAAAAAAAAAAAGAAGAAAGAGATGTGCTATATATGTATATTGAATTGATTTTGGTCGATCAGGCGGTTTGGATCTTTCTTTAATAATTAAGATCATGTTTGGTTGCTACTTAAAATTAAGGACAATTGAATTCCTTGCTATCTTAAGATAAGATGGTTCAAGTTTTTCTTGCTTGGTTGGAGCTTGTTACTTAAATTATGGTTTAAATTATTGACTAATGAGAATAGAGGGAAAAAAAAATGAAAACTCACCAAAAAGCATGAAATCATCATCTTGGAAAGCAGGAACTTGGCCGAAGGGCTTAAAAGAATAAATTTAACATATATAATAAGATTCAGATATCTCACAGAGTATATATGATTCAACAAAGGGAAGTAGCTAGGCCCACATTGAGTAATCATTTCTCAATTTATTTCATCATTTGGGCCCTATATATATGGTATTTATTGATTCTAAGCATACAAATGTGATTCGTAACAAGTAACAAATGAAGAGATGGTATTTAGCAGAAGAATAATAAGTAAAAATAGATCGAGTACGTACATTGCGTGCAAGATGTATGGGGCTTTTGAGGTCGCCAGAGGTGAAGTCAATTGGCACCACCTCGTAGTCGACTCCAACCTCCTCCAAGCTTATCAACACCCTTGCTACACTTAACTGTATTTGCTAAACCATAAACCTTTATCCCCATCTCTCTCTGTGCAATTGCATGAATGGGTGTGATATTAATTGAAGAAGAAGACGGAGAAATATATGCATTGTTTAATTATAGGGAGATCGAGGCATTGACTGAGCTTCCGCTCTTATCGGGGCGGAGCTTCCTCGAAACTTCTTGGGTTATAAAATTAAGCTTTTGATATCGTTTTACTTTTGTCGTTTTTGTTTGATTAGGTATGTTTGACCTTATGTTATATCAGAATCAGATAACATCAGCTCTATTTTCAGAAAACTAACAAATATATTTTTAAAGAATGGATAAGTGCATGCCGGATGCAGAATTCTAATCAGAGTAGGACAAGAAATTATTGAATCGGGTTTAAATAGATAATTACATCCAAATTTATTAGATAATTGGATACTAGATAAAAAATAATAACAAAAATAACAAAATAGTATTCTAACATAATTTAATCCATAACATTTAGATAACCAACTATTTAGGATAGGGCAATATTAATTTTCAGAGTAGGACAAAGACTCAAAACTCAGTCTTTGTAAATTAGTTTTTAATTTCCAAGGTAGATCCGCCCCTGGATAAGTGGATAACCATGTAAAATATGCAACTCTTTTTTTTTTTAAGGAATTCACTGTAGAATCGCATTAATTACACCTGTGTTGTATGGATACAGATGCGATAATATGATAATATTCAAAAATTTAAGATACAATATGTTTATTGTGTATATTTTATTATTATTTTAGCTATGATATTAAGATTAATCATAATCACTACTTAAATTAAATTTAAACAAAAAAAAAAAAAACTAAAGACTAATCTAAGTATAAATTAAATACAATAGTTGCTGATATATATCATATAAGATAGTCTAATGTAGCGGCAAAGAGTTTGGGTATCAATAAAAAAAAATATGGGTTCGAATTACACAAGGAGCAAATAATTTGAAAAATTCAAATTTGACGTATCGGAACGTATTGGTGCAAATTAAAAGAATATGGGTTCGAATTACGTAAGGAGTAAACAATTTGGAAATTCAAATCTGATGCGTCGGAAATGTGTTGGTGCAAACCTGGCATATCATCAGAAATCGTATCGGAAGGTATAGAATACGCGTATTGGTATCCGATACGTACGGACCCTTCTTCGACAGTCACATCAAATCTAACGGTTAAGAAATTGCATATTATCCTATGTAATTTAAAATGAATTTTCAAGTTTAATTTCCAAAATTAATTCTCAAATTAATTCCTTAATTTGATTCTCAAATTTTAGAACGTGGAAAATCGAATTGTTAAGAATTTATGCTATACTAATTCATAATTTATAAATTTTGCTAAATTAATGTTATATTAAATCTTAATCAATTTATGCCATTAATGCTATATTAACTTGATTTTTGGTGTGTATTTTGGGTATAGAATTAAATAGTCTATTTCGTACACTATTGCTTTAAATTTATAAGAACTCTAAATACGCAAAGTAGATTGAATTGCAAGCGCACAATCTATCCTTGTAATAATTATGGGTGTCGATCCAAAAACTAAAGTAATTATAATTTTTACTAAATTAATTAATCCTAAATTAAGTGCGAATAAGTAAATGGGGGGGGGGGGGGGGGGGTTTTGCAAATCTCACAATTATTGGGTTCAATACCCGAGAGAAGTTGGTTTGTAACAAAAGCTAAATTAAATTCAAATAAGGAAAAATGGTTTGTAATCAATTTGACGAAGTCTAGGGGCATTTGGTTTACAATCCCTTGGCTAGTTCAACACTTAACATATTCTCTTAATTCATACTTTGTTTTGATGGGAGTTCCAACTAGGTTGGCCTATTTCTACTTAGAATCAATATTTTTCATGTTTCAAGACTATCATATTAATTTACCTCGTCTTAGGGCTGTCACTACCTAATAGGGTTGTTTAATTGAAGGCTAAATAGTCCACTAATTCGTACCGATTACTAAATATACTCTAAGTATCCCGATTGCGAAGTACTTATAAATTTGTTTCCCACAACTTTCCATGTCCAATATTTAGTTCTTATGGTCAGGGGTAGACTCAATTTGGGCCATCTAATCTATTGTTCCTAGGGTTATTTGTGTACAAGATTCGGTTTTATCAATGACTTAAACACTCTTGAAGACAAGAGGGCTGTCACTACCTCCACAAGGTGTGGTTTCAAAAACACAAATCATGCATGACTCACAAATGTATATAATAAGAACCAAATATCAATTCAAAGCAATAATCATACAAGAAAATATTCCAAGCAATTAAACTAACTCAAGTTCATGATTATGACTTAGGCCCCTAGAAGAGGAATTAACCGCTCATGGTTACAATAACAAAAACATCAATGAAAAAGAACAAGTAAACCAAGCAATTAAAATGAGTAAATAACAAAGGGAAATAGAATACACCAGTTCCCAAGCTATGCCTCAGTTCTTCCTTGTAAGTCGCCAAATCCGCTTCGTCGTCTTGAATTCACTTGAGAAGTATTAGAGATTCAAGTTAGGGTTTGAGAGAGAAGAGAGATGTAATGGAAGGTGGCTTGATTTCAATCTCCAAAGGGGAGATGATATTCTCCTGTTGCTTGCTGCCTATTTTATAACAATTTTTGTGACTTGGGAAACAATTAAGCGGGATCTGGAAATAAATATGGTGAAGATTGCGTCATTAAAACAGAATTCCTACTGTTTTTGGCATTGGTGCGGCCAGTTGTGCGGCCAAGGGCGTGGGCACAAAATTCCTGCGCTTGTAAATTGTTGGTTTGTGCGGCCTAGGGAGGCCGCACCTTTGGCCGCATTTTCCTACTGACTCGGCTGGTTCTCTTCTTTGTTGGTTTGTGCGGCCTAGGGAGGCCGCATCTTTGGCCGCAATTTCCCACTGACTCGGCTGAAACTCCTCTTTTGTGTTGTGCGCCCAGGTGTGCGTTCCAAGGGGGCCGCACCAATCAAAATGGGATCAATTTAGGGGTTGTGCGGCCTAGGGAGGCCGCATGTCAGGCCGCACAGATGCTCTGAGTTGCAATTTCTTCAGTAGGATTGATATTGGGGCTTCAAGGGTAGTTGTACGGCCGCACATAGTGCCCCAGAGACCGCACATGAGGTTGAAAAGCTCCAAAACTGAAATCAAAATAAACTAGAAGCAGTAACTTGGTTCTTTGGTATAAATTTAATTAAATTAAACTAAAATGCATGAGAATTGGTTATGAAATCAGAGTAAAACCCGTGTTAAAAGTGTATATAATTGAGGCTTATCAATTTTATGCAAAATTAATTTGAAAATTGCAGTTAATCAAGATTAGCTGATTCATAGACTTCTTTGGGAGTGTTAGTGCAGGGCCAATATTAATATTATTTGAGCTTTGAGATTCGCGCAGGACATATTTGAACGGTTGAGATTTTCTAAAAAGTCACGCAAAAAATGATTAATGGGTTAATTTTATTTTTTTGAAGATGGTAAAAATAAAAAAAAATTGGGCGATTACTGTTTAATATATCTGATTTAATTTTTTATCCGTAGCATTTTAAACAAATTAATTTAAGGAAGTGCCACCATTTAATTTGGTTTTGTGAAAATCTTAAAAATAGTAAGAACCTGACAAGGCGCATCCAAAGCAGCGTATTCATTTCGTTTCGACTCTCCTTTTTTTCATCTCCCGATTTCATATTTTCATCCCAATTAATTAATTGTGTTGTCGATAATAAAAGAAAAGAAAAGAAAAGAAAAGAGGGGGAATTCATTAATGGCAAAAAAGAGCGAGAATGAAGAAAATGCGGAAATGGCTCTGTATTTTGAGCTGAACACGGGTGCGAAGATCCCAGCCGTTGGATTAGGCACATGGAAGGCACCTTCAGGTCTTGTTGGCGACGCTGTCATTACAGCCATCAAGGTTATTGCATGTTATTTCGATCTCTTTTAATCTCTACTTTCTAGTTTCTACATGCATGCATGTCCTTATCCTTTTTTTTTTCCCCTTAAAGTTAATGTTGTGTTCATGACTTAATTTGAGGCCCTAATTAAATATGTTGCTCTCTTTTAATTTTGTGTAGGCTGGCTATAGACATATTGACTGTGCAAGGGTATATGAAAATGAAAAAGAGGTCGTTTTCTCATTTTGGCATCTTTTATATATCTACTATTTATCATTTAGATCTATATTACTCCATCTACACCCGCATAATAAATAAATAAATAAATAAGCCACTTCGATTCTTTTAAGATAATGATCGAAGAACTTGAACAATTAACATTTGAAAATTGTTTGTTTACATGAAATGAAGTTTTATAAACTCTTAATACTAATTTAAATAAATTTAATATATCATAATATTTTTATTTGTGCATAGAAAATGTGACAATAGATCACTTGTACTTTTTTTTTGTTTTTATAGAAATTTTAATAATAATGAAGGCATCTAAATGTACCCTAATACCTTAAAACTAGAAATAAGGAAATTAAAAAATTTGGACCTCTAAATGTACCCTAATACCTTAAAACTAGAAATAAGGAAATTAAAAAATTTTGGACCTCTAAATGTACCCTAATACCTTAAAACTAGAAATAAGGAAATTAAAAAAATTTGTAAGGTCCATAATTATTTGAAATCATTATATATTAATTAAATTTAACAATAATTACACATTAGTTATGGCTTTTCATGCATATATGTTGAAGAAAGATTTAATTAAGAGCTTTAGTGATTCTAAGTTGAGTTGATAAAATATTAATTGCATGCATTAGTATTTAGTGATAAGATATGAGACTTAATTATTAATGTAGGTAGGAGATGCCTTAAAGAAGCTCTTTTCTGAAGGAGTTGTGAAGCGTAGTGAGATCTGGATCACTTCCAAACTCTGGTAACTTCAATTTCTTTTCTTTTCTTTTCTTTTGTGTATATACTTGGAAATTTAGATAACATAGATTACCTAACTTTTACTAGGGGAAAAAATTGCACTTTTTTGGTTGGAACTTGGAACCCATCAATAATATATGGATGAACTAATTAACAGTCTTAATATTATACAACCTTTTTCTTTTAATTTTTAAGACAGTAGCAAGTAATTAATCCGCTAATAAATTTTATTGAAATTAAAAATTAAAATACAAGTGTATTGGTATTTTAGTATTTACAATGGATAAAAAGGTAAAAAGAGAAAACTATATATGAAGTGAAAAAGGTAACAAAAACAGAGAATACAACAAGCAAAGACCTCCATTTTTGAAAATATTTTTGGTTTGTATTGAAAAATATTGTCAAATTTGCTAAGTTAATTTATTGTTAATGGATTCAAAACCATTTTTTCTAGTTGAGAAGTAACAGCATAAAGAAGTTGTAATATAACATGAGAAAAAGAATACGCTACTTTGGTACTTTGATCTTGTTCTACAACATAATTATCATCGCATTTGTATAAAGAAAGTGAAATTTGGAGTTTGATTCTGTAAGATCAACATTCAGAAAGATTAGCAAACTAATTATTGTACCATTTGGGGGCATTGATTTTGAATCTCTTGTTCTTATACAAAACAAACTCAAAATTTTGAAATTTTTTGGCATACTTGCTCACTTGTACATAGAACAACATCAATGAAATTTGTACATAAAGCCAAGCCAAAGGCGAATTTAACTTAAAGAACCTTAGTTGTACTAGAGTGCAGTTAACTTGATCAATTTGTATTTTGAAGGAATTTGAAGTACCTAAAAGTAAACTTAATTGAAGTGAATATTTCTGTTTTCTTGTTATACTGAACAGGTGTAGTGACCATGCCCCAGAGGATGTCTCAAAGGCATTAAGCAAGACACTTGAAAACTTACAACTGGATTACATTGATCTTTATTTGGTATTAAATTCTATTTTTTTTTAATTGTCATAGTCACTTGAATATATATATATTTTTTTCCTTTTCGTAATGCCCTGAATCCTGGCTGATCTTCTCTTTGTACCATATATAATTTATTCATTAAACCATTAGATTAGAGACAACCTATTACCCCCTCCTCTTCCCCTCAAAAACAAAAAATACCAAACTGTTATCTTATATTTATAATATATTACTTGCTCTAAAGCTTGACCGCTGAAAACATCGATCGTAGATCCACTGGCCGATACGCACAAAACCAGGCTCTCGTGGATTTGAATCAGAGGTGATGCTCCCTCTGTGCCTTGAGGAGACATGGAATGCAATGGAGGGACTGTATGCATCAGGCCAGGCGCGGGCCATAGGTGTCAGTAATTTCTCTACCAAGAAGTTACAGAACCTACTGGGCATAGCTAAGGTGCCTCCAGCTGTGAACCAAGTTGAATGCCATCCTGTGTGGCAGCAGCCATCTCTCCACCACTTTTGTAAATCTTCCGGAGTTCACCTTTCGGTATGAACAATTTGTTTTTTTTTTTATTTTCTCTCGCCACTTAGTGTTAAACGTTTATGTTGATTTTTTTTTTCCAAATATCTTTTAAGCCAAAAGTAAACTTAATTCTTTATCTGACTTGATTTTATTCCCAACTGACATGGCATCAAAATCAACAAGACACGTGTAGTGTAATGCATCGATCTTCAGTAATTGGAGAATACAATTCAATTCATTTAGGAATTAGGATTGTTGAATAAAGAAAGGAGAATAATAAAATAAAATAAAATATCCAAGTCTTGAGTCTCTGAACAGAGTATGCAACAATTAATATTACATAACAGGCTTACTCTCCACTGGGATCGCCAGGTTCATGGGTCAAAGGTGAGGTGTTAAAGGAGACGATCTTGATTGAAGTGGCCGAAAAACTACAAAAGTCGGCAGCTCAGGTTGCACTGAGATGGGGATTACAGAGCGGCCATAGTGTTCTTCCCAAGAGCACTTCCGAAGCACGCCTCAAGGAGAACCTTGATCTCTTTAGCTGGTCCATTCCTAAACACCTTTTTCACAAACTTTCTCAGATCAAGCAGGTATAGATATCTTCATCCTCACTTTACTTTTCTCTCTTAATTTCTTTAGAGGAATTTCAGATATGTTTCACCTACCCAAAACAAAAACCAGCTAATAAGTAAAATGTTCTATTTCCAGGCAAGGCTACTTAGAGGTGATTTTGCAATTCATGAGACAGGACCTTACAAAAGCCTTGAAGAGCTATGGGACGGTGACATCTGATCTCATAAACTGACACTCCAAATTCCAAAAGCTAGCTATAAAAACTCTATTTCTGTTTATCATGTGATGCAACATTTTCTGTTATTTTTCCCGTGTTCCAAGGGTAAAACTGGTATTCAAATTAGCATTATTTTCTTTTCTTCATGTCATTGTGGTTGGATTTGCCTATATTTGGAGATTTAACTTCAGATTTTAAAAGCAAACAGTGTGATTTCTTAACTTGAAATGCTGAGTGGCTCCAAGAAAATATCTCCATTTTATATGTCATCCAGAAGAGAATATTTTGTCCCCTCCCAGAATTCATAACACAACAATGATCACGATTGCAAAACTTGAATCGAGTCATGACCCTGTTATTCCACCAGCTAAAGCAGTTCCCAAAATTTGAAATAAGTGGACAAAGCCATACAAAACATAATAACAGTGTACGGTACCACTCGTACCAGGTGAAGGTACAAATAGAGATCACCTTGTAACCTGCCCTATACACATACTACTTGCATAAAAGAGTAAAATGTATCAAATCAAATAACACAATGGACATGGTATACATGATAAACGTAAAGAGTAAAATGTATCAAACGATATAACATAAGCATCATCCAAGCAAGGAAGCACCCATCACTCCTTTTCTTGGTCAGAATATAAGGAGTTAAAACCAAAATCAACATCACACAAAAATTTCAGATTTCTGCAGTAGCAGTTCCAATTAAAAGATCAAGATAGGAATATTCTATTATAATCACCATTTAATGTGAGATTTACAAGAAGTGTGACAGCAAATTAGCTAAATCTCAGCATGAGTTCCACAGGAACAACTTTACACATATGTCAAGTAGATACAAAAAGAAAATATATTTTACCTGACCTAAGTACTAAAAAGGTTACTAGGCAAAAATTGGAAGTAACAGAATTGCAGCTTTCAATATATCCAACCACCACAAAAGAAGACCAGAATATCAAAGTATGCATAGTCACATATCATATAAACACCTCCTTAATCAAAAAAGAAAACTTTAATGAAAACAGCTAGAGCAAACTGCAGCACAAGTGCACCAACAACTAGGGGAGCCCTGTCAATTCCTTCAACATAGTACTTTAAATTCGACGAGACAAACCAAGATGAGGCACCGCCAGCTAGTAGTATTATGATCCATCGGAGGAACTCCACTGGTATAATCAATAGCAGCTAACAAAAAGGAAAAATAAAAGGAAAGTTAGCAGGAAGCTTTAGCTAGATTGTAGATATGCTTATCAAATTTATAAAATAATTTTCACGGATGGCATGGACTCTTTTAAAGAGAGACCTCAGAATCTCAGATACAATTCATTTTTATATAATCCATTTATGACCATCTGGACCCTGTAACTTCTGGGATTGAAATCCATGGGCAATTGAGCTAACTTGACAATCTTAATGATATTTTCTAAATCAAACCAAAATAAATTTTAAATATACAAAAGATAGCTAGCAAACATTTTTGGCCGTACAAATTGGTTGTGTATCAAATTTCATGTAATTTAAGTATTATTTGATATTCCATCGATATTGTTAAATATAGACTGTGCAAACCTCAAATTCATTTGATGAAAAGTAAAACTTGCATTAATTTTCACCATTCTTCATCTCTGTGATATAAATATAGTATGGACCATATTTCAGATATCGGATTCTAAATTAATAGTTATTTTAATGATTATCAAAATTGTCAAGTTAATCTATTTGCAAGGATGTCCCTGCCAACAAAAGATAATACTCCAGCCTATAGTGCTCTGAAATTATGGTTGAAATTAGATGTAAAGATGACTTGATCGTTGATACCACCTTAAAAGAAAATAACAGAAAGTAAAAGAAAGTGTACCGAGCTTGGAATGAAGATGAACAGAGAGTAACCCCACATGCACCAGAAACGAACTAGACTCGATTGGGTCCCGAAATACTGAAGCAAGAAGTAAAACCCAAGAGGCACGAGAATACAATAGCCATATATGAGACATGCAGACCAATTAAAATAACCGACATCAAAATTCCATGCTTTGGTCGGGTCACTCTTTTTTTGTATCATATAAGTTGCTGTGTTACCAAGTGCGGCGAGCATGAAGACCAGTGTAGTTGAAATCCATACCGGGCCGTACCTAAATTTGTTTACAGGCATTTTAATTAACCAGCTGTTTTACAGGTCAAACAGGAGAAACCATAAATGAAAACAAACAAGTGAGTTACTTACAGATCTGGATTAGCTTCGATTTTGCTAAAGAAATTGCTTTTGGGGAAAACTGAACTAATCATTCTATCCACCACAACATCAGTGTCGACATTGAAAAAAGGAGAATATGATGAAATGCTAAAGAAACCTTTCCAATCTGTCTGACTCTGGTCATTTCCATCTAAAAAAAAGATATCAATAAAATTATCATAAAAACAGATATCAGCAACAACATTTTACTAGTTATCACCTCATATACACCTTACTAATCAGAGAAAGTAAGGAGACTTGAAGAAAAGATTCTGCTTGCTCTCTTTGCAATGATAAAAAAACTACATCTGGTAATACATTTTCTTTTGCTAGTTTGCTGAATCGAGTAATTCAAGAAACAAAAAGATTGAATATTTCCTAACACTGCAAAGAGAGCAAGTGAAATTCATCCTTCTGCCCTGACAAATTACCAATCAATTTTGTTAAACATCATCACATGTTCTTAAAAGAGTATTACCAGATGGATTTCCACTCCCAGGAGCTGGGTGACCTCCGCCCACTGGTGGAAATACATTCAAATTTGATGGTGAGGCTCCACCTAATAGCAAAACAGAAGTTTAATCGCCAAATTTATTAGACAATACAATATTATAGGTAAATTTCAGTTAGTTTCGTACCTTCACTTATAAGTGAGGGTTTCTTCTCATCAGAAATCACCGCCTATACAGAAGTAAAGAAAGTTGGTAAAAAGAGCGCAGTTCATGCTTCAATAGAAACAGTTGACATACTCAACTCAGTTAGGTGAAAACAGTAAAGATGTAAATCTAGGCACCAAAAATTGATAAGGAAGAACAATATTATTAAGGATTAGTGGTCGAACCGGGACGGAGCCGAGCAAATGACTGGTAGGGAGAGTGCCGTAGCCTCCTTCCTCCATGAGCATGAGAGAGAAAGTGAAAGTGAATGATGATTAACCTTAGCAATGGAAACCCTATCGTTTATCGTCAATTCTCACGATCGGATGGATGAACTCTTTCTTTGTCTTGATTTCAGATCGACTCAGTGGGATTGGTGAATTGAATAGTAGACTTTCTTTCTTTCTTAACTGAGATGTCGGACTCAGGCCTTGCTTAAACCAGGGGAAAACATGAGATGAGTCAGGAGAGGAGGGTTAAAAGACTCGAGCCTATTCTCTCTGTGTGTGTTTTTTCCTTTTTCTTTTTCTTTTTCTTTCTTGATACCCCTAAAAAATCTCAAAATTACATATTTTTTCTTGAAAAATTCAGAATATCGTATTTATTCCGAAAATTTTATTAATAACATTCAACATAATTACAGAACATATCCCGAAATTTCAAATATGACATTTTTTCTAGATTATTCATAAGAATTAGTTTTTTTCCTTATTCTGCTGAATAATTCAACAGAATTAAGACTTTTTTAAGAATATAAATCCAGTGGAATTAGAAAAAAAAAACCTGAATTAGGTAATCCAGAAAAAAAATTCATATTTAGATTTTTCTAAATTGTGATGATACGTTCGGTAATTTATATTTTTTAATATTATTAATAAAAAATTATATTATTTATCTATGTAAACTTCAAAATCTCATGTATTTATCAATTGTATTTTCTATTAAAACTTGTTTTAAATTTATAAAAAAATATTTTATCATTTATTAAAAAATAAACATACGTAGTATGTGTAAGAAAAATGTCGTGTCTTCTTGTTGGTGTGTTTTTTAAGGATAGTTCATTTATATGCTTGTAACACATACATAGTGGCATTTTTGTACGCTTGTGTGGACATTACAAGTAATAAAATAAATTATTTGTTCTTACAATCGGTTAATTAGAAGACTGAACATTTTTCTGACACATACTATATATTTTTATTTTTTTAATAAAAGTAAAATGGAAAGTTTGTAAATTTAAAATGAGTTTTAAAAGAAAATACAATAAAATAAATTTAAATTTGTAAGTTTTTAAGTTTAGCTGAGTAAATATGATATTATAAACCTTAGAGAGGAAAATATATAATTTTGAAATTAATGCTAATTTTTTTATCAAGAACTAGTATCTGATATAGTGACAAAGACAATGTCCTCTGTGTGAGAAGTCGCATGTTCGAAATACAGATGAAATTCCTTATAAATATTAAATTAGTTGGGTGGCTTGACCCTCCAACTTTACTCAATAGAAATAGTAACTTTTATTTGTCATCTCCTCTCGAAAAATAAAATGGGAAAATATTCCACATCCTACCTCGAGATGCTAAGGATCAAACGAACCTCATTTTTATCGAATGTGTCATATTGAAATCAGGATCAAAGCTAGCGTGTATTATACTCACCAAGAAGATTTAGTGAGCACAACTAAAATATATATTAAATTGACTTCAAGTGATGAATCCAACTCGGTCTACTTCACGAGTAATGCACGTACATACAAAATTTTGAAAATTTCGAATTCTTTAGTACAAAAATCAACCTGAAAAAAATGAAATATTTGACCAATAATCAAATGATCTTTAATTTACAGTAAAAATAAAATATAATTCTATCTGATAAAATTTACGTTTATTTTTTATTTTACACAAAAAATAAAAATAGTTGAACGTCCAGTTGATTAAAATGGCCGAATAACATCATCTTTTGTCTTATTTGTTTTTTTGTTGAATAATGTTTTTCGGATCCATATTTGTTGATTTTTCTCAGAGAAAAAGCACAATTCTGCTTTTAGAGAGAGAAGGAGAGAAAAAGAGGAAAAAAAATAGGGGAGAGGGGGGTGTCCGATGTCTATCGGACCAAACTCGGTTCGATAGGTGGTTTCTACCGTCCGATCCACTTCAAGATCTGTGCGCACGAATATTAAAGCAAACAATACGGATATTAAAGTGATGCGCACATATCTTGAAGTGGATCGGACGGTAGAAACTACCCATCGAACCGAGTTTGATCCGATGGGCATTTGACACCCCCTCTCCCAAAAAATAGAACCTGCTTCTATGGATATGTGTTTTTCTTATTTTATCGACCAATTACGGAAAATACAAACAGTGCTAGCAGTGATTAATAAAAAATAATTGAAAATAATTAGAAATAATTGAAAATAATCAATTAATTAGTCAGAAAAAATTGTGATAATTTATTCACCGTTAACAACTAATTAGCCGATTAATCACTCTAAACAGATATCTAAACCCGTTCAAAGCTCATCTCTCCTTTGCAGCCCAAATTACTCTTTTTCTGCACCTGTTTCTTCTTCCTCCTCTTGCCCAGCCCAGGATCGGACTTTAGGTAGTATAGCTTAAAGGGATCAGAATCTGCTCATTTTTTTTTTAGAAAAGGAGCATCCTTTAATTCTCAAATTTGGATCATTCAAAATTTATTGTACGGTCTCAATTAAATCTGAATCATTTTAATATATTAAATTGGTTTGAAAATAAAAAGTAATTGAGGTCGTACGATGAATTTTGAACAATCCGGATTTGAGAATAGGAGGATGCTCTTTTTATAAAGAAAAAGAGCAGACTCTGATCCTAGCTTAAAGTAACTCAAATTTGGAGTTTAGACTTGAACCGTCAGATCTGTTTTCAAGGGGCCTCGTGCATTCCAAGTCTGATCGGACGTTTCCGATCTAATATCAAAATTTGAGTTACTTTAGAGGATGTGGACTCAATTAAGTAGGGATTCTGATTCTCTCCCAATTTAGTTTTACCTTTCCTTCCACTCATATCTAAAACAAGCTTTCTTTTCACCTTCCTTCCTTCCCTCCCTCCCTCTAGTCCTCTACTTGAGCCACTTCCAATGGCGCTGCAAGCGCCGTTACATCCCTCCGGTTCGCGACCAAGAGCATTTCTCCTGCGACAAACTACAAGCTCCAGCCTCCGATTCGTCTCCTTCACCTCCTCCACAGCCTCCGATTTGGCAAAATCCAGCCTCCATTCTCTCTCTTCTAAACAGATAATCAGATCAACGATCCCAAAAGGTGCTGAAGCCGAGAATGTTGCTACTGCAATGCCTCCTTCTGGTGACAGGATGCTTGTATGTTTATCTATTTTTTCTGACCCTTCTTCTTCATTCTTAATTATATGACCATACACTGTTTCAGTTTGAAGGCTTTGTGGTTTTTGTAGGTAATGGTACCACCGCATCCATTGATCAAACACTTAACCTCTGTACTTAGGAATGAGGAGACGCCTCCTGCAATGTTCAGTGAGTAATTATGAAGTGTTCTTTACTTAGATAATAAAAGAGGATTTGATTTGAGTCGTTAGTTCTCATAATTGGATCTACACCTCAACTAATACTTGAGTGATTTTTTTTCAATTTATCATCCAGGCATCAAGATGTTTAGTTGTTCTTTTATCAATTTAAATGCAACTATGGAAGCATTCCAAAACTAAGAGGTCCTTATCTTTGCTATTTTTTTTTTAGAGAGTGCTATGGCAGAGCTTGGGAGATTTCTTATTTATGAAGCTTGCAGAGACTGGTTGGTAAGTGGAAAGTTATATTTCTTATGTGTGTTTATTTTTTGCAATTACTATTCAACAACAAGGAGATTTTTAATAATACAAATTTATTAGGGTATATGTAAAATACTACCATTAAAGACCTTTATTATATCTCTCAGGGCTTCTGAATGTTGCCTTGCCATCTTGGGCCAAGTTCATGTATACCCTTGTAAAACAAAAAATCAAGAAAGAAAAATATAGATCAGGTTAACTTTATTTCATTTGTATGCAAAGATGCAAGAAGAGAAATGACAAATAATCTAATGTATGAATATTTTCAGCCAATGATAGGTGGAGAGATTCAATCGCCATTGGGTATTGCAAATGTTGAATTCGTTGATCCAAGAGAACCTGTGGCAGTATGTTATTATGTTATTTATACAAAACATTGATATCATCTGTTTTTTGGTAATAGGATTTAAATTGTTTGCTAGCGACATAATTTTAACCATTTTTGTGAATTGGGATTTACAGATTATTCCAATATTAAGGGCAGGTCTTGCACTTGCTGAGCATGCTGCTACTCTTTTACCAGCAACAAAAACATACCATCTTGGTAAGGAATTTTGTAATTAAACTCTCTGGCTTTCTACTTTGATAGTTTTGATGTATATTACTCATCTGTAACTCATTGTTATACAAAAAAATAAGGGATGTTAATACGTGTTGTGTCGTGACTTGTGTCATGTGCCGTGACGTGACCAAGTCAGATTTTTTACGTGCTGTGTCATGACCAAATTGGGAAGGACGGTCATGGCACGTTAGTTCATGACCAAGGACCAAGACACGCAGTGATTGGTCACGTTTAACTATTTTTTTTTTGTAATTTAAGTTTGTTTATTCAAAATTTAGCATTAGATTAATATCTAACTGTTCTGATCTTGTGTGACTCGTGTGACCATGTGCCATGCCATGCCATGACCAAACCAGTTCACATGCTGTCCCGTGCCAATATTCCAAAAGTTGGTCACACCACGCAAATGGTTGCGGCACAGGACTGACACGTTGTATCATGACATATTCGGTCACGGTGTGACTTTTTGACATCCCTGGTTCTAGTCTTATCTAAAAAAATGAAATTTGAAAAGTGTTGGCCCTGTGTGAAGTACTATTGTTGTTCTTGTTTGTTCCTTTTCTTGCTATGTTTCTATACATGTAATATAATATTCACTTGTTTTACTTTTATTTTTTCTTTTCTCATGAATTAAGGCATGTCAAGGGACGAAGAAACACTTCAACCATCCATGTATTTGAACAAGTATGATTGTACTTATTATGATAGCCTTGGCTAAGTCAATTAAATTATGAATCATGAATTGCCATTGTTGCTTACATGAACTGAAGTGCTTGGTTTGTTGTATGTTGCACAGAATACCAGAAAAGTTTCCTGTGGGATCTCGTGTACTAGTTATTGATCCGATGCTTGCAACAGGTACTAACATAATTGTTTTTCATCGGTTACTACTTTATTCTCATAGAATTTGTAATAAAATCTTCTTATATCCGTCCACCGGTATGGTGTTATTCTGCTTAATACTATCAATGAAAACTTATCTTTACTCGGCAATATATAACATTTGTCTAACTAAACTAATTGGACATAACTAAGCATGTGGACTCCACTCTTTTCCGTCAGGCCAATGAATTCTAATTGAAATTACCAAAACCATGAGTTACATGTCCTGTACAACAAAAATATACTCATAGATTTGACTCCTGGCCTCACTGAGCACGCACGCCATATAAACCACGAATGCTACTGGTATGTGAGGTCTATGTGGCATAATAGTTGGTGCAATTGCACATTTACTTTCAGGTGGCACAATAGTTGCAGCGCTAGACTTGTTATTGGAGAAAGGCCTCACTCCCAAGCAAATCAAAGTGGTGAGTTTTATTTAATTCTTCCTTTTCTTTGTTTAAATATATCCTCTCTTTTCTTTTGCTAAAGTAGTCTATTTTGCTCTAATTGCAGATTTCTGCTGTTTCAGCACCTCCTGCTCTTGAGAAACTCAGCCGGAAGTTTCCAGGGTACGTCTGAAGAGCTTATTTTACTTAGATTAGATGTTTTTTTTAATTATATTACTTGTTCAAACTAATTACTGCTGCTACTATATGTTTCAGGCTTCATGTATATACTGCAATGATAGATCCAGTTGTGAATGAGAAAGGGTATGTGTGCTTCATGCCTGTTATTCTTTTGAAAAATTGAAATGCATTGATGCAGTGGTGATGGATATTTGTTGTTAATTTTTATAATTTATTTTTTAAATCATGATGCATTTTTTCTTAAAATGTATATGCTCTTTCAGGTTCATAGTTCCAGGATTGGGAGATGCCGGTGATCGCTGTTATGGAAATTAGAATTTTTTTTATTACCATCTACTACTTTCCTTAGTCATCATAATATTCTTGAAGCTTTTGGTAGTTACTTTTTATTTGAATGCCGGGTATATAGAGCAAGTGTCAGAGGAAATGGTAGTTTTTCTGCATACAGTACAATAAGCTTCATATAGAGAGCTACATTTTGTAATCTCGCTCACTAATCAAGAATAGTTTATTGTTTTGCCAATGCAAATAGCATATTAAATGCTTAATATACTGATATTTTGGCATAACAAAAAATACTCTCGTATTTTCATCAATATGAGATGAATAGCGCATTATTATATTGGAAGTTGCTGAAAAATTATTATACAAGTATTAATAGATATCTTACTATGGTCTAAATGATTATACAAGTATTGATAAATATCTACTATGGTCTATACAATATATGTTGCTTGCTGCTATTATTGTACAGAATTCATGGTTTGGTTACTGCTGCAAATTGTTCACTTTTCGAAAGGCAAATGTGGTCGTTTTGCTACAGTAGCAGACAACTCAAAATGAAACTTCTAATTCCAACCATAAAAAAGGAGAAAGAAAGAAAGAAAGAGTGATTTCCTGTAAGAATTTTGACCTGTACAAACCAAACCAAACCAATATCCAACATTTACAGTGAAGATGATTTTATACAGATTCTTCAGTAACAAAACATTTACAATGAAGATGATTTTTCATAGCTATTATGTTATTTAAAGAACCAGATTCTTCAGCAACAAAAAAAAATCTAATGAAAGAATTCCAGCAAAAGTATCATTGAAGGATTTACGCAATTAATGTTTTAATTTAATGACCGCCTATGCAGCTTCAGCAAATGTATTGCATTGCTCTTAGGCTCTTAGCTAAATAATGAAAAACAGCCAATCGAAACATCATCGGTTCCAATTACCCTTCTACTGTAAAAGCTTATAAAATCAAATCCGTACCGAGAATAAACACGATGATAATGAATGAAGTAATTCGTCCTGTAGTTGCAATAATGAAAAGCAATACAAAATTTTACAAAAAAATTGACGTGAAGAGATTGCACTTGAGGTGAGTCTCGTAGTTAAAATGAGCTATTTTGACAATTTTGTTAGGATCCTATGTCATGTATGGTTATGGATCCGTATCCTCTCAATTACTACACAGGATGGGCCTCACTTAATTTACGGTTTGAGATTAAATCTCAACCGGTTTGAGATTCGGAGGACATAGGGGAAGTATTATTGGGTTTTGAGATTCGTGCCAAGTTAAAATGAATGGTCCGGATTCACTAATTGTAAAAGATTCCCTTTTCAGATAATGCACTGGATGTGAATTCATGTCATGTACAACTAAATAGCCGAATCCTGGTCCATAGGTCCTTGAACAACATAATTGATAAATTTACATACCGCGTGATAGACAAGATTTTTTATTTATTTGCCATGTAATCTTGTGATCACTTCGCAAATCAAATCTGCAATAGAAAGAATATTAATTTTTCAGTTCAATAATTATTTTTATAATCTGATCTATTTCACACATAAAAAAGATAAACATATGCTAATGTTTTGGACAGTAAAATAATGTGTGAAAATAAATTAAATATATGTTAATATATCTCAACAAATAAAAAAAATGTAACACATGAATTTTAATAATTAAATTCTATAGATAACCTCGTAACTCACAATTTATCGAACTACAAAAATGAGATATTAGAGTACAATAAAATGAGAAAGAACTTGCTTACAATTTAGCTAGACTAGTTAAATGAGAAAGAACTTACTCCCAAGCAAATCAAAGTGGTGAGTTTTATTTTATTCTTCCTTTTTCTCTGTCTAAATAATTCCTCTCTTTTATTTTGCAAATTAACTAGTAGTCATTTTAGCTCTCATTGTAAATTTATGATGTTTCAGCATCTCCAACTCTCGAGAAACTTAATAGGACGTTCTCAGAATACATCTGAATAACTTATTTTACTTAAATTAGATGTTATTTTTAATTATATTACTTGTTCAAACTAATTACTGTTTTTGCTATATGTTTTTTTGCTTCATTTATACACTGCAATGATAGATAGTTGTGAATGAGAAAGGGTATGTGTGCTCCATCATACGATTTCCTCCACTTATTCATTTAATTTTTTAATTCTTTTTAAAATCATCACGCATTTTTTCTTAAAATACATATGTTCTTTCAGGTCATATATAGTTGATTGAGAGATGCTATTGATTGCTGTTACGGGACTTCAACGGTTATTTGAATAATATAATTCTAATATTGCATGTGTTCTTGAAGGTTTTGGTAGTTACTTTGTATTTGAATGCTGGGTAGATTAATCATCTATGTGGTTTTATATATATAGAATAAGTGGAGGAAATCGCAGTGTTTTTTTATACTGTAAAATGAACTTTTGAGTTATATTTTGTAATCTTACTCAATAATGAATACAAATATACAATTGATTTAAAGCTATGGAGTTAAGTGTGTGTAATCCGGCACAAGTAATACTCCCTCCCTACATCTTCTTTTCTTGTTGGTTTCCAGTTTGTAATTCAGAAATAATAAATCGACAAAGACTAAATTTCGTGATTATACATGTATAGTATGAAAATAGTTCGTTGTTTTTCTAATACCGATAGTATATTAAATTATTAATATACTGATATTTTTGCATATCAATCTCATATTTTCATGACCTATATGGCTATATGAGATGCATAGCGCATTATCTGTACAATTCATAAAATTTCTGAGTAATACAGTTAAGTTGATGAAAAAGCATTATACTAGTATATATTATTAAGAATCTTACTATGGTCTGGACAATGTAGGCTGCTGCCTGCTATTACTGTACAGAATCCATGGTTACTGCAGCATACTGTCCACTTTCGAGCAAATGTGCACGGTCGTTTTGCTACAGTTGTAGACAACTCAAAATGAGACTTCCAAACATCAAAAAGAGAAATAAAAAAAATCAAGGTTTCTTCGGTAACAAAACATTTGCAACGAAGATGATTTTACATAGCTACTCTGTTATTTAAAGCATCTGGTTTTAAATGCAACAAATATAATGGAAGTATTCCCACAAACGTATCACCGAAGGATTTACACAATGTTTTAAGGACAGCCTATGCAGCTTCAACAAATGTAGCAAATAAAATCCAAGCCATCGGAGAACACAACAATAGAACCTGAAATATGCAGACAACTTGGATCAAGCATATGAAAACTTCTATTGGAGCACGAACCTGAGCGATTATATATAAATTCAAAAGCTAAGTACCTAGGAGCTAAAGAAGAAAGATAATTTCAAGTTCATGTTACATTCAAAATGGCTTAAAAATAGACTTTTGTTGAAGATTCGTGATATATAAACTCAGAAAACTTGAATGTGTACTGATTATAATAAATTTCCTTAAGAGATACACCAACTCTAAATATTAAAGATCCCTTCAGTTTGCATATTCGCAAATATAAGTACTAAATGTATGAACAAGTTCTATGCATGACAAAAGACAAACTAAGAGACTGGTAAGTTATGGTAGATGACTGCACCTTAGTAAAATATACAGCTAGAGCTATCCAAAATTGCGCCACGCCGAACGAATATCCTCCCTGAATGTACTCAGACGAGCTTTGAGGTTTGGTACTCTAAAACTGGCATGAATCAGTGTTGCTACAGGACAAAATACAAATCATTAGGACCAAAAAAACAATACTGTTAGTATATAGAAGTTAATGAAGAAGCAATTTTTGTCTTACTGAGCAGTCCAATAAGTAGAACCCAAAGAACAATCAGAAGACTACAGGATGTGAACCATAGTACACAACCAACTGTAAACGGAAAAGAGAAAATCGTCACGCATATAACATATATTCTCTTTTTGGTTCAAGGACTGAAAAAAAAAATGGATTACAAACAAACCGAAAAGATGAATATGAAAAGTGGAGAAAACCTGCAGCAAAAAGGGCTACAAAAACCATGCGAGGTTGGCCGCATACATAGATAGCTCTTTTGGTAGTTCTCTTTCCGCGCACAGCAGGGCTAATATTGGTATAAAATGATTACATTAGTACAATAATGTGCTGAATCCGAAAAAAAAAGTATCTGCTGAAAAATGAGAAGTACAAAAGAAAAGTAAGTTGCACTCACGCTGCAGGAGGCCTTAATTTTGCAGCTAGATATGGAGAGAGTTGTCTGACAGTACGAGTGACCTTCTCACTGAATGCAACTGCAAAACTGGTTAAGAACAATTATTTAGATATCCTTTCAACAAAAGAGGAAAAGAAGTGGGAGCAAAATTCATTAGTGTTGTTGTATGATAATGTGTCATCCACTTATATAGCTATAATTAATTAATTATTATTGCCCCGTAACTGTAGGTGAGTAAAGGAAGATGAAATGCTAAATTTATAGTTTTCCTTTTTTCGTTGATATTGGCTTAGTGTTCAGTGTACCGGGTATAAGATCTTCTAATGAATTTGAAAATTGTTGGTCACAAAACAACCTCTGGTATTGAAAGGAGACATTTCAGAAATCATTTCTTCTAACATCACACCTGTCATTGAGCAATGCAATACTTATGCCAGTCAAGAACGCAGCTAAGATAGCAACTGGCTTCCTCAGAAATCCCAGGCCTGTATCAAATTCTTACTAATTAGAATCTAATTTAGTTCTATCCTAGTTCCAGTTACTATTCTATGGTAAAACCTACTATTCAAATCATATAAATATCCGTACCGAGAATAAACAAGATGATAATGAAGTAATTCGTCCTGTAGCTGCAACAATGAAAATCAATATCAAAAGTTACAAAAATTCCACGAGACTGAATGATTAATTTCAAATTCAACATTTGAAAGGAGGGCGAAATGAATTACTAGTAGAGATTGCACTTGAGGCGACTCTCCAATTTTGAGAGAGATCGAGGGGTGGTGAAGCGGGAGAAGAACTCCGAAACGGGGCGAGGCGGCGCTGACCAGTCAACCTCACGCAGCGCGTCGATCAGATCCTCCGTCGTTACGCTTTCCCATTCCATCTTCTTCTTCCCCCTCTCTCTCTCTCTCTCTCGATTGATCAAATTTGACGTAGCGGGTTACGGTTAACCCTCATAAATTTGTTATTGCGACTTGAAAAGGGGTGTCACTCATGAAGCAATTCAGATCCAGTGAAGTAGCTCAATCTTTGGGTTTTAAATCGGATCCTCCGATTCGAATCCGAGACAATCCATCAGGATTTGGAGCACATATTCTGAGAATGAATTCAAATTCCAAAATAATTTGGAGCATCGGATTCGAATCAAACGGTCTTAATCCGAAACCCAAAAATTGGGTTACTTTAGAGGACCCGGACCCCTGATGAAGTTTTAAGCCACGAGTGCAGCTAGCATAATATCTATGTCATTTCAAAATCTGTTGAATTGGCTTGAACAGTTTGGATATATAAAACTAACTTTAAAATTTATCGAATCGAATTCAAACGGTGAATCTAAACTGTTTAAACCGATTTATTTTATTAGTTGTGCGTTTACATACAAATTTTATATATTTTTTTAATTTATTAAGTATCAAGTCAAATGGTTAAACATGAGAGTTTTAAATTAATTTCAATGCATTTATTTTTCAATATTTTTGACAGACTGACTTGATAATAAATAACTCATAAGTTAATCGGTTTGAATAGTTTGGATTAGTTGTTTAAAATCTATTCTATAAGTTTTGAAATTAGTGTTGTATGGCACTGATATCATATTAGCTGAACTCGTGAGTAAGCCATGTACCATGCATAGTACGTAATTGTTTGTACCGCAAAATTTTAATTTTGTTTTCAAAGTGTTAAATTTGTAATGTTCAACATGAATTTGTATTGATTATGTGCTTGCATATTAAATTTTAGGGGGAATTTCATGTATATTCCTCAAAAGTTTCAATATTACGTATTTATCCCTCTAAAATCAATAATTACATATTTATTCTTAAAAATGATAGAAACTCACATATTTGTCCAATCTAACTCTATTATATATCAAATATCTCTAAAAAATAATTAAATAATAATTTTTAAACATTAAAATTTATTTTAAATATTAATTAATATTGTAAGGACCATTATACCTTTCATCTCTCTCTTTAATCTGTTGAGTCGCCCTTTAATCTATTCAGTGCAATTTGCTACTGTACGGTTCAGTTCTGGTACTGGTACGGTTCAATGGTGGTATTAATACGGTACGGTTCAGCACTAGTACGGCTATGTACTGATACTGGTGCGTTTTAATACTGCTTTCTAACACACTGAGCTTAGAAAGAAAAATAGAAGAAGGGTAAAATGGGAATACATAAAAAATTAATGTTAAATATAATGAATTGGACAAATATGTGAGTTTCTACAATTTTTAAGGATAAATATGTAATTATTGATTTTGGAGGGATAAATACGTAATATTGAAACTTTTGAGGGATATACATGAAATTCTCCCTAAATTTTATGTTAAAAAAAGTTTATTAACTTTTATAGATAGATAGAAAATTATTGTTTTTAAATGGTTCAAATAAATTAGATCAAGTGATTTTCTATATATTTAACAAAATAGTAAAAAAGAATCAAATTTTTTTTTTATAAAATTTGGTCTTTAAGTACAATTTCATATAAAGATCATGTCGAACTAGGGCTGCTAATGAGTCGAGCTGGCTCGCGAATCTATGAGTTGAGCGGCTCAATATTTCATAACGAATCGGACTCGAAACTAAAAAAAACCCAAACTCGACTCGGCTCGCTTTTGAAGGAAAAAAGCTCGGCTCATGTAAACACTTGGCTCGACTTAGCTCGGCTCACAAGCTCGTGAACCGGCTCGCGAGCCGAGCTTTTTTCATGTTTAAAGAGATTACAATATAAAAAAAAATAGGGTAATAAACTAACTATATCATGTAAATAACATTTATATTAAATATAGAATACAATAGATATTTTTTTCACCGATTTCAAATTTCAAAATTTTTTGAAATTTCGAATTTTTCCAAATTTCAATTTTTTTCAAATTTCAAGTTTTTTCAATTTTTTGAGACAGCATATTTACATAATTTACAATTACACAGTATATTTTGACTCCAAATATAATTCATCTCCATAATTTACAATTACATAGTATCATTGTAGCAAAAGATTTAGATCATATGAAAATGTCGAGTTCTATTATAACTACTTTGTTGGGCTTGGCTCGCGAGCCGAGCCGAGCCGAGCCGAACCAAGTATTTATATGAGCCGAACCGAGCCGAGCTTTTTCTTTCCAAAATGAGTCGAGTCAGGCCGAGCCAAATATGCTTATCTTAGTGAGTCGAGCCGAATCTGAGCCGAACCTAGCTCATTAGCACCCTTATGTTGAACAGTCCGGATCGATCATTAGGACTTTCAAAGAATCAAAATGAAGATATGAATCTAATGTGTGGGTCCATAGCTTCACTCTTTTTTTCTCATTAGGATTATCGATTTAATTTTTTTTTAATTATATCAACAATATTATTTTCTTAAAATATAAACACCATTATATTTATACCCATTTTTCTTAATTCGTGCACTTATCAGTCGTTTACAAGTAATGTGTTCATTCAACTAAAAATGCTAAAAATGTTATTTTTTAAGTACTAAAATAATTTATTAAACGCAGACATTTTGAACACATATATTCATGAAGACTAATGAAGACATGCAATAACATTTTAGCCCACTGAAGTAGCTGATTAAATGCAGAGATTTAACATATAAATTTAGAATGACCGATGATTACAAATTAGAAAAAATGAGATTCATCGATCATTAGTCATTAGTCATTATGAAATTGAATTTTTTTGAGGGAGGTTAATGAGATTAATAGTATAATTTATTTTGTAGAAGTTCAAAATTTTAAAGTCGAAACTGTTTTTTTTTTTTAATTTATACAGGGCGCGGGCGCTAGCAATTTAGCTTGAACGCAAACGGTCAGTGCCTTGTATTATTGTTTTGATACTTAAAAAAATATATAATATTATACATATATTTATAAAGCTAAAAAAGTTAGAATTTTTTTTTAATGTATACATTTAAAAAAATAATTCAAAATAGTTGTTTAAGTCCCGTAACACCGTTAACGATCACCAGCATCATTATTTAGACGAATATTTATTGAGTATCTAATTTTTTTAACTCATTAACTAATTAGATACTCGATAAAAAATAAAACTTTAATTTATACTTTCCAATACTTTGACTTGTAATTTCTGATGTTTTAACATATAATTCTAATTATCAATCATAATTTATGAAATTTATTTTAAATTTAATAATAAATTTAACCTGAATTACAATTCAAACATTTAGAAGGAGCAAACAAATTTTCAAAAAAGAACAAAGTCGATCGAAACGTTCCGATATCTACTAAAATTCAAAATCCAGAGAGAACAGTTGGCCCCCACCCTCCTCCTGATATACATGGGTTCGCCCCTGAAGAGACCTCTACAACTCTACAAGTAATAACTGTAGAAGACCGAGGGAAGAAAGGAGAGAGAAACTAGAGATTGAATCAAGAAATAACAACAATATTGTATGAGCCCAGGTTCGAATTCGAACATGTAGACCTCTAGTGTGTGTGACTAGCGTGATAATCAAATTACACCATCTAAATTCTTTTTTTTGAAGGTTGGCAGAAAACCACCAACAATATATTTAATAAGGAAAAAGTTTAGATTACAGAAGACCGTATGCTAAGGTAGCATATTGGCGAGTATTGTGAATACAAATGGAATAATAAAACTTTGGCCTATTGCCATCCCCTTCATTGGGCCTCCTTCGACCTTAGTCGATGCTCCTATCCGATCTGTGCCCAGAAATGGATATCCATTGTTGTGTCATTGATCAGGATTTGCACCGGTTTAGATTTATTGGAGAACAGGCGCCTGTTCCTTTCCCGCCATAGCGCCCAGGCTCCTGCCGCCCAAACCCTGTTTGCTAGTGTTCTGTGAGAACTCAAACCCCGCTGATTTAGGTCCCAGGCGTCCGTGATGGATCGTCCCCTGCATATGTTCATGTTGTAGTGTGCAAAAATGCCCCTCCAAAACCTGCTTGCATACTGACAACGCCACATGATATGATCTCGCGTTTCCAAAACCCGTGAGCTGCAGAAATGACAGCCTGCCTGTACCGTGCATCCCCTGAACCAGAGGACCGATTGGGTTAGGATTTTGTTTGACAGCATTAGCCAAACAAAAATCCTGACTTTCATGGGCGCCTTTAGTTTCCATAGCGGTACGTGGATTGGAGATATAACCCCTCGTTGATGTAGAACACGGTAGGCTGAGGCACAAGTAAAAGAGCCCGAAGCCTCCCAGTTCCATACGATTCCATTGTCCAGCCTAGTTGAGCAGTTGTAAAAAGGTATTAAGTCAGACAGGACCCTGAGGAACGGAGAGTTGATGGCGTGGGACGTGACATGGGCCCTCGTGAGTACCCCATGAAGACGTTGAAGAGTGATAGCCCATAGACTGTCGGGCTTCGTTTCTAATTGCCAAATCCATTTGGTGAGAAGAGCATCATTCTGGGAGGTCAAATCAATTATACCTAGACCTCTATTTTCTTTCAGAGTGCAGACCCTTTCCCAATTAGCCAAGCAGTTGATGCTTTTACACAGATCTTTTCCCCTCCATAAGAAACTCCTTCTCAGTTTATCTATGTGCCTGACTACCCCCACTGGAATCTTGATGGCCTGCATGTAGTGTAGCGGCATTGCTGAAAGTACCGCTTTGACCATGGTCATCCTCCCCCCATAGGATAGGAAGTTTGACGTCCAGCCATCCAGTTTCGCTTGGATTGCCTCTATCATTTGTTGAAAGTCCATCTTCCTCGGTTTCCTGACCATTAGTGGCAACCCGAGGTATCTGATTGGTAGTTCGGATTGCGTTGTCGGCAGGCATGACCGAATGCAAGAAATACGATTTGGAGGAATTGCAATTGGTACGAATGAGGACTTAGCTGGGTTGATCTTGAGGCCTGACAATTTGGAGTATTCCCTGATGACTTGGGCAATGATTTTTAGCGTAGTCGGGTGTGCCTCAGCAATTATGAGAGTGTCATCCGCATACTGGATAATTTCTGTTGGGAGAATAGCGTGCGGTGGCATGAGATGCCTGACATTATGTAAAAATCTGCTCAAAGCATCCGCAACAAGAATAAACAGCATCGGGGATAGCGGGTCACCTTGACGAAGGCCCCTTTTGTGACGGAAAAAATTCGTCTGTGCTCCATTAACCCTTATCGAGGAAGATGAAGAGTTAAGGATGCTGAGAAGCGAAGAGGTCCAACCAGGCGGAAATCCCCTTTCTATGAGTAGATTCATAAGAAAGCACCAGTTGACCGTATCGAAGGCTTTCTCAAAATCGACCTTGAAGATAACTGATGGGTTCTTCCTGCTGGCAAGAAACCCGAGGAATTCTCTGGCCAAGAGGAAGGATTCCATCTAAATTCTTGTATTTAATCAAATTAGATTATTAATAAATATTTTTTTGAGATAATTTTTTGTTTTTTTTAAGGTTCGCGACTCTCTAAACATTTACCATGTTCTTTTCGAGTTTTAAACAAAGTGATTTCGACATAGCAGTTTTTAATTCATGCTGCGTATATATAATAAAGACAAAATAATATTGTATATAATTCGTACTCTGCAGGAATCAAAAACTGCTCCGTCAAGATGTTTATTCTTTCAATAAGATCCTGTTCAACTGCACTACTATTTACGTGGGAAAAAATTTCAGTTCCCACATACACCATAGGGCATGTTCGGCTGCTCTACTGTTTCTGCGGGAGAAAAAAAATCAGTTCAATTGAATTTTTTTTTCCCACGTAAACAATAATTTTTAGTTCAATTCCCGTGCACATGCCCATTCCCAATGGCTCGCCAAACAGGCCCTTAAAATTTAGTTCAATACCCACACTCACACCCGTTCTCAATTGACAGCCGAACAAGACCTAAAACGACAATTTTATCTCGCTTTGGATCCCTCACGCTAATAAGTAGTTATAAGTTGTGAGATTTAGCAATTTTGGATGATAAAGGGGATGTAACTGGCGGCGGTGCCAGACTTTCAAACTATGGGAGTCAAACGTGAATAGGGGTCATACATATGAAATTTTTATGCAGCGAATGGAAGTCAATTTGACATTTTCATAGCATTTTCTACTAAATTATATAGAAATTTACCAATAAATACAAAAAAAATTAAAAATAAATGGGAGTGAATTGACCCCATTTATTATAGGTGGCTCCGCCTCTGAATGTTTTTTGAGTAAAGGTTGGAGGTCAAGCCACCAAACTATTTAATACATTTGTTATTATAACAAAGAATTCTCCCCACTGGGTTTCGAACTCATGACCTCTCACATAGAAAACATGTGCCTTAGTCACTAGACCAAAAATTAGTTCTTTCCGCCTCTTAATGTAATGCCAATATAATGCAGATGTAGCGATTGGTTTTAGTGTGATTTATCATCACTAAATTTTACACGGATAGTACTTTTTATCATTTGAACATCCTAGCACTTGTTTAATTTAATACAGATTGTATGATATTTTCTTTAGTGTATTGAAGACGTACAATTGTATATTATAAAAACAAATTCAAAATTTTGAAGCTAAGATAGATCTTGAAAAAATATAAACAGGCAAAAAAAAGCCTAATAACAAATCGAAACTTGAAAAGAAATAAGAAGCAAATGACTTTGAAAAGTCATCTTCTTAATCCAAGATCACCAAGGGTATGTTTGGATGCATTCTAGAATAGCTAGAATAGCTACTGTTTAGAATAGTAAATAAGAATAGCTACTGTTTAAGAACAGTGCTATTCAGAACAGTGAAAAAGTTGTTTGGATTGCATATTTGGAATAGAGTTTGGAGAGAATAGCTACTGTTTAATAATTTATGTGTAAGATTAAATATAATACAATATAATATTAATTCAAATATTAAATGTAATATAATATTATTTTCAATATTAGATTAGTATTAAATAAAATATTATATTAAATATAATATAATATTAGTTTAAATATTAAATGTAATATAATATTATTTAAAAAATTAGATTAGTATTAAATAAAATATTATATTATTTTAAATATTAGATTAAATATAATATAATATAATATAATATTAGTTTAAATATTAAATGTAATATAATATTATTTTAAATATTAAAAATAATATAATATTAGTTTAAATATTAAATGTAATATAATATTATTTTAAATATTAAATGTAATATAATATTAGTTTAAATATTAAATGTAATACAATATTATTTTAAATATTAAATATAATACAATATTAGTTTAAATATTAATGTAATACAATATTATTTTAAATATTAAATATAATATTATATTAGTTTAAATATCAATGTAATAAAATATTAATTTAAAAATAAAATTAGTATTAAATAAAATATTAGATCAAATATAATATAATATTAGTTTAAATATTAAATGTAATATAATATTATTTTAAATATTAAATGTAATATAATATTAGTTTAAATATTAATGTATATAATATAATATTAATTTAAAAATTATATCAGTATTAAATAAAATATTAGATTAAATATAATATAATATTATTTTAAATATTAGATTAGTATTGAATAAAATATTAGTTTAAATATATTACAATGTAATATTAATTTAATTATTAAATGTAATATAATATTATTTTAAATATTATATTAGTATTAAATAAAATATCAGATGGAATATAATATAATATAATATTAATTTAAATATTAAAATATAGTATAATATTATTTTAAATATTATAACAGTATTAAATAAAATATTAGATTAAATATAATACAATATAATATTAATTTAGATATTAAATATACTATAATATTAGTTTAAATATTGGATTAGTATTAATATTGAAATCAACAAATGCTATTCTATGTTTTTGTAAGAATAGCGAATAGCACTGCTATTCTAAAAACAATAGCTATTCCGAATAGCTCTAAATGTCGTTTGGATGCACGTTGTTCCGAATAGCAATGCTATTCCGAAAACAGTAGCTATTCTTGTGCATCCAAACATACCCCAAATGCACAAGAAGGAATGTGAAACAAATTTCATATTTTAAAAAGAGCTAAAAGTCAAGGGAACAAAGAATACTAAAATTCTAAGGATGCATGTGGTATACTTACATGTGAATCGGACTCTGTTGCTTTTCTTAGAGAAAAACAGAGTCCTGCTTTTCCGATCTCAACCATTCAAATTCGTTGAGATTTGTGTATGAAAAAGTTTTTTATCGAGCTACGCAAATTGAAAATTTTGAATGGTTGGAATCAGAAAAGCAGGATCCTGCTTTTCTCTCAGAAAAGCAGCAGAGTCGGATCCAGTTACATGTACCAACAAAAATCTAGCAATAAAAATGTTTAGGTAAAAAAGAATTTTCATAACAATGTGTTCAATTTCTTTAATCCAAAAGTTTTCAATAAATTATATTTTAAAGGATCCGACGGATATTTTTATGAATTCAAAGGGTAATTTTTTCTCAAAATTCCAGGACTCAAAAGTAATTGAAAAAAAAAGGGGGTGTTTCACAATATAATACTAAAAATAAGCAAAATCAAAATTAAAGGTAGAATTTTTCTAAAGGTAATTTTAGCATGTACTCGAATTAACATATATACAATGGCTAAAATTTAAACTTAGAATTTTAATATTTTTCCTTTTTTTTAATCCAAAAGTATGGATTTTTATCAATTTACTTATTAAGAGACAATAATAAATTGTTTGTATTAGATAGGCAAAATATTTCGAATTCGTATCACTCCGAGGTACAAGTGATAAATTTGGACCGTTTCTTTGAACTCGACATGAATCTCAAAGCAGGTCTCCTATAATTTCCATAAACGCTGAATTGAGTTCGGTCCGACTGGAATTAATCTGGACCGTTTTTTGTTTCATAAACTTGCACCTCAGCCCTCAGGTGGTGGGACACGGTCACATGGACTCGAATAGTTGGTGCTAACGGTCCCTACATTAATTATTCCTATCTAATCTAATAATATACCGCTTTTAACTAAAATAAAAGACGCTTTTTTATGGTGTATAGTACATGCCAGTATGCCACAGCTTACAGCTATGTAAGGACTGTTAACACAGCCTAGGTCCTAGGACATGCATGTTTGCAAACTATTCTTCCTGACATGTTTCTAGGACTCGAATTTCTTTCTCTATTACTCATTCCCTAAAACCAAACATGCATGTTATAGTTGTCGATCGCTCACAAGTCACAAGTATTCCCTAGCCTTATTATTATCCTTGACAGTTTTTTCAAATCACGGTGGGGTCCAAATGCCAGTGATTCGGTAGACAATCTGGAATAGAGGATTGTAAATTGCATGTAATACAGGAATGATGAATGAGGTTCACGGGATTTTAACAAGGACAAAATTCACTGGTGCTAAAAAAAAAAACAAAGGAGTCGGCAACTGCAAGGACAGGCTTTTATTTCCATTTGTTTTTTATTCTCCAGATAGCAAGCGGTGACCACACGCTGCGCCTGCGCGCCATCGATCGCCTCATCCCTGCGCAGGCACAAATCAAATCATCCCGTCCTTTTTTTTTCGAGTTTTTTTTATAAACCATAACTAAAAAAATCAAATTTAATATTCCAACACGATTACTTTGGTTTTTTATAAAAACCACAAATAACAAGTTAACAGTTCGTTTTTCACATTTTTTTTCTCCAGAGAATGGACTGTCAACCCGTTACTCGGTAATTTTTGAAATTTCACACAGATTTGGTGTACCTTTCCGTGTTGCCCCTCTAGTGGAACGGGTTGCCATTCCGTTCTCCATGGAGAACGAGTTTGCCAATTAGTTCTCTATGGATTTTTTTTTTGTGTTTGGTGGGTTACAAAGGGTTAATTATCTTCTTCCCTCGAATGAAAAAAACCATCAGCACCGACACTAAATTTGTTCTATAGAAACCTAGCTAAATTCTTCAAAAAAATCTAAATTTCGAGTGTTCTATTATCTATATATCGGCCTCTACATTATATTTTTCGTTTTCGTCTGAAGGTTATAGTAAGTTTTTTTTTTTTCAATTCTGATTATTTTTTACGATGTAAAACATTTAGGTTGATTGTGAAATTTTCACTCAGGAAATGTCTCACAATAATAAACTTCAAATAAACATACACATAATAAACTTCAAATAAAACACACTTTATGGTTGGGCTTCTCTGCCACTAGGATCTAGGAACATTAAGTGACTAAACCGCCTAGTTGGTCTTCTCTCTCGTCGATGGCGCTCTGCTCGGGATGGCCTTGCACCTGATGGCCCCACACCTGATGGCCCCTCATCATCTGCTAGGTTGCGTCCATTTATCATTATTTGTGAAAGCGAGTGGTAAATTCCGTTCATAACATCTTCGGCGGTTGTTGGGGGAACTCTGACATCAGGCTCATTCGGAAATTGGTTTGGATAATCATCACTTATATCGATACCCCCAATATCAGACGGAAGTCCTGCCTGGTGGAGCATGGCTTTGAATAGTGCGTCCTGCCCAATATCTTGTAGAATATCGCGACTATGTTGAAGCAATTGAAGTCCGTAAGCCTTCTGCCCAGGTGTTTGTACCATTGTAATTCCTTTTGCGGTTGACTTCGTAAGGCAGAATCTCAAAAAAAATAATTTAAAAGAATGTATTGTGTAATAGAATAAAATGATATATTACGAAGAAAAAAATACTCACTGTACGAGCTTGAACCATGGCATCTGAGATATACCCGAGAGTGACTACATCTCCTTTTGGTTCTGGTACTGACTGGCTCAGAATTTCTTCATTGTTCTGATTCGGAAAGGCAGACAACATGCCGTTATGGAAGAACCAATGCATATGCTCGTCATACCTGCAAATGAAATAAATTTTCAAATATTTGTATTCCAAAAAGAAAATACGTATGGATCACGAATTCTAAATTTAGTTGTACCTAGTCATGTCATACAGTATCTACTCAATATACGTATGGGTTCTGTCGTGATATAATTTGAAAAATAGTCGCTCCAGTCCACAGAGCGGCCGTCATCGGACAAACCGCTCACTCGGTTATAACCGTAGAGTTCTTCAAGTTGCTGAAAGGGTGGTGGAGCATACGGAGGAACTGTCTGAAATAAGTCGAACTACCGAACAACTCTCTCAGGACAGTGAATCTCTACCTCCATGTAAATACAAATGTTAGATAAACATATACTTGCATTAGATGTCAATTAAAAACAAATAAATTAGTAGTAGAAAAATATTTTACCGGTAACAGGCAATCACCACAAACAACTGACATCTTCTAATGTCACTGTGCACTCCCCCATCGGAAGATGAAAAGTATTAGTCTCGGGCCTCCACCTCTCAACGAGAGCAGTGATCAACCCTTTATCAATATAGCATTTATTTACATCCTTCATCTGAAACAAGCCTAAATTCACCAAACCTGATTTCATCTGAGGCTGGTAAGGAATGCCCGTTTGACGAGTGCTAGGACACAGATTGTAATCATCCTTGAACGATAATTGCCATGCATAAAAAAATAAACTCCAAAATTTAATTCAACTTTATAAGTAATTTTTTTTTATAAACCACGAAGTTATGACAGATACCTGCGTACTCGCCCGGCGTATTTTGTGTTGGTCTAGAGGCAATTCCAATAAAGGTGCTTCATAATACATTTTGCCCTACAATATACATAAAATTACAATTAAATAAACTACATAAGAAAAATTATTTTACATTTATTAAAATAAATTTTATGAGCTAATATAGTTTACATACAAACTAAACCATTCTACGATTACTTTACACTAAAGAAACTAAATCAATCTACAATTTATTTATATTACATGCACAAACCTAAATTACTAAGTCATTATACAATTATTAAAATTACGCTAAAATACCTAAATTATACTAAAAATACTAAATAATTCTACAATTTATTTATATACCCTCAAATTTAAGAAATTCTAAATTTCTCAATATAACCTCAATTTATACCAAAACTATCAATTAACAGGAGATATACTACAAAAATCCTTAATTTAACAATACAATTGCTTATTTAAACTAAAAAAATTAAAAATTGGGATTGTTTATCCAAAAAAAATGTAAACTACATATCTAACGAAATTTGTAGATCTGAAGCTTGTTTGATTCTTCTTAAAAAAAATACAATTATATATAGTTAGATTAAGAAATAATATTCTATTAAGTGCTGGAAAAAAAATAGAGTAAAGTCTAACTTTGGAGCAGAGGAGCAGAGAATGACTTCAGCAATAGGGAGAAAACGATGAGAGGAGGGAGAACCGGGTGGGGGCACCATTTATAGTGCTGGGGAATGGCTTGGCAAACCGTTCTCCATTTTTTTTTCGGGGAACGGTTTACCAAATTGTTTTTGGTTGTTTTTTTTTTTCTGAAGAACGGTTTACCAAACCGTTCTTGTCTTTTTTTTTTGGGCTAGGGAACGATTTGACAGTTCGTTCTGAAGGTTTTTCGGATTTTATGTGACTCTTATTGCTGGAAACTGAAAAATTGCCAAGGAATGAGTTGGCAGTCCATTCTCTGGAGAAAAAAATGTGGAGAACGGACTGCCAACTCGTTCTTTGTGGTTTTTATAAAAACCAGAGTAATCATACTGTAACTCTAAATTTGATTTATTTATTTATTTATGTTTAATAAAACAAACCCTTTTTTTCCCTATGAAATCTGATTTTGTTTTTCGTGGGTTGCAAGTTTTTTATTTTTTTTAAATTAATGAGATGAAGCCCGTAGGCACGTGCCTTGCAACTTCTTTTCATTTTGTTTATTGTTTTGTTGGGAGTTGGGACTCGGAAGAGGCAACGTGACTCGAAAGAAAGTCGCAGTCTGAGACACAGTACGGTGGGATCGTAACTACGGAGTCCGGATTCCATGAAGCAACTCAAATTTTGAGAGTTCCATATAAAATAAAGGGGGAATTTCACGTATACCCCTCAAAAACTTCAAAATTACATATTTCCCCCTCTAAATTTTAAAATTACATATTTCCCCCTCTAAACTTCAAAAATTCACATATTTACCCATTCCATTATATTTTATATTAAAACACATTCTAAATTCATAAAATACCCATTTTACCCTTTAATAAAAGTATAAAACGCTCCATCGAATTGAAATTTAAATTTGAAGGGTTCCTCTACCGTCCGGTTTGTTCGCATCGCAACAAGATATGTTCGTGTTCGCTTCAAGATTCGTGCTGATGTAGTGCGCACGTATCTTAAAGTGGTTTTGATATGCATGCATTGCATCAATATCTGTGCATGTTGCTTCAATATTCGTGCGTGCTCGCTTCAATATTCGTGCTGACGTAGCACACACGGATCTTAATGCAATTTGGACATTAAAGGAATCTTTTAGATTCAAATTGAAGTCAGATTGATGTTTTATGATTTTAATAAAGGGTAAAATGGGTATTTTATGAATTTAGAATGTGTTTTAATATAAAATATAATAAAATGGGTAAATATGTGAGTTTTTGAAGTTTAGAGGGGGAAATATGTAATTTTAAAATTTAGAGGGGGAAATATGTAATTTTGATGTTTTTGAGGGGTATACATGAAATTCCCCCTAAAATAAAATTACAAAACTTATTTATCCGGCCCTCATAAAATGAAAATTTTCGGTGAGATGCTTGTGAGTTTTCTCGTTACTAAAAAAATAAACAAAAAAATATTTGATTTCCCTTGACTGGTTTGACTTCAAATGTATCCAACTTTAACTCATGTTTAATTGTATGTTAATATGGTAAAATAAGTTGTTTATTTCAAATTAAGATGACATAATATATTTTTGTTTGATTGTGAGTTAAAGTTACGATGGAATAAGTTGAATCTCTTAATCCCCATATTTGATAATAATTAACAAGCTTTTTTTAATACAAAATCATTTAAAATTAAAAAAAAATATAGATGTTAGTCTTTCCATGCATACTAATGTGCAAACTAAAAAAAAAAACATGATCGAAAATTTTTAAAATTAAAAAAGTAACACTATATAATTTATTATACAACGTACTATATATACTGGAGATGAAAATGTAAATCAAGCAACAATATAATATAGATTGCATTACAATTGCCAACTTTGTTCACAATGTGTTTTTAATATTATTTCAAATAATATCTCATGCAACAATATGAGTAGGCATACTAGCTCTAGGCAACTCTAAATTATAATAATAATAAGAGTGACTCTGTCATGGATCGGAATTTTTTTTTCAAATTTTGTCGGAATTAATCACAGCTGTTAATTTTCAAAGGATAAAATTGAAATAGCTTCATATAATAATCTCTCCATTAATCTTGTTGTTAGATCTCTGTCCCTTTGCTCCCGTTCAAAATATTTTTGGTCCATTCCAGAATTTGCCTAATAATAATGATGATGATGATGATGATGATCTACTGTTTGACACGAGATGCTGAGTGACTCTCATAATTTTAAATATTTTAATTATATATACTAAAATTTAACCGAATTTTTTTAAAAGTATTTATATGATTCAGTCTGATTCACCTCATAAATTATTAATATATGTGCTTGTAAAATAATAATTAGAATTCTACTGTGCGATTATAAAAAATTTGAATTTAAATTCTTGCCGATACAATTAATATTATACATTTTAGTCTGTCAATATAAATTTCTAGTTCGGTTACTGTATTCCATGAAAATAAAATTGAAAAAAGGTCGATGAGCATGCGGTTTTATAAAATCCAGAGAAAAAAATGGACAAATTACAGTCTAATAATTTGTGTTACGGAATTAAAAAAAAAATAGTCTAATAACTTGTCGACGTTATACAGTGTGAGAGGCTGTAATTAATTTTGTAACAGTTATATACTCTGTAAATAACTGTTTATTACTATTAATCAATAGATTTGTGGACCATAAAAAAAAAAAAAAAACACGTTATTAAAAAATGTATTTATTTATTTCTGTTGGAGTGACAAAATCAGGAGTATACGAATATATCAACTTTTAAGTGGTTTGGCCATAAGAAATTCAAGTTCAGCGGGTGCCAAACTGCCTACTGCCAAAAACACGACAATTTGTCTCAGCAAACCCGTCGGCTACGAAACCATGGCGCCTTGCTTGCCTATAATAAGAAGCCAACGTAGACCTTCAAAATTCAATACACAGAGAGAGAGAAGTCAGGTGCTATTTTTGTATAATACGCGGCGGCGCGAGCGAGAGAGATAGAGACATAGTGCAGCTACTCGATCACATCATTGATTGGTAAAATTGGCGATGGATCCAAGCAGAGCATTCGTAAAGGATGTCAAACGACTCATTGTCAAAGTTTGTTGATTCTTTCTTTCTTTCTTTTTATTTATTTTTGTTTTTCAATAATTGTTTCTTCCTCGATCTTCTCCATCAACTTACGAGTTACGAGACGGTTACTGGTAAACTGGTAAGGAAGTAAGGGCTGTGTTGCCACTTGTACCGGTCACCTTATCCCGACGCTTTTAGTTTGTATAGGAGTCACTTAAATTCGTGATTTCATCGTTTCTCTTCCATTCTCTCAATCCAAAAGGAAAGTTTAAGTTTAGTAATTTCAATTAACATCAGTGATTGCATTTGAGAGAGTGACTTCAATTATTAATGAATTTGTCTATTTTGTTGGCAACTTAATATATATATAGGTTGGAACTGCAGTTGTGACAAGAACAGATGGGAGATTGGCAATTGGCCGACTGGGTGCTTTATTTGAGCAGGTATTACTGTCAAATAGAAATACTCTCATTCTGTTTCCTCTGCGTGTAACTTCATTTTTACAACTATGTTATGTTATGTTATAATCCAATTTCATACAAATGCAGCTTCAAGAACTGAACTCTCAGGGCTATGAGGTTATTTTGGTCACTTCAGGTGCTGTTGGTGTGGGACGCCAACGCCTACGCTACAGAAAACTTCTCAACAGCAGGTACTATTTTCCTTCAATTACTCTCCCATTCTTTCCAATTTCTACCTATTTTTCTTCTCTTTTAGTGTGGTAATAGTACACTGAACTGAGTCAGGCTATGGTAATATGCATAGCGCTGATTGGTCCATGCTATGGATCAATATTTGTGTTTTCAAAGCCCAAACAGTTGATCTGAATCGTTCATCATGATCTCCATATGAAATTGTACTTGTAGATCAGATTTTACATTTTTTAAAAAAATTTGTACTATTTTTTTAGATAGGTAGAAAAACACTTGATTTAAAAAATTCTAGACCATTCAAAACTAGTAATTTTCTACCTATCTAAAATTTTTTAGAAAATGTAAAATTTAGTCAACAAGTACATTTATATATGGAGATCATGTTGAATGGTTCAGATCAACTATTTAAACTTTGAGACTGAAGATATTAATCCATAGTCCGGACCAATCTGCAATATGCATAGTGCCATAGTCTAACTCATAGTACACCATATTGGAAATCTTTCTTTGATTTATTCTCTCTCCCCCTTCAGTTTTTCTGATCTCCAAAAACCACAAGTTGAGCTTAGTGGAAAGGCATGTGCAGCAGTTGGGCAGAGCGGCCTAATGGCTCTTTATGATTCCTTGTTTAGCCAGGTGAGTTTTTCTTTCTCTAATCACTTTTACTGAGGTTTTAGATTTCTATCTTATTTATTTTTTATTTTTATTTTTTGTTCATCCTAGACTTAAGTTACATACAAATTGATTTCAGCTTGACGTGGCATCATCCCAGCTTCTTGTGACTGATAATGATTTCAAGGATCCTGAATTTCGAAATCAACTCTGCCGTACTGTGAATACCCTACTGTCACTTAAAGTGATACCAGTTTTCAATGAAAATGATGCCGTTAGTACCAGAAAGGCTCCTTATGAGGTTTTTTATATATATTTTTTATAGTCATAAGCTACGAAAGTAGTATCTGCATTTGTACCTTAACTTCCAAAGTTTGTGATATGGTACTGGCAACATTTTGACTGGGATTGCGTAAAAGTGCCCATGTGTTAGAAGGCACAATTAAAATAATTGTCTTCTCAAAATTTCTTATTTTTCAATTAGGACCAACTAGGCTGTTCTAAAGTCCCATTGATGTTATCATGCCTCAAATATGCTTCTATTCTTGAGCATGATTCACTTTAGGTTCAATTACTTATTTTTTTGAACCAACAATACTTTTACCAAGTTGTACTTTAGAGAATAACTATTTATTATTTTTTTTTCTCAGGATTCTTCTGGAATCTTCTGGGACAATGACAGTTTAGCTGCACTATTAGCTTTGGAATCAAAGGCGGACCTCCTTGTATTGTTGAGTGATGTCGAAGGACTTTACAATGGGCCACCTAGCGATAGTAAGTCAGAGCTCATCGACACTTACATAAAAGAAAAGCACGATGAGATGATCACGTTTGGAGACAAATCGAGGGTTGGCCGAGGAGGCATGCAAGCCAAAGTCAAGGCTGCATCCTGTGCAGCTACCCAAATTCCTGTTGTAATAACTAGGTATGGTTTTTTAATTTTTTATTAGTGGTAAATTTCTCACCAGTTTCCATTAGAAACTATTAAGTCTTACAAACCAGTACCAGAGGTACCAGCCAACATAATTAAAATCTATAGCATCTCAAGCTAACATTTGCAGGTCAACCTCAAAAGTACTATATTATTACAAAACAACTTCCCAAAAGATGACATAATAGCCCCACTACCAGTTAACTATTCTACTGGTGACTTGCCAGTCAGATCCAGTACTGGATTAGTTCTGTATTAGTAGTCACATATGGCCAGCATGATTTTTGAATTTTTCTCGATGACATGCAAGTTCAATCTGTTGTGAAACACAATTTAGTCAAGTTGTATTAAAGAAAACTTTTGGAGGCTGATCTGGTATTATTTGTTGAAGTGGTTTTACAAGAGATAGTATTCTGAAAGTCCTACAAGGGAAGAAGGTCGGAACTCTCTTCCCAACAAAAAGCATGCTGAAAGAAATTGTGGTGTCTACTAAAGATATTAGCTCCCGTGACATGGCAGTTTCAGCGAGAGATTGCTCCCGCCGCCTCCAGGTAAAGTCTCAATCAGTCATGTACACTATATTTACTCACAACAAGTATTTTTTTTATCAGCTCAAAAAATGCTGCATATATGGTACATTTCTGTTGCAATATAATTGTCCTAGATTTTAAATATATTTCCTTTGGCTTCAAAATAATTTTGTATGCAATCAACAAAATATTTAAGTACATAGAGAGAGTCAGAAATAAAATTATGATAGTTATTTGTTCATCATTATTAAATCTTTTCTTACAGAACCATATGCGTTAAATATTTCTTATTTCTGTTGGATGAGATCTAAATCTTATTTGCACTTTGTTTATAAATAGAGTATATCATCAGAGGAGAGAAAGAAGATACTGCTTGATGTAGCCGATGCATTAGAAGCAAATGAAGCTAAAATCAGTGCAGAAAATGAGGCTGATGTAGCAGCTGCACAACAAGCCGGGTATGAGAAGGCTTTAATCTCTAGGTTGACTCTCAAACCTGGAAAGGTAATTGCAAATTAATCCAAGTTTGTCATTGCATGTTCTAAAAAAGCAATAAAAACTTGACCATAAGGTTTTGTTATGTGCTCCATTGAAGAAATAATCCTGTAGTTAATTGTATAGATATGTGTATCCATTGCTCTTGCTCTGATTGGACTAACCTGATTATGTTAAACTAAATTTTGTTTATACCGGTTTGTTTTGCTACATTCTGTACAGATATCTAGCCTAGCAAAATCTATCCGGGTACTTGCTAATATGGACGATCCAATAGGTCAAATACTCAAAAGAACAGAGGTCAGTTCATACATTTCAAGTGTTGGTAGAATACACTGTATTAAACAATCTCAGCTTCAGTTTGTTTGCTGAAACATAAGAAAAAGGAACAAAAATAATTAAGTCTGATTGTTTGTGATTCATAAAAGCACCTATTTACATTGCCATCACTTTTTTTTTATATCAAAATGATGAGTGCACAAATACCTTTGATATTTTTCAGGTTGCTGATGAGTTGGTTCTTGAGAAGAAATCGAGCCCTTTGGGGGTTCTTCTCATCGTGTTTGAATCCCGTCCAGATGCTTTAGTTCAGGTAGAATATCATGACTTAAATTGTTTCAAAATTTGAAACAACCGGGTTTTAATTAAACATGGGAACGTGGATGCTTTTGTTACATGCCTGATGTCTACTATATCTTGCTTGCTTAAGTGTAGCTTAACAATTTATATATTTTTTTTATTTCTCCTGGAACGACAGATTGCATCTTTGGCAATTCGAAGTGGTAATGGGCTACTCCTGAAAGGAGGTAAGGAGGCAATGAGATCCAATGCAATTTTGCATAAGGTATTGTAATTCAATGTTACCAGCTGTCATTGGAAAAGCAAAAGAAAATGACCAATGGAATTTTTTTGGTAAAAGACATCTTTTCTTTGACTTACCCTCATCTGTAATAGGTTATTACTGGAGCAATTCCAGCATCAGTTGGGAAAGGACTCATTGGTCTTGTGACATCAAGAGATGAGATTGCAGATTTGCTGAAGGTGAGCAAGTATACTATAAATTTCATAATTCCTTAATTTCCTCTAAAAGGAGTAACAAACTAGAACACCTTAATTTGTCTAGTTAAAAGTTGTGAAGTAGAATGTGTCTTTAATGTTTATTTTGTAGCTTGATGATGTAATTGATCTTGTCATCCCAAGAGGAAGCAATAAGCTTGTGTCTCAAATCAAGGCATCGACGAAGATTCCTGTTTTAGGGCATGCCGGTAAGATTTTGAATCTTCTTTTCAGGGATCTCTTAACGCACCTGAATGGATCGATTGTTTTTTAGTGTGACCCATGAGATTCATTGACTAAAGAAAACTAAAATTCTGGACTCCTTTTCTCCAGATGGCATATGTCATGTATATATTGACAAATCAGCTGACATGAGTATGGCAAAGAAGATTGTATTGGATGCAAAAGTTGACTATCCAGCAGCCTGCAATGCTATGGTGGTTATATTTTCTCTTACCTCATATACTCATGTGCTGCAGTATTTTTTTTTCCCCTTCCTTTACCTTTATTTAAATTACTTGATTTTTCAGGAGACTTTGCTTGTGCATAAGAGCTTGTTAAAATCAGCTGGCATAAATGACATTATTTTTGAGCTGGAAACAAAAGGTTTTTGATCTTCACTTTCTTCAAATTTATACGAGTAGAACTAGGGTGTTCTTAATCTCACGAAATTTTTTTGTGAGCTCAACTCCAAAATTTATCAAATTGGTTTCAAACAACTAATCCAAACTGTTGAATTCAATCTACTTTACTAATGATGTTTTTATATCTAAAATTTATTAATGTTCGAATTAATTAAGTGTAAAATCAATCGACCCAAAAACGATGAAAAATGAATGTCTTTAAAATTAATTTATGAACCTTCTTTTTTGACTGGTTGACTTTGTACTAAATTAACTCGAAAATATATAATTTTACATATAAATACATCATTTGTAAAGTATAACAGTTTTAACTGTTTGGATTCGTCGTTTGAAGCTAATCCGATATGTTTTGAAGTTAAGCTCACCAAAAGGGTTGATGATGAACTTAAGAACACCCTAGTTCTACTCAATTTATATTCTAGTACATATCATCTCTGGAATATTGACATATGGACAACGTGTGACAGGAGTGGTGATTTTTGGAGGACAAATTGCTAGTAAAGAATTGAGCATTCCAAAGGCAGAGTCCTTTCATCATGAGTATAGTTCATTGGCATGCACCATTGAATTTGTTGATGATGTTAATGCTGCCATTGATCATATCCACCGCTATGGGAGGTATAATAACACCAGTTATTAGAATTATGAAAATGTTTTGTTCCTATTTTGAGCATTCTTTAATCGTATTTAACAATTTCAGTGCACATACGGATTGTATAGTCACTTCAGATGATGAGGTTGCTGATATCTTCCTCAAACAAGTTGACAGGTATTATTTTATTGTGCATTAATTGCTGATTTTTTATGGTTAGAAGTTTGTGTACTTAACCAATTCTCTCTCCACCTCTTCTTAGTGCTGCTGTCTTCCATAACACAAGCACAAGATTCTCTGATGGAGCTCGGTTTGGACTAGGTGCAGAGGTACTGATTAAGAACATTCTTCTGGTTTTCTTTTTAATTTTCTGTTGAAGAGCTACTTGATTTTTCATTTTGTTAATAGTTTCGGTGATTTCTGTGGTTTGCAGGTTGGAATAAGTACGGGTAGGATTCATGCACGGGGACCAGTTGGTGTTGAGGGGCTTCTAACAACAAGATGGTAATATTATTTCCTAATTTAACATTGATCTTATGTATCCATTTCTTTCTGCATTTATGTTCTGTTTTGATGTTTTTTGCATGTAATTCGTCAAAAATGTTTACTATACTCGAAGTTTGTAAACTCAAGTCGATATTAACATAAAAAATAAAGAACTTTAAAAGTTAAGTTTACCGATTGCTTGAGCTTTCAAGAATCTCAAGTTGTGGTGAAATATTTGTAGGATTTTGAAAGGAAACGGGCAAGTAGTGAACAGTGATGAGGGTGTTGTGTACACCCACAAAAATCTTCCCTTGTGATGTCACTTGGTATGCTCGAGTCTTATCACTCTTTTTCATTTGAATTATCATTAATAGACTTTACAAATATCAGTCTTGATTTTCTTTAAAGGTGATATATATGTTGTCATTTGAAGACTCATCAAGGTTTAATATATCTTTGTCAGGGTAAAGGTTGTCGGGACAAGTTTTGAGGTTGCGAGCAGAATTACACACACATGTTCTTTCTTTTATGCACCAGTGATGTAGAATGCGATGAGGCTGTGGTTTAACTTATTATGATGATTATGACAGTTCTGTTCCTCTGCATGAATGAATGAAATAATAATTATTATAATATAATAATAGCAATAATAATTAATCTGTACTGCTTATAGTTGTGATATCTTAAAGAGTTGAGAACATTTTTTTTTTTACGATATTTACTCTCTATCTGGTTAATTTGGTGGATCCCATATCACTACTGTGGTTAGCAGAGATAGTGGTCAATTCCATTACTACCAGATCACTCTACATAATTCTGGGCCAAGGGCCGAGGGCCGAGGGCCGAGGCTTTCAGTAATTGGAATTATTGTGGTTAATTTCATCTCTACCAAATCAATAATTAGAATTATTGAGGCTTTCAGTAATTGCACAAAGGATGATTGACAATTTAGGAGAGTGAGAACTGGTTACAAGCTAACATAAGGCTGGGGTGTTTCAGGGGTTCTACCTTTTGCAAGTTTTGAGGTGTTGACATTAGTGAAGAAAAACTACGTTCCGTAACGTGACTTGACTAGCCTGTCTAGCCATGGTACATGACTAAAATTTATTTTCACATGCATGATATATATGATTAAAATTATAAACAACAATCACGTCTCACACTGTGACCGATCATGTTTAATTATAGTTTTGAAGTTTTACCACGTCACGTGACATGCCGCAACAAAACTAGTTACCGCAACCAAATTTGAAATTCACGATAGTCCCTTTAATATTTGTGTCAATGCAGATTAGATGGTCCAAATTTTTTCTGCAGTAATTCAAAATTTAAGTTGCCGCAGACTATAGGAATTCCATTATACGAGGGAGGAGGGACCTTCATACAAAGGGTGCAAAAGAGATTCCAAATTTCAAATTTGTACCAATTTCAGTCCTAGTCTTGTATACAGTTTCAACGTTTTATATGCTAGATATAAATTTAAGAAGAAAAAATCCTCCTTAGATCAGATCTATCCATACAAAGCCTGTTTCTCTGATGCTACTCAGCAGGTAGGTGCCTTTCTGTTTTTTAAATTAGATCTCTAAATTTGGCAGAAATATGCTAGCGATTTCTGTTGCTCAAAGGAAAAAAAAAAAAAAAACATTTCTGTTTTGCTCAACTCAATTTAACTTCCATTTCACTAGTATATACCCTTTTGAATATATAAAAACTAAAGTTCATATATAAATAAAATGACCAAAATTTTCTGCTAACAGAGGCAACTAAGGAAACCTACTAGCTCTCATGAAACTATCATTCTTTTGAATAAATAAAATTATAACTTTCTTGCAAGAAAACCACCATTATATTTATAGCAAGATTTTTAAGTTTTTAACTAAAAAAGCTGGTTAAAAAAAACCATCATCGGCATGAAATGAATCACCTCCACTGTTTAGGAGGAGTGACCAAGCCTCGGTTCAACATAGATAGAGACCCAGTAATTCAATGGGCCATTACAATATATATTTAACCATGGTTAAATTAAATCAAAAGCCAGGTAAGGTAAACCAACCTTAGTAAAATACAGTTGGATAAGTAACATCTGGAGATGCAACGGTTTATAATAATCAAACAGTTAATTAAGCAACAGGGGGCCAGAGCACAGGATCTTTAGTTGTATCAAGAGATGCTGGCGGTATCCATTGCCAGAAAGCAGCTTGCTGGTAGTTTTGATATGCAACATATTTGTTTGGAGCAGATACAGGTACAGGTACAGGAGCAGGGTAAGAAATGGTGGCAGGAACCGGTTGACATGGTACAAACTGTGGGGCGATACTAGTGCTCTTCAGCGTTTGTTCTATCCTCTCCTTCTCAGCCTTCAGTTTTGTTTTCTCATCCCTTAGAATCGACTTCTCCACCTGTCATGTCACACAGCAACACCAGAGTCATAAATTGATCAAATTAAAATTTGCATTAATTAAATTAAAGTGTTATTACCTTGAGGTTTTTAATATTGTCTTGGATAGATTCATTTGATTTCTTAAGTTTCTCTGCCTCAGAGCGTAGCTGGTTCAAGAGCCTGGTAGCATCACTGAGAATAGCAACCTTATCGGGCTTTGGAGGTTTACCAGGCTCTAAAACTGCGCACAACTCATTGAACCTACATTTGAATTAGTACCAAATAAATTTTAGTACATGCAAAGGAAAACACAAATTTTACCACTCACAGATTAATCATAGTAATCACTAATAAAGACCTTTCATTAAGTCGATCCCGTCTTAGTTTCTCACGACATGCCTTGGAACCTGGCGTGGCACATGATTCCTGCCTTGCTCTGTGCAAAAGTTAAAGGTTAAAATTTAGAATACAACAAGCATTTATACTATAAACACACGTCTCATACATTATTTTTCTTTCATTTTGGAAAGTTCTCTCACCTTCCTTTGTGCTTAACAGGGGTCTATAGAAAATGACTAATTTTAATACGGATCTAGAAGAGAGAAACTGGATCATTTACCGTTTCTTAGTGCAGCCATTATCTTGGTTGTTAGTCTCCTTTTGAGAACCATCAAAACCAAATATTACACTGCACAAGAGATATTGAAATATGTCATATTTCAAATTATGGATTGTCAAAATTAATTCCACAAGGGTTTTAAAAATCAGATTGATTGCATTAACCAGGTAAATAGTGAATCATAATCAGGTAAACAGTTTATCAGGAGATGAGCAATTTTTAATCAGAAAACCAGTGAATGGAGACAATTTATACTTTTAAGACCGAGCAAATCAGACAATCTGATACATCAATGGTTAATTCTGAACTCCAAATAAACAAAAACAAATAGAGCTTCCTTGAAATTAATTAACCACTTTCAAACTTGTCTACTACTTAATTGATGAATCACCAAATCATAAGTAGCAGAACAAAAATTAAACAATTCAATTCATGCTCCGAAATCAAATCAAATCAAATCAAATCACCTTGAGACAGTCGGATCTTCAGCCAATTGAGGAGCCCAAAGAAACTCGGATCCATGCAAATCCTCTTCGACAATCCCATAATCCAAAATCCATCCATTCTGTGCACCAGAACCACCCATCTCTGATCTCTCCCCCAAAAAGATCAAAGTTTCAGCTTATAATACGTACGAATCAAGGGATCGAATGAAAAGAGAAAGAATCCAAACCAGCGCGTACCGCAAGCACGGGCTCAAATTCGAACCTTTCTAGGGAATCGAAATATCAGTGCTGTGCTGGGGTTTCAAGAGAGAGAAAAAAGGTAAGAGCTTTTTCTTGCTTTTGGTAATAGATTTAAGTAAGTAGTTGAAGCAACAGCGTTATATGAATGTTGGACAGGTGAGATGTGGACTGCTTGTGCTTGGTAATTTTCTATTGCTTAGTTCTCTCAAGATTTTTATTTCTAAAATTTGAATTTGAGACTTGGAGGAATCAGAGAGAGAGAGAGAGAGAGAGAGAGGATGCAGAGGGGAGGGAAGGAATGCTTTTAGTTTTAAGTCTTTTAGTGCGCGCGCCTTAATTGGTCCTGCAGATCATTGTACTTTATTATCCTGCTCCCATGAATTAATTAGTATTTCTAATTGAACTTTCTAGATCAAAACTGACCTAACTGATAGATAACCTCAAATAAATCACTTGAAAGTTGAAACACAGCTGGAATTCGCATGAAATTACTGTATACATATGCAATATATAATAAAATCTAAGAAATATATGAAGATTTATGTTTTAAAAATATGAGTGAGGCTATGTTACTATACATAGCGCTCTATGTTTTTTTAAAATATGAGTGAGGTTATGTTATCATACATATGGTATATTGATAGTACGGGTTAATATTTATAATTTTAAATTTAGACTGTTCAGCAAGATCTCTATATGAAAATATATTTGTAAATCAAATTTTATATATTTTTTATAATATTTTTACTATTTTTTAATAGATAGAAAACCGTTATTTTTAAATAGTGCATAATCATTAAATGAAGTGATATTTTGTCTATATAAAAAAATTAATAAAAAAATTCTAAAAAATATATAATTGATCTACATATATATTTCATATGGAGATTTAGATCGGTTGTTTAGATCTTAAAAATAGAGATATTGATCCATACAATTTAAAACTTTGATCGTACAATAAAATATAAAACTTTAATCATACAATGAAATTTTATTTCACTTTGAAAACTCTAATCACACAACAAAACTTGAATAATTTTGTAAAATTACTCTATATTTAAAATTACAATATGAAGAATAAATCATTTTTCAATATAATCTCGATAATGTAACTCAAAGAGATAATATTTTAAACGATACAAGTACTTCTCTCTAGAAGTGCGCATTAAAAACTTATGCACGCGCTTTGGAACACGGAAAATTTAAGAGTAAATATTATTTCATCAAAGATAATTAAGTTTAGTTGTACGTGCTGGAGCAGGTTATCTTATTAATTTACCCCTAGGTGCAACAGAACGGAATTAGTATGGTCGTCATGACTCATGGTGTTGCATGCTGACAATCAACTAATTTCTTATTTTGAACGATTTCATTATTATTTTCACCATGTGGCTTGTCGTGTGGTATATTCCCGCATTGGTTTCGTAAGGACAAACAAGATGTATACTAATTTAATTATTTGAATTTTGTAAAATTTATAATCGATTGTTCAAGGTTTTCCTTGTCTTTACAATTTCAATCCAATAATAGATATGAAAATCAATATGAATGTTAAGCAACTAAACAAATAGATTGAACATTGTATATTCCTTTTGAATTAAAAAAAAAACAAATAATAATATTTGATAATAGGAATTACAAGAAACAAAGTATCAAACTAAATAACCGCTACATTTCACTTGGATTAGAAGGGTCTGATACGGAGTACTATTTAGTTGACCGAGATAACTACAATGAGATTGATAGGGTTGTTGGGTTGCTTTCTCAATCTACTCTTTCCTTCTGACTCTAGTTTTTCTGCTGATGATGCACTGGACAGTAGTCGTATCGATAGCAATAATGTGTTGTAATAAATGTAGCATTTTACTTTTCATGCTATTATGTTAGACTGTTGCTAGTAAACTGTTATTAGAATTTCTCTTTTGTTAGTTGATGAAGTTGTGAACTCTTTGGTATTATTGTTTGAGGTATTTTATTATCAGATTTTATAACCAAACTATTATTGTTTCGTAATGAAACATATGGGATTCTCCCACTTTTGTCAAAAAAAAATGTAGCATTTTATTAACATTGATCTGCTTCAAATTAGGAAAAAAAACAAAAACCACTACATTTTATGTATAAACTTGAATTTGGTTGAATAATAATACATCCGCTTCATTTTTAGGTAACATTTGGCGGTACATAAAGGATCCGCTGTTGAACAACAAATGTTATAATTTTATATAAAACCAACATGGGCACGCAGCTCCCTTAATTTAAAATTAATCGCTTGATTAGTGTGCCCAATTTATTATTGCGTGCTACTGCTAGTAGTCTTTTCAATTGAACAAAGGGCCAAGGCACCAGGAGGCCACTTTCAGCAACTTGATTTTTATTTTTTATTTTTTATAATTCAACCGTTGATACCGGCATTTTTATTCATAACCAAAAAAAAATATAAAATATTATTAATAACCGCCCCCCCAAAACAATTTTATCCATGCCCAAACCGTCCCTCCAGGGGGCGGGGGCGGTTTACTAATTTTTTTTTTTTTTTTTTTGCTTTTGCGATGATGGATTATTTATAATTATGTTTATAATTTATGTATTTTGTAATATTATGTATTTGTTTATATTTTTAATACGATGGATTTTATGATTTGTGAATAGTTTAAAACATAAGTTAACAAAATAATCAAATAACATCTGAATGCAAGGTTAAACTTGATAATATCATATTTATGATTTATGATTTCATAATATCATATTTTGTAATATTATGTATTTATTTATATTTTTAATACGATGGATTTTATGATTTTATGATTTTATGATTTATGATTTGTCAATATTACATATTTCATTTCTAAACTTCATAATATCATATTTATTCTTCTAAACTTTAAACACTTACAAATTTACTCATTTTAATCCCTTTGTCTGTTAAAGCTTATTTTAAATTTGTAAAATATCCATTATATCCTTTATTAAAAAAAATAAAAATATATCCATTATACCCTTTACTCATTTTATATCCATTATACCCTTTACTCATTTTATATCCATTATACCCTTTATTAAAAAAAATATCCATTATGATTTTATGATTTATTCCTTTGTCTTTATTTAAGAGACACCTACGCTTCTTAGAATTAACGGAACTAGTAAACTATATTATAATTACAGGATTGCTAGAGCATACACCTTTCAGTCCTTGAAATCAAACCAGAAGACAAAATGCTTGTATAAGACTTCTCCTGTGGCAATTGCACTTGCTACTGGTTCATTTCTCGGTGCTGAAAAGTATTTTTTGACATAAAAAATTCAATTAAGATATTAAAAATCTTAAACTTAATTTTTGAGGCACTAAACGACGTTTTTTGGCGATTCTGATTTTTTCGGATATCCGGGTAAACCCCGGGGTGACAGTCACCACCGTCTCCTCCTCCCCTTTCCGAATTGGGGTCATACGCGTAAATCCGACTTTTCTAGCAAAAGATATGGCCGTTTAAAGTTTAAAAAAAAACGATGTTTCCGACCCTTGATCCATTTCATTTTTTTTAAAGTTATGGCCGTTTTATTTTTTCTAATAACACAAAATAAAATATTTTACTTTTTCTTACAGCCGCGAAAAACCTGATCTGAAAAATATTGATCCGGATTATATATTTTTCTATCTAATTTCAAATAAACATATAAAAAATTTCTAAATTACAACTTTTTTCAAAAAAAAATTGAGCCGGTTTGGGCAGTTTTGACAGAATTTTGTTTTGATAGGCAGAGTTGGCGAAATGTAAGTTTCGATGGACATGGATAAAAATGACGGGTGTTTTGGCATAGACAATGAGATCACACTAAAAAAAAAACAATTATTGTTATCTATCCATATCTTGTGTTATGTATTCAAATCTTTATTTTTAAAATTCAAGTAATAAATTCAATCTGCTCAAACAAACATAATATTACAAAACAATTATTGTTATCTATCCATATCATGTGTTATTGTTAAACTATTCACAAATCATAAAATCCATCGTATTAAAAATATAAACAAATACATAATATTACAAAATACATAAATTATAAACATAATTATAAATAATCCATCATCGCAAAAGCAAAAAAAATAAAAATAAAAAAAAATTAGTAAACCGCCCCCTAGGGGGGCAGGTTGGTGGGGGGGTAAACCGCCCCCTGGGGGGGCGGTTTGGGCATGGGTAAAATTGTTTTGGGAAAGCGGTTATTAATAATATTTTATATTTTTTTTGGTTATGAATAAAAATGCCGGCCGTTGATATGGTGCGTAAGAGACGTCAGCAACAATACTTATATTTATCAATTTAATTACCGTTGAAAAAAAAAATTAATGAGAAATTTCATGTATACCCCTTAATAATCTTTAAATTATGTATTTTTCCCTCTAAAATATATAATATCATATTTACCTTCTAAATTTTAAAAACACACAAATTCATAAAAAATAAACTCATTTTAAAATTTAAACACACAGTTTACCTTCTAAAGTACCCATTTTAAAATTCATTAAAGAATAAAAACATATATATGAATGTGCGTCACAAGTTGAAAAATGAATCGATAGTCTTTACAAACTAGCTAATAAGAAGACTTAACTTTTCTTACACAGGCTACATATTTTTTTAAAAGGATAAAATGAGGTAAGTAAATATGAAATCATGAATTTTAGAGTGGGAAATACGTAATTTTGACATTTTCGAGGGGTATACATGAAATTCTCCCAAAAATTAAAGACCTAAACTTTTATCAATTGATTCAATTCACAATAGAAGTTGCGCGAGTGTTAATCCTACTTGAAATGAAATATTTACAATTTTTAGCTCCAGAATCCAGATCCTGCACAACAAGAACATAATTTACTGCAACATGCATCAATTTTAATAAATTAATAAATATCAATAATGGTGAATCGGAGCAGTGTCCATCAGACTAAATTCAATTGAAGTCATCCGATTTGCATCAAGATTCGTGTAATTCAGGTGCGTACAAATTTGACACTGATCGATTGATGACTCCGATCGCACATGATACCGAATTTGTCCAACGGCCATCGAACCGCACCCCACTTCAATATTAATTAAGGCTAATTCCTAGTATTAAACTAATCCTCTTAAGTCTTAACCGTAAAAAAATATTTATTAAAATTAATCAGCCTAATACCACGTTAATTTATTAATTGAGCATGACAGCTGGAGCTGGAGCTGGGTCTACTTAACTTTTGGAGCATGGAAGGGTCGGTTCCAGCTTAGGTAAGAAAAGGATTTGAAAGCGTGGAGGCTACTTCATTCGTGATTCGTGTGTGGGGCACGTACTCTTCTTTCTTATTTTTACTTCGTAACATCATTTTCTCAGGAAATTTTGAAAAATAAAAGACTCAGACTCAGACTCAATCAATCAACCCAAAACGGGAGGAATTCAGTTCACCTAAAGCAACATCATATTTCTGTTTAGATCCCGACTGTTCAACCAGAATCCGCACGAATGTTTAAAAGATCTGTGTTTTTTTTTTAACTTCAGATTCGATTTGTCAGTGTTCTGATCAGACGGTCCAGATCTAAAATAAAATATTCTCTCAAATGGAAGGTATGTTTTTTTCTTTTCAGTTTTCACATATGTTGAAGATTAAGATCATCTCCATTTTTATTTTATATAATATAGTTTGAATGGTGTGGTACCAATGTCATTTCAACTTATATAACACTAACTTTAAAATTTATTGAATAGATTTGAATGACTAATCCAAAAAGTTCTGTCCGATCTACTTCATTAGTAGTACGTTTACATGCAAATTTTATGATATTTTGAATTTATTTAGTATCAAATTAAGTAGTTAATGTGAAAGTTCTTTAAGTTAATTTTAATGCATTATCAACAATTTAAAAAATATCAAATGGACCGATATATTCAATATGAATTGAGAAAATATCAAAAAATCTGATGTGCACCGATATGAATTGAGAAAATATTATCATTTGAATTATTTATGTAATGAATTTTCTTCAAATTATGCTATGCGCACAAAATATTATAGCAATTGACATTTCAACAAAGTAAAAGATAGCAGCTAAATATCAAATTTGACTGTTTTAGAAACCAATGATTGAATTAGTAAACCATTGACTAGATATTTTATCGGGTTAATATTCAGTTCAATTTGAATAACATTGATTATTTTTTTTTAAGGGTAAAAGCCCGTTTCAATATATGAAACTTAGAAATCTTACACGAGCACAAATTATCCTCGATAGAATAAAGAGGCATAACCCACCTCTAAAACTACAAGGTTTGTGCACACAAGCACCAAAACAACAGTTTGGATATTAAGGAAGCAAATCCTAAATACTAAGCCACATCAGGGCTAGATAACCAAAATATAACAACTATCAAATTATCCTAAGCAAATTCATCTGAAAGCCAGTCCACTAGTTGTTGGTCTGTCGGGTGGGAGATTTTTATCGGTACCTCATCGAGATCCTGCGGCATCCACTTGTTGGTTTCCATCTTGACCTCTATAGGCAATTTCCCTGTCCAGTATAAAATGATTGAAATGATAGTTAGAATCACATTATGGCATGAATGAACAATTAAATTATTAAAACAAAGGTCATTTCTATGCTTCCATATCCCCCATGTAAATGCACTAATCACAATTAAGAAGGGCAGATTGTATGACATTATCAAAAGAGTTCCAGTTGAGAAAGTGGTGTTGGCATTAGCCCATATAAAACCAAATTTATTTAGCAAAAAAGCATTTGAAAAACAAATGATCAATATCTTCAAGACACTGACAGAATTGGCATGAGACATCTCATGTCCATCCTTTTTTTTGGAAATTGACTTTGGTAAGAATTTTATCTTTAGTTACGAGCCACATGAAAGCCCTGATTTTGGACGGTATAGACAATTTCCACCACAATAAAGGCTCGATAGGTTGTTCACCTCGAAAGTTTAAAAATTTGTATAATGATCTAACTGTATATAACCCTGAAGCTTCCCCTGCCCAAGAGATGTTGTCCTGATCATGTGTGAATGACACAGAGCTAGTGAGCTGTAAAAGATATTGTCATTATTGAGCTAAGATACCACTAAGGCTTCTCTAAAACCTAACACAAGACCTCTATGAGGCAACCACCTCTTGAACTATAACATTAGGGGTAATACAAATCGAAAACAATTAAGGGTATTCAATTTTTAAAGCACAATGTTGGTACCAAAGTTAATGCCAAAAGAGTACCTGCCTCTGCAATCCTAGTTCTATGGAAACACTGATATCCCCAAATTGAGAAAATGTCAAAATTGCTTTCCAAAAGGGAGAGATGATATGAGCTGCAATATTATGTTTTAGAATAGTTTTCCACGTATTTGAATACGAAGGATCTTGGCATCTCTATCACCATTTTAAAAGTAATGTGATGTTCATTTATTTTAAATCGAGGATGCCCATGCCCCCAAAATATTTAGCTAAACAGCAAGTGGGCCAGTTCATCAAATCATATTTTCTAGCAGACGGCATTGGAAAATGTCATATAATTGTTGTGCCTCTTCGATGTCAAGATTAAGGGGAAACATTTCAGTTTTTTTTTTCTAAATTCATTTTAACTCCAGATACAGCTTCAAACATAATCATAGTCCACTATGTTGTTTCTAAGTTGTGTGGTTCAGTCTGTAAGAACAAAACAGTGTCATAAGTATAGTGACAATTAGTCACTGCATGTTGATGATCACATGGTGGTCCTAATCCAATTAAGCGCTCATTATTTATTCCTATCAGCGGCAAAGTTAAATAAGGAGACAAAGGATCGCCTTATCGCAACCCCCCCCCCCTGCAAAAGAAATATGGGGTAAGCTCGCCATTAACATTCACACTTGATTGAGAGCTACAAAGTCAATTGGTAAGCCATGAAATACATTTCTGATCAAATCCCCTAGTAGTCGTGACAGAGAGTAAGTAGTTACAATTGATTTTGTCATAAGCCTTCTCAAAATCAATTTTAACAACCACACCCTTTTGTTTTGTTTGTTTGCAATGTTGGATAATTTTATGGCTTAACATCACATTATCTAAAACATATTGTCCTTTCAAAAAAGCATATTGGTCAGGATCAATGAGCCGTTGTGAAATGGGCTCAATCCGATTGGTCAGGAGTTCAGAAAGAATTTTAAACTTACAATTGACAAGGCTGATTGGACGAAATTTCTAGTGAAAATAACATTGATTTTCACTAGAAATTTTATCGGGTTAATGCTCAGTCCGATTTGAATAACATTGTCTTTCAATAATCAATTTCTTAGATAACTTGTCTTTGGTCTAGTGGCAAAGACACATGGCTCTCATGTGAGAGGTTATGAGTTCGAAACTCACAAAGTGGGAAAATCTTCTATAATATACATAGGAGTTTGAAAGTGTGTTGGATGGCTTGACCCCCATCCCATGATTTAAAAAAAAAAAAAAAAAAATCAGTTTCTCAAATGTTGAAGGACATTGGTTTAGAAAGGGACATATCCAGTTCTTTGGAAAATTGCGAGGAATGCAAAGCAATTTAGTTCCGAGAAGAAAGATGCCTAGCTATGTGCCTATGTTTTTTCGATATAAAGCTACGCCTATTTTTCTTTTTAAATTATTCGATGTAGTTTAGACTTTGGAAATAGGAATAACCAAATCTAATCAAATGAAAAGGACAGTGCACATATATAGCAGGTGTGTAATGCACCTGTAAATACGGGTTTATATATGGATTTATTAAAACGGTTTAAGTTTTATCATAATTATGTACAGTAACATATTTTTATTAAAATCTGACCTTTAATCGGATTTTTTTCAACTTTTAATGTCGAAACGGCCTCCTAAATAAGAATTAGAAAGACCTTACTACATATCTTAATCTAATCTAAGGTTAGAACCTTGTTAATAATTTTTCGTTAGAGAGACTAATAATATGAGAGAAAGAGAAAGCGGCGGCTAGAAGAGAGGAAAAAAAAAATTAAAAAATTGCTTAATAAAAAACTTCTCTACCTCTTCGTATATATAAATATTGATTTGTCAATACAAATTCGTATAGGTTTAATTCGGTTTATGCGAATTCACTTTAAGTTTGTTTAATATTTCTTTTAATTTTATTTTATGTTTGTTTTGAGTTAGATTGGAGTCATACTGAAAATTCTCAATTTATTTTATTTGAGCATGGATCTAATCATCCCCGCATTTTCTAGTTTTAATTAACACAAATACCCATTTTTAGTTTCGGCTTCTTCCATTAACTTGATCAATTAATTAACCCAAATAAGGTCTTAAGAGAGTAATTCTAGTAAATGAGCAGCCCACTTATATTTTATCCAATTTAAGAACTCACAGCCCAAATGCAGATCACAACCCAATTAACATATTTATTAAATATTTTCCATGGGTAGAACACGCAAAGGCCCAACTCAAATATCGGCTCATGATAGCCCAAGCCAAGCAATGTACAACCTAGTCCCTCCGATAATTTAATATTAAAGAAATTCGGCTTAACAACCCCTGGATTTCTTACTTTCCTTAAATTGATCCTTTAAAACTTAGAACCGTACCAGTAGCAAAGATGGCACAGGTACAATTGTACGGTTGTACCAACTAGTACCAGTGTCAAAGGAGATTGGAAAAATATGATTTCAAGCAAGGGCTACAATGTGGGCCCATATAGAACTAAACATACGGGTGCAAATGGGTCAGATATCCGATATCCGAATATCCAAATTCTAATATCAAATCCGTATCTGTATCCGTATCCAAACAATAAAAACGGATACGGATATAATTTTACCACTATCCGATCCGTTTGCACTCCTAACTAAACAGTAGTGTTTACTCAAGACCACTCAACCTAATTTTGTTTTTTTTTATCGGGTTCGGGTTTGGTCAAGTTGTATCCGGCTTTGCAACATGGCTAATCCACTACTCGGATTGGGTTGTAATTTTAGACTTAAAAATCGTCTTAACCCGACTCACTCATTTGACATACTGTACCATATTTTTTAAAACTAAATGTTTGGCAAAATAATGAAATAAAATATTCATACATAAAAATCAATCAATGACAAATATATTATGTATTATCTTGATTTATTTCTTTTCATTCTAGACATTCCATAATTATTTACAGAGAATATCACCACTGATGTATTATGGATACGATTCTTATTAAAATTCAAACATTAAAACATATTTGAAAGACAAAGAATAGAAATAATTGAACTTTGAATTTTCAACGTTATTATCAAATTATTTTAGTTTTCGTTTTCCTTTTTAATTCAATATGTCTTTATATAATCTTTAATATTGTTTAATTTGGGAATTTAGATAATTAAATAAAATAACATTTACTTTTACCCATTTATTAATGCTCAATTATCTTTCTGTTATATCATTTATCATTTAACTAGTTGTAGCATGTAAAATTAAATAACACAAAGTTTATCATAGAAAGTCAATAAAAATTACAAACTATATAACCCGTATAGTTCGTAAAATCCGCATGTAAAAAAGTAAATGGTATGGATGGATATGGACTCTCGTTTGACCATTTTGTGCTCCGATTTTTTTTTTTTATTAATATCCAATATTAAATAAAAATCAATAAAAGTGTCTACGATTTTGTGAAAATTATAAAAATGCCTAGACTGCTGAGATTTTCGGTTTGGACCGTCAGAATTCTCGACCGTTGATAAAAAATGTGGACCGCCAAGAATCTCAGCGGTCCGTGTGCTTATAAAAAACTAGCAGGGTCGATTGTTTTCAAAAATTCATTTTATCAAATTCCACACTTTCTCTCCTTCTCTAAGATTTCTCCTCATTTTTGCATATTTGTAAGTAAGTCCCTCTATTATTATTGCTATGATTTGTTAGAAATGTACCAAAATTAGTATAACTTAATGTTAAATAGTATAATTTAGTACAAATTAGTATAATTAAGTATAAATTAGTATAATTTAATTTAATTGGTGTAACTTACTATAATTTAGTTTAATTTACTTTTCTTAGTGTAACTTTTTATTAATTAGTGTAATTTATTTTATTTAGTTTAATTTAGTTTAAATTAGTAAAAATCATTATAACTCATTATTAATTAGTGTAACTTATCATTAAATTAAAAAATCTTAGTATAAATTAGTTTAACTGAGTGTTAATTAGTATAATATAGTTAGTATATCATATTATTAATTAGCATAACTTACTTGATGTTTGGATTATCGTATTTATTATGTTTTAATTTATTTATGTTTGATACTTTAGGTTTTGTAGTATTTATGTTTTATTTGTATGTATTTTTAATAAATCAAAATATAATTCACATTGGTTAAAAAATGTCAATTAAAGAAATATTGTCAAACATTTAAACTAAAACAATTGATAAACTTCTAAATTTCAAGTTTGAAAAATATAGCAAAACAAATAATGGTCAATATGTTACTCTCAATTTCAACAGACTTATCTCATATGAAAAAAAATATTTATTGACCGGATCGCTAAAATTCTCAGCAGTCCACTTTTTTTTCTCAACCGCCGAAAATCCTGACAGTCTAGAAAAAAAATGGACCGCCGAGAATCTCAACAGTCAGAGCAATTTTATAATTGCCACAGAATCATAGACATTTCTACTAATTTTTTTTATTGAATGTTGGATATTAATAAAAATGACGTTCTGTGCTTTATTGCATTATACAATAGAGAAAACGATGTCTCTCTAATTTGCTTTTTTAAGGCCCGTATCTAATTCATCTTCTATTCATTGCACTATTGCAGTGACAGAGGTCGAGATGTAAATATAATGCATTCTAAATCTTATCATAGATAAATGTATTCATTTTGTGTGCGAATCTATTGGCACAAAATATTCCAACTTGAAGTCCTTGCGAAAATAGAAATTTTGGTAAGAGGTAAAGCATGGGCTCCCATTAGTAAATATAGAAATGCTACCTAATATTTTCCCATTAGTAAATATTTAATTTGTAAAGATATCTTCATTTTTACAAAATTTTAAAGTAAATTATTTGTCTGTTCAACATATTTAACAATTTTTTTCACATTAGTTTCAAAATATTTTCATTTATGTGATTTCAATTTCGTTAACATGTCAAAAAGATTTATTTTAATTAACACACATGGCAATTTTTTGCATTTACATAAAATACAGATGCTCATACCATCTATGAAGATATTGCACAAGTTTACGTGACACTTACAATTATTAACTTAACAATCTTGCTAAATTAACCAGTGATCCACATCCTTATAATTAAAATTGTGGGTGACATATTAGCACATGCAATTTCTTTTCTCATGCTCAAAAGAGCAAAATGTTATGTTGTTCCAAATATGATCTAATACATCATAATATGAACAATGATTTTTATTTATAGATGTTAGTGACTTATTATCGAAAGAATATTTCATATAAATTTCATATATTACTTGATATTCGAGCAACTTTTGTTTTGATATATAAATTATATTTTTATTTTTATTTATACTGATGTATGATTCGTATTTACCTTCGAAGCTATTCATAAATGAAACATAAAAATGGATCCAGATGCAATCTGTCCACTATTGAATCTGTTTTTACTTTTTACCCCTAATATCATGTGAACGTGCTTAATTGATGCATTTTTCTCAACAAAAAAAGAAAAACCATTTCTGGCAAACAATCTGATGTCCGAGTAAATTAAAATCTATATATCAAGAATGAATGTGAAAATGAATCATTCTATTAAAAAGAGGATCAAATATATACTATTTATTCCTCACACTAGTTCGACGATTTCAAACAAACATGTACTGCTCATAACCTTTTAGTTATCCTTTAAGCATCAAAGCATGTAATGCATTATTTCGTTTGAATTTAATTGTTTATACTTCGTCTCTGTGTTTTTCCTTTATTTGCTCAATCGACAATCGATTTTATTTTCTTCTTTTCCTTCCTCTTTTGTCCTGCTCATCATTCGTTGGCAAATCATCCTCCATCCTGTTGAAAAACAAATTCATATACTTTGGATTTAATATATAAAAAGACAAGAATAAGAAATGATATCAGAAATTGATATCCAATTTAACAAAATTTTAGATTTTAAAATGATATCAGAAATTGTTGTTTATCTAAGAGAACTTGAACTAGAACTTCATTTGCTAAATAGCTTATCTGAAATTTTGTTATTCGTGATACCAGCATCGTATTCAGAACTGGTACCAACCTGGCACCAGATTTTCAATAGACCTAAAATCAGGTTTTCTACAGATTTACAAATGGTTTGCCAAATGTATATCTACTGTTTTTATAGAATGCGCAAATTCACAAACAACAAGTGTCTCAAAGGCTTTTCAGCTGATGATAAACAAAGGAAAAGGGAAGAAGAACGTGAATTGCCCAAATTGGAAAGGAAAGCAAAACTTGAACTTGAAACAAGGCTGAGTAGAAATAGCAAGGCTACAGAGCAATAGCATGGTGTGCCTCTCCCCCTCCATGGCCGGAGCCCCAATTGCTCAGAGTAGTTCAATGGAGCAGAGTTAAGGGAGAAGAAGAGACCGAAGCGTGTCGGAGGACAACAACTGTAACCCACTATTTCGTTTTAATTTATTTACATGTAGAGACCGTGGCATGTCGGAAAACAGTAACACTGTAACAGAGAAACATAGGTATCCACTATTTCGCCTTAATTCCTTTCGAAATGCTCCGCTAATTAGTTTTCTCTTTTTTCTTTTTGGTCTGGTTGAACAACAGTACCGCTACCGCACACACCTCGAGTCACAACTCACAACTCCTAATAAGAACGAATGAATGAATGTCCACCGTCCACGTGATATTTAGATTAATCAGAGACGATACTAGAATCAATCTTGTTTTTTAAAAAGTTAATTTTAATTTCTAGTAATAAAAAAGTTCGAAGCCCTGCCTGCACAGTGGCACAGTATATATATTGTCTAGTAGCAGTTGAGTGACTGTCATTTCCAAGAAAAGCAATTATTCTAGGCAAACACAGTACTCCTTGTCATTTCCCAGACAATAACATGTTGGGCTCAGCACCATTCTTTGCACATTTATTGCTGCACCCGTTAAAAAAATATCAGAGCAAACGACTAAAAAATAATGATGAAACTAACCAAACAGCATAGAAACGGTTGAAAGTTAGCTACATTGATCTCTTTTCTTTTCATTTTAATTTCATTTGCTCGTCTCGCGAGCTCCCTATGAGTAGGGGTGGTAAAAAAAGTTCGTGGCTCAATCGTGACTCGCATCTGGCTGGCTCGTTATTAGACCGAGTTACTAACGAGTCAGTTCGATACTAGTTCAGTCTAAAATTAACGAATTTAAGCTAGACCTAGCTTATTTACTAGCTCGGTTCAAATATTTGTAATTTTTTTTTTCTTAAAATAAAGTCTAGTTAGATCCAGTGAGCCAGCTCGTCAGCTCGCGACTTAGCTCGGACTGGCTCATCACGAATTTGAGCTGAGATTTAGCTCAGAAGTCTTAGGTCCAGCTCGGTCTAGAATTAACAAGCTGAGCTAAGATCCAGCTCGTTGACAACCCTAATTACGAGGTTTGTTTACAAGAAGCAAGAATTGTTGATTGGACTTATTAATTCAACTAAAACATAGCATCTCTCTGTTTTTGCATATTTACTAAATTAAATGCAGCTACTCAGCTCTGAACTTTTCTTCCAGTTCTATTTGCTCCCACAAAAAATGAATCTGAAATTGACATGTCTCGAGAAGAGCAAAGGACTGGAGAGAAATGCTACAAGAAAGAGCAGTTTTCATCTCACTGAAGGAGTGAAGGTTATATAAGAAAGAATCTATTTCATAAATTTGTCTTGAGTGATTGAAAGAGAGATTCTGAAATTTTACTTTACTTTATAAAATCGACTGACATATTGACGTTTCATTTTTCTTGCTCTTTATTTCTTATCACATGATCATGATGTCTCAGTTGTCAGTTGTATACTTGTATCGGCAAACTGAAGTTTCATTCAGTTTAGAGTTTTAGAATTTAGAATTTAGGGTTTAAGATTTAGGTCTAAAAATTTTAGATTGTAAGCTAAAATGTAAAATATATAATGTGTGGACAAAATTAAAAAATTAGATTACTCAATGACATAACTAGAAAATTTAGATCGGAGACTAAAACATAAAGTGTGATTATTGAGATTTGTCTTGCTCTTTGTTTCTTCTCGCATGATCATGATATCTCAATTTGTAAGTCATATTTGGAGAGTTAATTTAGTTTATATGTTCTAGTTGGCTTGATCATAACCGAACTAGAAATTTTAGATTGGGAGATGAAATGTAAAATATATAATGTGTAGCCGAAACTAAAAAATAATTTTTATTTAGATTATTGGTAGTGGCTACTAAGAAGACAAAACTAGAAATATAATGTTTAGGACTAAATGTTTGGTTGTTATTGTTATTGTTGTTTTTTTTTAGCAAAGTTATTGTTGTTGTATAATGTGTAGAAAAAACTAAAAAAAGAAAAAGAAAAAAAGAAGAGATTAATCAATGACAGAATTAGAAGTTTTAGAACAAATAATGTGTGGTTGTGAGAATTCAACTCATGTAAGTCTCCACAATAACATAGTAGAATTCTAACTACTAGACTACAAACAAACATAACATTTTACAAGAATGACTAAATTATTTAAAAACTAAAAAAAAAGAAACAACTAAATTTCAATAAACATAATTAAAAAAATTAGTAAGAAGTCAAACCACCCAACTATTTAATACATTTGTTATTGTAATAAATAATTTTTTCCATCTGAATTTTGAACTCATAACTTCTCGTATAGAAACAATATGTCTTTGCTACTAGATCAAATTTTAGTTCTCAAAAATCTTGAAATCTTAAAGATGGTTAAGTATTCCTCACTTGACTTAGATTCGCACCTGAGCTTAACTCGAGACAATCAGAACACCAAATCCTTCCTAATTTTGATTTGTGGTAATCACTCTTTGAAAAGTTCCAATTGGCGATAATTACGGAGTTGTAGGTTACACCATTTTATGGTGACATGTCTTAACACTATATTTTTATAAGTTATTTTTGCGATTTCAAATTCTAAACAATCAATTCTAATCGTTCAACATGATATCTATATTAAAATATTCATAGAGACTAAAATTTGTATTTTTTTAGAACTTTTTTAGTATTTATTAAGATATGTATAAAATTGTTGTTTTCAGATAATTTTGGACCATTGAAAAACAGTGATTTTCAAAACTTCTAAATAAATAGTAAAAAAAATTCAAAAATTTCAAAAATGTACAATTTGGTCTCTGACCATATTTTAATATGAAGATCATGTTGAACGGTTCGGATCAACTGTTTGAATTTTAAAAAAAAATAACATATAAAAATATAGTGTCAAGATGTGTCACTATAAAATGGTGTAATTGTATCCCTCCTCAATGAATATATATAAAATAATCATTTACAGTATTTTAGTTTAATACTATACATAACAAACTATATTATTTGTCAGTTGGGAAATTATTTTAAACTCTCTTTGTTCAAATGAATTAACAATTTTCATACAAAAAAAAAAATGAAAGACAAAATTAATCATAAAGAGCTGTAATTATCAAATATCATTGCAATGCGAATATTATTTTTATACTCCATGGTAAACAGTATCAATTTAAATTTGATATCGATGAACCATCACCTTTTTTTTTAAAATTTCTTTTAAAATACACTATATATATGAGTAATGAACTAATGCACTCATCCACGATTAGGTTATTTATTTTTATTTCTTTGATTGTATAATGAAATTTGCTTTCCTGCAAAGTTTATATATATTTTGATAAGATATGGATATGAAGAAGTGTTACAGATCTGAATAAGTACTCGCTGCATATAAATTCAAAATGGTAACAAAAAGAATTCAGTTAATTATAAAACGTCATGAATACTTAAGATTTAATAAAATCGATAATCACAAAATAAAAAAAAATAAAAAAATAAAAACAAAAAAAGGAAAAGTTTCAAGAAATTAAATTAGTTAAGTTTTCGACTGTACTGAGCTTCTTGATAACAGAAAGATGGAGAGCGCTAGGGCGACCAACCAGGCGATTTTTGAAGACGGCGAATGGCAACAGGTCAAGCGGCGCCGCCCTCACCCCTCCAGCGGGCAACACTCCAACCCTTCTCACCCAACTGTTAACCTCTACAAACCTTACGCTAAACCCACATACGCCCAGATCCTTCGGCAACCATCTCCAAGAAACAATACCATGAACCAGAGCAGATTTATACCATCCCCACCCAGGTCTCCCTCCCCGACATCACCAACACAGACGGTATACTATGTCTCTCCTCATAGTCCCTATCGCTTACGTTTTCCTCCCTCACATACATTTGCGGAATGGAAAGGAAGATGCTTTCGATGCTGTCGTACTGGCCACTCTGCCTCAAAGTGCCGCAACCAAAAAAGGTGTGGTCGTTGCTGGGCTTTCGGCCATATTGGATCCAAGTGCCGCCAAGAGGTTGTCCCTCCTCCTCCTCCTCCGGCAACCAAACCGGCTTCTAGACAAGGTAGCACTCATAGGGGTGAGCCGGGTTTTGAGGAGTTACTCCAAGACACCTATCCATGTCATGGTCCCGATATACCGGCTGAACGTCCCAGTAGACTCCATTGTTTTATTGAGAGAGACGAAGCATACTACCGCGAACTAGATCGCCTTCAGCAAGGTGTTGTCATGCACACCAAAAACTTCCAATGGGAACTTAGCATTGACAATGTAACATCCTATGCGTGTCGTACAAAACTGGTTTCAAAGGAGGAAATACAGGTCACTGCACTAAATGCCTCTCGTTTCCTCATCGTGTTGCCGGAAGGTCTTCATCCGGAGACCTTTATCAATGCTACCCCACAGGAGGCTTGGGATGAGGGTCTTACTTTCCAGCCATGGACACCATTAGAGTTTGCTGAAATTAGCATGCCAAGATACAAAGTTCTACTCCAACTGGTTGGTATACCGGCTCACATTTGGAGGGAAAAGCATGTGATTAATGCAGTCAATCGTTTTGGTGTCTACCTAGGCTCTGTTGCACCAGAAAACCCTGCCTCTATCGCTTCTTGGACAGTAGCCGTGGGGGTGGACGACCTCACCTTGGTACCTCCTCAGCTTGCGTTACATGATGGCGGTATGGTTCACCCGGTTCAAGTCCTCACTCTAGCTTGGCACAAAGGTCCCATTTACTCTGCCGATGATATGCCTAAGCACCCCAAACATTATTCTCGCCCACAACCACCAGTGTATACATCGTCGTCTGATGACGAACCTTCACGAGATGGCACGGAGGTAATTCCTATCAATTCTCTAGTTGTGCGCGACCTATGCAGGGGTCGACGGGCATCCTCCCTTCCACCGGAGCTCCGGCATTTTGCCTCCTTTGAGGAAATAGACATGGCATATCCAGGCCCTACCACACAAGATATGGCCACAAACGATCAACAGGTTCAGAATCAGGATAATATTCAGCTCAATCAGGAATTGAGACTCACGACGTCGGGTAAGCCTAAGATAGACAAAGGCAAGGGCAAACTAGGCTCCCATGTAGCGGGTTCATCCAGTCAGACACATAACCCACCACACAGACAAAAGTCTCACGAATATCAACAAAGGGGCTCTACAAACCACAACACGCGTATACCAAAAAGAGTGCAACCACAGCGCATCCTGAAGAATGGCGACAAACTTGACAACAGCTGTCCCCCTCCGGCCCTCCGCACGGAATCAGAGGCGAAAAATCGGCAAGGCATTATTGAAGCTCCCACAATAGACCACGCGCACAATCAGCCGCTGATTAAAGAACATTCCATTCTTTGCCAAGGCATGATCACAGGAGTGATTGGCGCACTTTCCAACACTGATTCTCCCATTATATTGGAGCCTTCAGTTGAGCGCCAGGTGCCCCATCAAGAGGGCCCGCCATTCCATTTTCAGGCTAAGAAGAAGGGCCCAATTGCAAGCAGGCCTTTTAATCCAAAATTTAAATGGGTCAGGCCCTCGAAGGAGACTCCAGCTAACAGTGCCCAAATTACAAAAAAAGTTATTGCAGCGGCCAGTCAGAAGAGAAAGATTCAACAACCGGCACCCACTAGGCCTGTCAAGAAAACAGCATCCAGGGTCAAAGGCAAGGAAGCAGCAAATGTATCCTTCAGCACAGATGGATTTTACGAAGTTAGAGTAGACTACGGACATGTCAACAAACTGGCTATAGGATGTGGTTTCACAAATCAAGATGTTCATAAGGTTATCCAAGCTGACAATGCACAGAGGAAGACACAAGCCAACATTGCCTCCACTTCACAACCAATGGCCACAGAAGACGAAGACCTGAACTTATCCCGGTTCGAGCTTGATTCAAATGATGAGCTCTCCTCAGATGAGGAATAGTGTAAGGGTTGGTCTTAAGAATTGGGGGATGTTTTTTGGTTTATTTTAAATGACAACAAAAATTAAGAAATTTAAGCTTATTTCTTGGAATGTAAGGGAACTTGGGAATCTTCAGAAATGTGAGGTAGTTTGCAATGCGATTAGGCAATCCCGAGGTGATGTTGTAATGTTGCAAGAAACAAAATGGAATCAATATGATTTAATTTACTACTCTCGAACTCTTCCATCCTATTTTGACAGGAACTGTGTGGTCCGTCATGCGGATAACTCGGCCGGAGGTCTGTTAATTGCTTGGAAACATACTTTCTGCCTACTCAATTCATGGGTAACCAAACACACGGCATCTGCTTTGCTAGAGCAAGTTAACACTGGCGCAGTGATCCTGATAACCAATGTTTACGGCCCCTCCGTTGACAATCTCAAAATTGGATTTATCAACGAGCTCAGAGCATTAGCTTCCCTTGTTAATCACCCATGGCTAATAGGAGGGGACTACAACCTAGTCCGATGGCTTATTGACCGATCCGGAAATCAGCGAAGCTTTACCCTTATGTCACTATTTAATGATTTCATAGGAGATATGCAGTTGGTTGATATCCCATTGAGAAACAGGAAGTTCACCTGGTGCAATAACAGGCCACTCCCGAGTCACTCCAGAATTGATCGAATTTTGCTGTCACCTGACTTCTCAGCCCTATTCCCCGTCATCACGCTTGATGCACTACAATCAGTGGTTTCCGATCATGCTCCATTACTTACAACTTTCTCTAATGGTCAGAAGACCAAGAGGCCATACAAATTCGAATTGTTTTGGCTCTCTCACTTACAGTCAAAAGAGATCATTCAAAAAACTTGGCTGGACAATAACCACACTCCACACGACCTGCACCGGTTCACACTCAACTGTGAAATGATTCATAAACTCCTAAGAGAATGGCATTGCAATAACTTTGATGGTTTAGAGCAACAACTCAATTTTTGCAGGAAAACAATTTTTTTCTTTGACAAAATTGAAGAGCACCGCAATTTGGAAAACTATGAGCGTCGTTTTCGGATCATGGTCAAGGAGCGGGCATATTTCTTGGCTCGTATTATAGAAGCTAGATGGCACCACCGGTCGCATTGCAAATGGTTAAAATTGGGAGATAAAAATTCCCGCTACTTTCATTCTCTAGCATCGGCACGCCATAGGAGAAATAATGTTTCCTATCTAGTTCACAATGGTACAACAATCACAGAGGATAATGCAATAAGGGAAGCTTTCAAAACTCAAATGGAAAGCCTGCTGGGAGTCGAAAAACCGGTGATCCCCTTCAATCCTTCTATTATGTACCCCCATAATTTGGATTTGATACACCTACAGGACCCCTTCTCTGTTGCAGAAATCGAATCAGCTATCAAACAGCTGGGGAAAAACAAATCGTCTGGCCCTGATAGGATACCAAACGAATTTCTACAAACCAATTGGAATTTGATTAAGGAAGATTTGATTACAATGGTTCATTCGTTTTATGATAACACGATAGACCTCCAATCTGTCAACAGGGCAAACATCATCATGATACCCAAAAAGGAATTTTCTGAGAATGTTGGGGATTATCGTCCAATAAGTGTCATAAATGTGATACCTAAACTACTCTCTAAAATTCTCGCAAACCGGCTTAAATTGGTTTTGCCGAAGTTGATTTCTTCCTGTCAGTCCGCCATTATTCAGGGCAGGCAAATTTCTGAAAATTTTAACTCTACACGTGAGATGCTGCACCACATTTCGGATTCTGGCAATGCGGGATGCTTTATCAAAATTGATTTCTCTAAAGCTTTCGATTCAATTAATTGGGAGTTTTTGTTTCAGCTCATGCTCACACGGGGATTCCCGGTAAGATGGGTGCAGTGGATACGCTTACTTCTCACCACGGCTTCTTCACGGGTGGTGTTAAATGGGCAGGAATCGGCTTCTTTTAAACACCGTAGGGGGCTACGTCAAGGTGACCCCCTATCACCGATGTTATTCAACATAGCCGTTGATGTGCTCCAGAAGATGATCGGAGTTATCAATAATTCAGTAAGCACCAGGATTACTAGAAAAATTCGAAGAGCAGTGATAATCCACCAGTACGCGGATGACACGGTGTTCATCACTTCACCTGACAACACAATTGTTACATCTTTAAAGATCATACTCCGGCTTTTCACAGAGGCATCAGGATTATCAATCAACTATGATAAAAGCAGTTGGATCCCGATTAATATCCCTCAAGACAGAATACCGATTGTTTCCGCAATTCTAGGCTGCTCCCAAACTCAATTCCCAGTTAATTATTTGGGTTTGCCTCTCACAATTAAAAGACCCAATAAGGAACTGTTTATGCCTCTGGTAGAGCGAGTAGAATCAAAATTTGAAGGTTGGAAAGGAAGATTTCTATCAAGAGGTGGGCGACTCCAGTTAATTAATTCGGTGCTAAGCTCGATTCCAATATACTTCATGTCATCCTTCCTTCTCCCAAAGTGGGTGATAAAGAGATTGGATAAAATTAGAAGGCGATTCCTGTGGGGGCAGACGCAAACGCGAAAGGGTATACCTCTCATTGCTTGGTCCGAGATTTGCTTTCCTCAACGTTTGGGAGGATTAGGGGTAAGTAATCTTGAGGTCAGGAATTACTCACTTCTAATGCGATGGTGGTGGAGATTATACAAGTATCCGGATTGCTTGTGGAGTCAAACATCGGTACTGATAAACTCGATAACGAAAAGGGAACAAGGTGCTTTGATTTGGAAATGCAGCGGTTCTTTCTTCTAGCACCAGTTATTGAAGCTTAAACCATTGTTTAATTGGAGCACCAACTGGCAAATAGGTGCCGGTAATCTGATTTCATACTGGTTTGATACATGGACTGACCCCATTCACTCTCTACACAACAGTCCTTCTCAGAGTAATAGGAAGTGGTCCTTGCAAAGAGCAATACAGGAAGGGTTACAAACCGGCGACATTCTTGATACCAATTCAGAAGATAAATTAATCTAGAAATGGACAAACAACGGAGTCTATTCTGCAAAATCTTTTTATGATACTCTCATTTCAGGAGGTAGAACCATCTGCCGGTTTGCTTTTGTTTGGCGTATCAAAGCTCCTCCCACAATCCGTTTCTTTGCATTCTTGTATGCATATGACAGATTGTTAACACATGAGACAATGGCAAGAAGAGGTTTCAATGTAGAACCGAGTTGTGTGACCTGCAACTTGGGAGTCATTGAATCATCCTTACACCTATTTACAGAGTGTCAGTACTCCAAAATTTTCTGGCAACACCTATCACAACTTTCAGGTTTTCAAATAGTGGCTAGGGGCAGTTCCATCCAAAACACTATCCTCAGATCACAGGCATCCCATAGAGGCAAAGCAAACAGAGCTAGATGGAGTGTTTATTACTTTGCAGGAGTTTGGTTTTTATGGAAAAATCGCAACAATATAATTTTTGAAAGGGGAGGGACTGATCCGAAAATATTGGCAGATAAATGCTGCAGAGAGGCTATCTTGTGGAAGAGATTTTGCTAGGTAGATTTGTTTTTTTATTTGTTTTGTCGTTTTATTTGTTTTATTTGTGGTTTGTGGTCAGATTGTTAGTTCTTTTGAACTGATGTAATTTTCAAACTGATAGCTCCTATCAGTGTTTCAAAAAAAAAGATAATCACAAAATATCTCCAAAAAACAATTCAACTGATCACAAAAATAAATTCAAACGGTAATGTGTGATTTTCAAAATTAAGATTCTATGAAGGTTGATGGTCACAAAATATCTTCAACAAATTAAATAAGAGAAGTGTTTTTTCAAGAAAGATAAAGGTTTTCTTCGGAAAAAGCGAAAGAAGCTTAATTATGCAATAGAAATAATTAAATTGTGAGAACTCATAAGATCACAGAATATCTCCAAAAAAAATTATAGAAGTGCTTTTCAAGAAAGATAAAGTTTTGCCTCTGAAAAAGTGAAGAAGTTTATGTAATGGAAAATAATTGAATTGTGCAACTTCAAAATGTTTATTCATATTTTCCGTGGATTATAAGTTAATTAAATTAGATACCAGATGATTGATAAACTATAGATAGTGATTTTAAAATCAAGGTTATGTCCCACAATAATTAGTAAAATAGTTCGTCAGTATGTATATATTGGGACACGTTTAATTTTTGTGAAGTTATTTTTTTTTCGGTGTTGTTGATCTTCTTATTTGTGGAAGTCATTGATCGTTAAACATATTCTTCTCCTTTCCATTGAAGATATTTCCTCTACACAATAATAGCTTGTAATTTATAATATTAGTATTTTAGCTTGTTCAGCATCTCTTATTCCCTGTTTTATGCTTGTGTGTTTTGGTATGGGGCGATACTAGCAGTTCTATTCCCCTCATTTTGTGTTTTATGTTTAGACCGTTGGTTTCCTTTTAGGTTGTAACAAACTTTGTTTCTATATGAAACGGGCTTCTGCCTTATTTAAAAAAAAAAAAAAAACAATAATAGCTTGTAATTTATAATATAGAATTTTATATTTTATTTTCATTGCATAGATAGTAATAACAATTTGCAAAAGCATAAATATTTTGATTTTCCTTTAAAAAATTGAGAGCTGATCGATGTATGTGGACACAATTAAAATATCTGCATGAATATCAAAATATAGATAAAATGATATAATAATTGAAAATTCTGCAAATGAATGCAAATTGCAATTTTTGTTAGATACTATATATATCATCACAAAATTTCATTACCAGCTAGCTTAAAAACTTGCACTTAACAGCTCAATAAATAAGCTTTACATGAACAAACATAATTAATACTAGGATGGGTGATTTCAAGATGCATCATATCCTTTAGAACATAATATAAATCTAATACTTGGTCTAAGTAGCTAGGACTATAATAATAGCTAGTATGTGATCGGTATATTCAAAATATATATAATATACAAATTAATGCTGACAAAGTAGACAAAAAGAAAGTAAAATAATTGGATACAATAAATATTTGTAATCCAGCTCACCAAGACACTAACATAATATTTAATCATTATCCAGATGGATGGATGAGCATCGCTTGTTGGCAGGTTCTAAATTTAATATATATTTCACTATATCGAGGTGTCATAGGTGCCTTTCAAAAAAAATATCAAGTCTTTTGATTAGCCAAGACATCCTTAGCCTGTCTCATCTTTAGGAGACTGTCACAAATGATGGATAGTCAACAAATTAAACATTAATTAAACCTGGTTAATTAAATATATAGCTAGCTATATTGTATTTGTATGTATAGGGATCATACAAAATATATTACAAACCCAAAGCTCAATAGTTAATTAGTAAAAGATCGAGATCCGCTTAAATATTAAAATAACGAATCAATGATGGATCTCAATTCTCATGTGAGGCAGTAGTGATGCTTTCATTTTAAGCGCACATACCAAAAAAAAAAAAAACACTTTATTAATTAGCACTTTAGCACCTAGCCAACATGCGTGATAGAAAAGATATGAGTGGTTTTTTCCGTTATAACGAATGATACTTGAGCTCCACAATCTGATGATATGACAAATTAAAATTACAGGATTCTCCACAAAACGTAGAATTCATAAAATTAAAGATGTCATTTTTTATGTGTTCATAATTCAACAATAGTCAATAAGAAATTTGATTTGTTTCATTGTAATAAATAATTAACCAAAGCCATACTTATATATACTGTATATAACAAATCCCATGAAATATATATTGAGCAAAGCTAGGGTGTGATGTGCTCACCAAGAGAGTTTGGTGAGCACAACTCCAAAAGTATATCGGATCGGCTTCAAACGAGAAATCCAAACCGTTGAAATCCATGTACTTCATGAGTGATACATATACATACAAAATTTGAAAGTTCCGAATTTATTCGCTACAAGATCAAGCGGTCAAAGAAATATAAGTTATTTTATAAGTTGTTTTATATATTTATTTTTTCATAATTTCTTTGACCGCTTGATCTTGTAGCAAATAAATTTGAAACTTTCAAAATTTTGCATGTCTATGCATCACTCATAGAGTACATGGATTTCAACAGTTTGGATTCGTCGTTTGAAACCGATCTGATATACTTCTAGAGTTGTGCTCACCAAACTCTATTGGTGAGCACATCACACTCTAGATTTGCTCATATATATTTGATAGGCAGCGTTCAGCACAATTCTCATACTTGAATCTTAATACAAAAACTGGTACTATGTTGGTACGTACCAGTCCTAACCAGGTTAGAATTATCATGAATTCCACTAAAGATTTGAAATATTTCTCCTTTTAATTAGGACATGAACATCTCATGAAATGCACAAATGAGATGATTACATACATGACCAGCATGGCAGTAAATAAAGAAGAAAACTACAAATTAAGGAATACTTTAATGCTTGTAGGTATTACAAATTGGGCAAAACATGATACTACAAATGGCCATCATACAGTTATATAGTAAAGGCTTCCCGATATATTAAAACCAAGAATTACCCCATAATTCCATATGTACTCTAAAGATACAAGTAGTACTAACCGAGCAATGAAACTAAATCGTTTCATCCAACAAAATCGTGCAACAAATGACCGCTCACGTCTTTTCCGAAATGTCGTCCTTGTGCCTCAAACGAACCCATCATATATGGGTTATTACAATCTTCAAGGCCAAACCTATGAACAAGGTTGGCCGGAATTGTTTCAGAAAGACCAACACGGTTATTCTGCTGGAGACCAAGTGTTAAAGACACTCCACTAGGGTTGGAACTCCCGGCACCGTAACCAATTCCAGCTGCTCCAAGACTGTTATAAGAGAAGTTAATTGGCTCTTGTATGCTGTTTGGTATTTGAGACAACTCAACAGTTTGTATGCTTCTGGATGTTGTGTTAGGGTTGGCGTTTTTATTAGGGTTAGTGTGGCTACTTTGGCCCTGTACCAGATCTGACGGGTTGGACCCGCTACATTCAGACATTTGCTGTGTTTGCAGCATGCCACCAGGGTTTAGATTAGGGTTTTTATCATTGCTCGAGTGCCTACGTAGTTGGCACATTTCAAGATTGTGTATTTCCTCAACCATGGGCTTCCAAAGTCTCACTCTTGCATTGATGAACCAGTTTGAGACCTAAATGACAAGAAACAATATTTATAGAACTAAAAGTGTCCTTAATAAACTGAATTTTGTTACAAAACAGTGTCACCTTTTGGTTTCAGTAATTAATATTGCAGAGTAAAGAGAGAAACAATAGACGAGAAAATAAAGGAGTTCATATGTTTACCTGGTTTCGAGTTAAACCAGTTTGCTTGGCCAACATTTGCTTGTCATTGTCAGTCGGATATCTACAATGTTACAATATAAAAGGTTAATTAACAAGGTTCTAACACCACAGAGAAATTATAACATATGATTTTAGAAACTTTTATTAAAGTCTAATTATATAGTGGAGCACGATTTTTTGGTTCGAAAAGGCTGCTTGTGACAATACGTACAAGGTACTATTAACAACAAGATTGTACAGTCTGTGCCCACTGTAAGGACATAACTAGGTCATCTAAACCTTGCTCAGATCTTTTAGCACTTAGCACATCACAAATGGAGAGATGCATGGAGCAAGGGAAGTACAACATAAGTTGGCTTTTATATGGCAGTAAATAGTAGAGATGCATGTGCAAGCTGCAAAGAAGATGAGTACACACTAACTTTCAGGGAGGTTTTGCTGCAATAGCAGTTGTCAGAAAGTGATCAGTTGCTTTAACCAAGTCATGTCTTTCACAATCTGACCTGTGAATCACTTTATGATTTTTCCTATAAATGCGGGTGGCATTTGTCACAGTGTCTTTTAGCTGTTTGTTGTCTCAATGGGGAGAAAGGAAAAAAAAACACACACACACATACACACACACACACCAAGTTGACAGCCTCTTAGACACACATTATAATCATGATTACACATATTGCCACTAAAGATGTACCAAAGGTTTTTCATTTTTTTGTGGACTAAAACAGAAGACACATGCAAACTAATTCATCGTGTGCTAGCATTATCTTTATTACCTAAGTGAAATTTTTTATGAGATCAGTAATTCTTTTTTCCCAGACTGAACAAATTGAGTAAAAAGAAAAAACAGGAGAAACAGCTTTCGAATGGATAATAAATTGATGACAGTAATACACACAATATAGGATGCCATTCCATTTTCTAGGAAAGGACATTATTATAACCTTACTATACATCATATTTACATGTCTTTTAACTTGCACTACATGTTAAACTGAAGTGTATGACTTTCGTTGAGCCAATTACATTATATTAATACTTCACTAAAAACAATTGGTGTAGTACCCCCCACAGGAACTAAGCGTGGTAAAACCAGGAAATTAAAATAATTAAAATAAAATTTGATGAAGTACTGCCTAGATTAAAATTTCAAGGATCATTTTGATAGTAGCTAGTGGATAACATAATGACTGTAGTTAAATCTAATAGCCAGGAATATGAAAACAAAATTCACTCACGGATGCAAGAAGTGCTCGAATAACCACGCACGAAGAACTGAAACCGCACGTTCGGGAAGTCCTCTCTGAGGCCGCCATATATGCGGTTGACCAAAACTAGCCATATTATTTCCTCTTTGACTCACGCCACTACCTCCGCCACTTAAAAGACCGAAGCTTGGCATCTCCTCTCGATTAAGGGTTTCCTTTCCATTCATCTTATTAGCATTTCTCAACTGGTTAAGTATCATACTTTTCAAACATTTGAAATGCTTTGACATTGATTTCAGTGCCACTGATGCAAAAGGTGCTGCATTACTGAGGCCAGCAACAGATTCAAATGATGTGATCACAGCATGCACCTGCTGGTAGTATTGCTTGTATCTTTTGCACACCTACAATAGTAATTAATATTGGAATTTTAATATTAAAAAAAAAGAAGGGCGGGGGTTGGAATGGATTAATTAAAAAAACACGACAGTGATTACTTTGAAATAATATATTTTTCAAGGCTAAGGTCCACACACGTGGAATTGCATGTTGTATTAGATGATTTGAGAACTATTCATTTGGAATTAAGACTTTTGCATGCAGTGGGACTTCCCTTTTTAAAATAAAGAATGATAAAACTATGATTTTGCAGACGGTACAGTTCTAGTACTTTTATATTCTAAAGATAAGCTCAAAAAGTTTGGCAGCTATCAATGAAAAGAACACAATAACCTTATAATCAAAGACCAATCAGCTGATATACTGATATAGCAACTTAAAAGTCTACTTAAGTAATAAATAACAATATTAGCTTTGTTGCATTATCACTAAATCATGACTTTGTATCTCCTTTATAATAAGCTAACTATCTCTTTAATCAACAAAGATTTGCTAGTAAGACAAACATAAGTGTGCTACTTTACATAATGACTAAATTAATCTAGAACGTGCACAATTAATAGCCTCTAATTATCTAAATGACGGAACAACTTTTCCATAGTAAGGTGCAACATTTAAAATAAAACACCCCTGACTTTACCTCAGATACAAAAGTTTCATTCTTTAAACTGAAGCATGTTATTTATATTTCAATAATTTGCATGCTATGACTCAAAATTTTCTGATTGGTGAGCATATCATGTTATTTATATTGGACCAATAATGCTTGCTATAATGCAACATGAAGGATCCTGAATAACAACGAGAACACCCGAAAATATCACTAGTAAAGAAAGAAAAAAGATTATATACTAATGATAGAAAACCTCGATGATTGCAACAATGATGTGACCACTATTTCCCCATGCACAGTAAACTCAGATTCCCGTGTAATTCCCATCCAAACACAAGTTCATTGACATGAAAGCTCATGCCTATCTTTTTTTCATTTCCAAAATTATAACCAGTGAAAAAAAACAAAATAAAAATAATAAGTACAAAGAAACAAAACAGCAAAAGCAAATATTTAGAGAAGAGATTAATTTATCACCTCCTCCATTATAGAAAGAAGTCTAGTTTTCTTCCAGTGAAAGTCACTGCCTTCCCGGGTGCTGTCCAATCCACGATCAACAGCAGATAATGAATCCCGTTCGTTCGGATCCAAATCCAATAACCCATCATCACCACTGCTTGTATCCATATGATCTTGTGCAAGGTCACGGCGACCGACATCACAGTCACAGATCTCCTCCAGTAGCATTCGGGCCGGTCCGAGGAACCTAGACCGGCCTAATACCGCCGCATAACCAGTGAAAGGTCCATACGGACCAGGAACACCGCCACTGGTAACCTGGCGCCTCTGGCTGTTAAAGGAAGGAGAGAGAGACAGAGAGAAACCGGTTTGAGTTGTACTGTAACCTATTGGATTGTACTGTAAAGGGAGTGCTTCTGGGAGAACAGCTGGAGCGGGATGGTTAAGGAAGTGCGGTGAATAGAGAGAAGCCACGGGAAGGGGAAGAGAGGTTTCTTTTTCTTCATGGTGAAAGCGTAGTTTCTCGCGCCGGCTGTGTTGCGGTACATGGTACAAGTGACTAATTCCGTGCTGGTTCTGTTGCTGGAAAAGGAATTGCTGGTGGTCGGGAACACGGTCGGTACCGGGCAGATACGGGTGTGTGGTGGATGATGACATGGTGGGGGTGTATATATGTTGTTTTCTTTTTTGAAATGATTTGCTTTTGTAAGTGGTAATATAAGGTGGGGGGGGGGGGGGGGGGGGGGGTGTGGGGGAGGAAGAGATAGCTAGAGGATGGAAGGAGCTTTAATTTGCTTTTGGTATATCAAATCTGTGCACTGTGAGTGTGAGGGGAAGGCTATGGCTTTTTGGAGGAGATGTTCAGTTCTTTCTCATTTCTTTCTGCAAAGGGTTATAAGGGGAGCAGTGAAAGCGAAAGGAGAAAGGATAGTAATAATGGGTAGGAGGAGATGGTATAATTAGGACTAGAGAGAGAGAGAGAGAGAGAGGCTGGGGCCTGGGGAGCAGTAAGAGAGAGAGACAGAGAAAGGACAGGAAGAGTGAGACGGGTACGGTTCGTTTGATTGACCCTTTATCTTATTATTTTTATTGTTATTATTAATTATTACAAAGTGGAAGTTTACTGTTCCTTGCACTTGCTGTGTGCTGACTGTTTATTTTTTTGTAACAAATAACAGCTACTGATCATGTGGAAGTAGGTGTGGCACTGTCGTTATTTGAACTTCAATTTTTGTATAGGTTAAACAAAATATTACAGGCGTGTTGTCAGTCGGGCAGCAGAAATCACAAGGTTAAATTTCATTGTTTTTTTCAGGTACATGCAAAATATTTACTACAAAAAAATTATTACACAAAAAAAAAAATTCCAAGACGAATGAATGTAAAAAACAAGAAAAATAGTTTAAGCACCATCGATGAAAAATTACAATAATTCAGTTGCAATAATTCTGTCAAAGACAAAAATAGAAGCTAAAAGAAATGAGAAACTTATCACCTTAGTAAAAAACAAGAACTAACGATAATCTATTACTTTGTTAAAAATACATCAAACTGCTTTCTTAATTATTGTTAGTGCCACTATTTGAAGCATCTGAAAATTTAAACATCATCTGTCTTAATAATTTCATAATAAATTCTTCCAGAAACATACTATTATAGATTATTTCTTTTCTTTTTTTAAGAAAGAGTCATTTCATATGTAAGTTTCGTAGTTTGTATCTTCAATTTTTACAGTATTTATGTTTTATAGTTTGTATTTGTATGTTTTGTAATTTACATCTGTATTTTTTTATAAAACATGAATACATGTAATTTTATAGTTTTATAGTTTGTTTCTTTATGTTTTGTAGTTTAATCTTAAAATTTTACAGCATTCATGTTTACATCTTCAATTTTTACAGTATTCATGTTCTACAGCTGGATAACTCATGTGTAAATTTTATTCTGATCTTTCTTTTTATTATTTATTTATAGTTTTGACCTAGTTGTCAGGAGTTATTCATCTATTTTTTTACATTATTAACTTTCTGATTGTACAATATTCATCTAGGTATTTTATAGTATTCTTCCAGTCATTTTACCAGTATTCATTTAGTGTGTTTATAATATGCTTAGAGATGTTTTACAGTATTCATCTAGTAATTTTACAATGTTTATTTGATTTATTTCATGACTTATTGCTTCAGGAGGATGAAGCACAAGTCAGCTTAAATGACAAAGAACAAGAATTATTTGTCCCTCATCTTGAAGAGGGAGGACAACAGGTTTATATTCCCGAAATTTTTAATTGTACCATATTAAAAAAAATAAAAAAATTATTTTTTCTGAGAATTTCAAAATTTGTCATGTTCGTCAAATAAAGCAGCAGAGCTGAAAGGCCGAGTCTGCCATTTAATTTGGCGGACATCAGATTGGGTCTGCCATCTTAAATGGCAGACATTCTATTTTTTAAGTTTTAAACTTTGGTACGTAATTTTTAAAATAAAAATTATATTTTAATATAAAAGTCATCATGACTTTTGTTTTTATTCGATTTTAATATGTAACAAGATTGATACTAAAATTCAAATTAAAAGTTTGACTTTTAGATAACCAATATCCTCTGTGTTAGCGGTAAGAAAAGAAGAAGAAGAAAAATGTCTGCCGTTAATTTGGCGGACCCAATCTGGTGTTCGCCGTTTTATTTGGAGAACATGGCAGATTTTAAAATTCTCAGAAAAAAATAGTTTTTCTGTTTTTTTTTAATATGGCACAATTAAAAATTTACAGAATTCAAGTTTTGTAAAAAAAAAAAATTGCTATTTTTACAGAATTCAAGTTTTATAGTATTCATCTGTAACTTTATAGTATCCATAGATTTGTTTTATATTATACACAATATTATTTTACATGATATAAATGCATATATTAATATTTGAAAAAAAATATTCGGAATTTTTTTTTTTTGCATTTGTAACATTCTGTCACGTCATTTTTTTTTATTTAACATTATTGACATGAAGTAATGAATTTAAGAAAATAATGTAACGTTGTAAAATTTATATAAGTATGGATTATTTTAAATTTAAATTCAATAGTTAAATTGATTAGTAGCCATGGCACAATTAATTATTTGGAAATTCAAATTAATCAGAAATGTTGGAAAATATTTGTTTGCCTTATTATATTTGGTGATAAAAAAGGAAAGTATCTTATGTCCGAATAAATAAAATCAATTAAATTATTTACATGATTGATAGAATAGCGCCTAATTATGTGTATACCATAATTATAAAGTTTTCCTTAATTAAATTAGGCCGCACCTATTAATTGCACCCCTTGGAATAACGTTCCCTCAATTCTAATCTTAAAAACCATTTCCATCATTTAATTAGAAACTAACCCCCACTGCCATCTCTCTCTTTACCTCTCTTCCTTCACAGTCAACCAAGGAAAAATACAAACGCCCTATTTCAAAGTTGAAGTTTCTCTTCGTAGTCTACAAATTTCTAGTTTAAAGGTACGTACAAACCATATTATATTACTTATAGTTGTTGCATAGAAATTTATCAATTAGGATACGATAATAAATATGTTGATTAGAATCAAGTATTGCTCTTAAATTATAGGGATTTATGATGTTATTCCTTTGAATTATAATATGAAAATTAATCTCTTCTATGATATTATAATCTGAATTTTTTTTCTTATATAATAGTTCCTTTATTTACAAAATTCTGAAACCATTCTCTTGATTTTTATACAAATTGCAACCATATTGTTTGTCATATAAATTATTGAAATCTTTTCATTTCATCAAGTACATTAGATCTGATTTCTAAAATCGGAAACTGATGTATGTTTTGTTAAGATTTGATAATTCTAAATAGTTAATTTCTATAATTACTCCCTACAATATCTTCTTGTAGATTGAGAATTATTTTCCAGCAAATAGTATATACTAAATTATATATCTATATTAGAATTTAAAGCTTACATATATTGAATTGGATATTCTTGTTATTATATTTGATCAGAAATTACGGCTTTGATAAGGATTAAGGTAACATAAGTGAAAATCATTTATATTATTTTAATTTATTCCTTTCACCATGGAAATACTGAAACATAATTAGATGTCCAATTTTAAGGCGAAATTAAAATGGTCAAAGTTTTTATAACATATATAATTGAGATTTCTTCGAAAACAGTCAGGTCAATATGTGCATGATAATTCGCTTAGATAGTAAATCAAGACGAATGACATATAGCATTAAGGATCTGACTCCGCTACTTGCCAAATAGGCAAGCAGGATCCTGCTTTTCCAAATCAAACCATTCATTTGTGTTGAGATTCGTGCATGAAAAAAATTCAATGGTTTGATTTGAAAAAGCAGGGTCCTGCTTGCCTATTTGGCAAGCAGCGGAGTCAGTTCCTAGCATTAAAAGCTTTTAGGAAACGAAAATTGAATTGAAACATCATTAATTTAAATGTATATATATGTTTTAGATTTGACATTCATGACGTAAGAGACGATCACGAATTCACTCATCAGATATCAGGTGAGGGTTTTCTGGACTTTTTGTAAAATTAATCACTTATTTCTTTGTGTACATTTTATTTACTTATATAATTGTGCATGTCATTTCGAACAACCCTTTGACTTTGTTTAGAGAATAAATAATAGGATTACTCCGTTCGGAACATATGACTTGAAAGAAAGTAATCGATTGAATATAAAATTGGAATAAGAAAACGAATGAATGTTGTAAGTTGAATGAATAGAAAGGCCGATACACAGGGACTACTAGTCGTGGTCGGGACCGATATACGGGAGCTGCTAGTCGCAGTCGGGTTTGATGTTGTAAAGACCGATAAACGAGGACTGCTAGTCATGGTTGGGACCGATATGCAGGGAATGCTAGTCGCAGTCGGGTTGATATTGGAAAGGCTTATGCACGGGGATTGCTAGTTGCGGTCAGGACCGACATGCGGGGAATGCTAGTCGCAGTCGGGTTTGAGATATAACACTCCACAAGTAAAATGATGGTCAATGATTAATAAGATTTAAAAGTAACAAGTGTTAGCATGAATAATAGTCATTGCTTGGTAGGATAATGTAGATTGCATTGTGATTGTTGAATGAATCAAGCTATTTAGTATAATCTAAAAGAAAATATTTTACAAATCTCTGAGCTGGAACTAAATCCCGCATTGAGAGAATGTTCGATCTCTTACCCGTTCCACTCTTATGTGGGTTCCAGAAAAGGACCGGGCGGCAATGAATACAAATAAAAAGGACATGGATCAGGAGGTCAACGAGCCGAAGTAACGAAGAAGAAGGTACTAAGTTAGGTTGCAAGTGAGCCAAAGCGGAAAGATTCTGAAAGGAATAATATGCCACTTGTTGATTTAGTTTCTATTTAAAATAATTTATATATTGAATAGGCATGGCAGTGGTTGTTTTACTAGCCATATCTATTATGATGATTTGTAGAATTCTTTTTGCTTATGAAGTTAATGTGGCATTTATGGATGTTATTGATAATGCAAGTGATGTGCATACGCCTTACGTAGAAATATGTGACGGGTTGTCTCGGAGTGTGACAGCATTATTTTGTGTGTTTATGTTCACAAAACTTCTAGAAAGATAAATATACACAAGTTGACAAGTTTTAAATTATAACAAGTATAGTTAACTGTCAAAGTACAATAACAGTGAAAGTACAAAGTACAACAAGTACAAAAAATTACGAAATTGCAAGAATTGTTGTTGTTAAAAAAATTAATTACATGTGATATATTTTGGGAGCAAATCAAACACGACATTACCCAAAATCTTTTTTCCAAATCAAACATGACATTACTAACATCAAACAAAATCATAAATCCATCACACAATATTTTGAGGCAATGAAATAAAAATGGGATGAATTAGACGTCCATCAACCCGAAACCACAAACCCAGAAAAAATTAGAGAAAGAAAAAACCAAGATCGTATTTTCAGTTTTTAGCAAACCTAGACTCGAGTTATGAGCAAGTTCAACAACAAATTCTTTTCGGAGCCAACCTCTCTTCTCTCGATTCAATCGTTGCACTACTAGAACAGGATGAATCAAGGCGAGATGTCATGAATACTGACACACAGTCCGGCGACAAGCTAGAGAACTAAGCATTCCTCTCCTTCAACAAATCTCAAAACCCTAAATCGCAAAAGGATGAGGAGAATCAATCAAGTAGCTCAGAGAGATGCGATTTGCAAGAAAACTTGCCACACAAGAGAACGGTATTGCTTTCTCCACCCACACAAGAAAACATGCCACGCAAGAGAAGAAGTGGAGAGAGGGAGGTATTGATCGGGATGGAGAGAAACAAAAGGGGGAGAGTGAAGACAAGGGTTCAGACGTAGGGTTTTTTGTCCCCTTTTGACGCAGTAGAAAAACGTGGTCTAGGTGGACCGAGCTCCATAGAAACAGGCGGGGATTCTTTGTGGCAACTGATGGAGCGGCTCTCTACAATGCTTGCCAAATAGAACACTAATTCATGTGGTGTTGCTTTAAATTCAATGAACTATTTACTTAACAATCAATTAATAATAGACACTGGTGCTACTGCCTATATGATGTGTAATAAAAGTCTGTTTAGGACCCTACAAATGTGCAAAAATGACCAATATATTTTAGTTGCCGATGAAAGCAAAGTACATGCATGTTACTGGTATAGGCATCATTAATCTCTTCTCCAAAGAAATTAAAAATATTTTATATATAAAATCCTTTACAACAAATTTAATTTCAGTAAGTAAAATCACGCAAAAATTTAATTGTAATGTATTTTTTTTCAAAAACAAATATTAAATTTTAGGACCAAACAACATGGATGATGATTGGTGAGGGATCTATGACAAGGGACTTCATATTGTGAATTATCAGAAATTTAATTTATAATTCTTATAGGATTTTAAATTTTCTTTTAAATAATTGTATAAATTGCGATATATGCAAATTAGCTTAAAAGAAATATGATGTGTTGAAAAAAAAATAAAATGTGGATATTCATGAATATCAGTGTCCAAGTGTTTTGGACTTGGAGAAAATTAACACAATTATTTGATGTGTTGTTTGATAGAGATTAGGAAGAGCTAAAAGAATGAAATGTGGAAATTCGTGCATATCAGTATCCAAGTGTTTTGGATTTTTGGCATCAAAATTCTACTGCACTCTTTTGCCAAATCACATCATGTAGTTGAAATGATGATTTACACTTAAATATAAAATTGTGATATAGTTGTGATCTAACACAACATTTCAAATTCGGTTTGTTTGAATATGTTTTTTTTATTAAAGAGTTTTTGGTAGATCTGATCATAGTTATTTCCAAAAATCGAATATGCATCTCTTTGTAGAAAGACAAATACTTCTGCTACTGCATCAATTTTTTTATCTCACCAAAAATCTTACAATTCTAAATTTTATTTTGTCGAGTTTGTACTACACAATAAAAATTATCTTCCTAAAATTGTAAGAGGCACAGAGTTTCTGTTGTAGACACGGATATTACAAATAGCCAATTTGTTTTGACAGAAACATTATAATCTCGTTCTATGCCATGAGGACTTTTATATATTTGACATCAAGACCATTTATTGAAAATCAAAACTCAACATATAATCACGACAAATTAATATTAATGGATAAATGGCAAGGGCATATGACTTCTCGATTTCTTGTTCGTTGGGTGTATTTTGAATTTTTAGCTATCAATCTTAAGAAGTGTCGTGACACCTTATGATACCAAAAAATTTGGGTTGCTGTACTCTTAATATTAAAAAAAAATAGAAAAAAATCCCTGAAAAGAAACCTTCTCTCAAAATGTAAATCAAGTTTCAAAAATGACGAATTAATGGCCCTTTACGGTATGGCCCCCAATTTGAGAAAATAAACGGGCTTATATTTTATGGTCTGTATGTTTAGACGGATGAAAAAGATTATAGAAGCCCAATAATTATTGGGCTTTCCTGGGCCGTCTCCTCCAATCGACTTCTTTACAAATAGAATCTATCGCCTTTTCTTCTCCTCCAAGCAGCACTATCCCAAGCAACAACGAGAGAAAGAAAGAACGGCATAGAGAGAGAGAGAAGACATGGATAGAATCCAGAGAATGTTCACGGCGGCGGGATCAATAGGAGGACACCCTCAGGGCGACGCCCCTCTTCTCGACACGGCGGAGCAGGTCTACATCTCCTCTCTCGCTCTCCTCAAGATGCTCAAGCACGGTATCTACACATCCCTCTCAGATCCGATCAATTTCTCTATTTTCCTTTCTTCTTAGTTATATACTTAGTTGCGGTTAACTCGTAGACACCCGAAAAAACCGTTCTGGTAATGTGTCCCTCTGATTTCTCATTTTGTAACCAATCACGCTGCCTTTATTTTTATTAGCCTGTTTTTTCTCTAATGCTACTTTCACGCATTGCATTACCCTCCAGAGCGCATTACTTCAATATTTTCATTGTCAAAGGCTCTGTTACTTAAAGCATTACTGTGATGCTGACATATTTTATGGCATTTAATTTACAATTAAAAGTTCTTGTGGTAATCATGAGGTAAAATAGTTTGGAGATTCAAACAGCGAAGGACCCGAAGTATTAGTCAGTCTACGACTCTGTGTCCCTTTAATTTTACCGAACATCAAACAATTCTTTACATACTGATTGAATTATTTTGATTGGGGATGAAGGGAGAGCTGGTGTACCAATGGAGGTGATGGGACTAATGCTCGGAGAATTTGTAGATGAATATACAGTGCGAGTGGTGGATGTGTTTGCGATGCCACAGAGTGGTACAGGTGTATCTGTCGAGGCTGTTGATCATGCTTTCCAGACTAACATGCTTGATATGCTCAAGCAGACGGGCAGGTCTTTCATATCCCCACTTTTACCAAAACACACACACAAACACAATAGAAAAAATGTTATAAAAACCATAAAGGGATGTCTTTTTAGTGTATTTGGGGGCTTGGGCTCTGGAGGCCACAAGCTGGAACCATTTCAATTTTGTTCCCAGCTGTTATTTATTCTTAAAATATGTTAGAAACAGGAGATTTCAGTGATATATGATGAAAACATCATGATTCGTTAAGGGTTTCAAACAATATGAATTGATTCCTTCTTGTATTCTGCTTGTTTCTTTCGACGAGTATTTCAGCTTTCAATTACTGTCTTGCTTGGATGTTAAGTTCTTAACTATTAAATTTACATGACGACCTTTGTGAGGAACCTGTACCATTAATATTTTTGGTAAAATAGCAAATATGAGGTTTCAATTGAAATGAGGTAACTAATTTTGTGAGGAAATTTATTTTCCTGTTTGTTTTCTTACGATCTGCTTCCTTAATTACTATAGTTAATTGTTCTACTATATATTTGTTTCCTCATTATACAGACCTGAGATGGTAGTGGGGTGGTACCACTCTCATCCTGGCTTTGGCTGTTGGCTTTCGGGTGTTGACATTAATACACAACAGGTTTGTACAAACACTTATTTTTATTCAAATTTTGTGGTACCACTCTCATCCTGGTATTGGTTGTTGGTACCCAATTTCATTACTATTTGTTAATTCATTTTTTGCTCCTTTTTTATGTAGAGTTTTGAAGCACTAAATCCGAGAGCTGTTGCTGTTGTGATAGACCCAATACAGAGTGTGAAGGGAAAGGTGGTAATCGATGCCTTTCGGCTGATCAATCCTCAGACAATGATGCTTGGCCAAGAGCCTCGTCAAACGACATCTAATGTGGGCCACCTCAACAAGCCTTCTATTCAGGTTTGCACCCATTTGTGCTTCTAAATCTGGGGCAAAGTAATTTGCTACCAAAATAGATATTTTATGATGCTTTTTTGTTGATCCTATGGCAGGCATTGATTCATGGCCTGAACAGGCACTACTACTCTATAGCAATAAATTATAGGAAAAATGAACTCGAAGAAAAGATGCTTCTGAACTTGCACAAGAAGAAATGGACAGATGGTTTTGTGTTACGGCCATTCGACGTGCATTCGAAAACTAATGAGCAGATTGTTCAGGTGTGTGCAAGGCATTTAGAAATTTATGAGGTCTACTTTGTTTTGAAATTAAGAAAAGTTCATTGCTCACACTATTTGCGAAAAGGCCTCACGTTTTAATAAAATAAGTCCACTAAAGAGGCTGGATGCAAAAAGGGATGAATGTAAAATATATGAGACCCATCTGAGCTTATGTGCGTGTCTCATCTGGAAAGAAAATTATTGGAGGAATTAGGTTTGAACTAGGCACTTTCTTTCTTGCAAATGAAGCCTTTGCAATTCCATAAATAATGGAAGGAGTTCTTTGCAAAATCCCTAAAATTAATTTTTCTAAGGCCTCTATGCTACTGATGACCTTTATGTGCAGGAAATGCTGAACCTAGCAACAAAGTACAACAAAGCAGTTCAAGAGGAAGATGAGCTACCCCCGGAAAAGCTTGCTATTGCAAATGTCGGGAGACAAGATGCAAAGAAACATCTAGAAGAGCATGTCTCCAACCTCATGTCTTCCAACATAATTCAGACCCTTGGAACCATGCTTGACACTGTTGTGTTTTAGGTTTTTTATTTCTAGAATTTTCTTTACAGGAGAGAAATTTCTATCTTTAACTCTTAGTTGGGTTGTATGTATGATGATACTTCCTTTGTACACCTGATTGCTTGTTTGTATTGTTTTAGGTATTACGCTTAGACTGTTTAAAATCAGAATTGAAGCTGCAGTTTCAATCCTGTAGCACTCTGGTGCGTCTTTCCTTTGGTCTGCTTGAAATCTCCTTAGCTGTTCATCCTTTTTAGTTTGAAAATATTATTACATCATATCTGTTTAAATCATAGTGACTTGTTTGGTCATGTTTGGTTGCTACTTAAAATTAGGTTTAAAATGATTATTCTATCTTGTTTAGAAAATGAATCATAAACAAGTTTAAATTAATCCATCTGGGGGAGTAAGATGCTGAAAAATGAATCTTTGTTCATGTCAGTTGGTCCTACATAGAGTTAATTTGTTTGGAGAGGTGATTTAACTTATCCTGTTGTTATTTCATTTTATTTCTTGTTTGACAGCTTAGAGTGGAGTAAGGAATTTACTTTTTTCCACAATCAAACATGGAGGCAGGGTTTTTCATGAGTTATATTACTTGTCGTTTGTGTTTTAATTTATATTATGTCGCCCTTCTCTCTTTCATGAGGAGAGTTTTTCATCATATAATATTTTGTGGTATGTCTTATATAATATGACGCAAGCTAGAAATAATGAATTTCTTCTTGCAAGCTAAAGTGCTTGATCGTGGAGAGGTGGTTCAATAACGCGATGAGTTGTAATGCGTTAGCGAAATTGGGTTTATAAGGGAGCAAGAGGATCAATTGGCTACGAAAGTAGCAGAGGCTCGCTCAATTTTTTTTATCACCAGCAGTCTCTGATATGGCAATGTTTTTCAGAAGAGAGGTCGTAAGTTTAAAATTTGAATGATATGATCTCTTATAAGTTATAATTATGAGACAGTTGGATGATTTAATTTCAATTTATTTTTATTTTTTAAGAAGGACCATTTGAAAATTTGATTTTGTGTCAATCTATAAGTTTGTAATTTCTTTTCATCACTCATACTCTATGACGAACTAAAAAAATGTCTGACCTTCATCTTCTCTATCATCACTAAGCTACTTTGAATATGATATCTTCTCTATTATCATTAAGCTAGTTTGAATACAGTTAAATCATACACGAGGATTCTAATGTCAATAAGTTTTTTGTGCAACATATCTTTTATTTATATATGAAATCTGAAATGCAAATATCAAATCCAATCCAATCCGTATATCTTGTTTATTTTTACAAGAGATGAGTTAATGGCATAAAATTAATCCATTGCAGTTAACTAGATTTGTTTTGCCTTCTTAATCCAGTACAAAATAAGCTAAAAAAAATTATAATATTTTACATGAATGCAACCCTTGTGAAAATAAACAAAATTTACGGTTTGAATTTGACGTTTAAACTTTAGCCTTTTTAATACAAAAATATTTTCTAATATAATAAAAGTTTATGACATTAAAATCCTTCTCTAAATCATATTATAGACTATTTGGTAATAAAGTTATATCTTGGCGTTTGGTCACCAAAGTAATAATTAGATCTGTTGTGCTTGATAAAATTTCCTAAGACTAGAAAATTTGCAACTCGTTTATGATTTTGGAAGACCAAGTCACCAAAAAGCTTTGGAAACTGCAATAATATGAACTAGTTTTGCTTATTGATTGTTTCTGCTGCCACATATATTTTCATCTTATCAGATCTTTTCTTTTGCCAGTGATAAATTAAGTAACGGTGATAAGTAACGGTGGTACACTGGTATGGTAGGATTTTCTGGTAGGTACTTGTATTTAATACAGAGGGTAGGATAGGAATCCAAACAAGTCGGATACGGGAGCAGCTTGGGTCTGATGTCCATAGGACTCAAACTGACTCCGATGGGTTTCATAACAGTCCGATGCACTTCAAAATCTGTGCACACGGATATTAAAGTGACACGCACAGATCTTAAAGCAGATCGGGCGGTTATGGAACCCATCGAACTCAGTTTGAGTTCGATGGGCATCGGACCCAAGCGGCTCCCGTCGGATACGGAGCGATAGTGACCAGACCGTATTAATTTTTATTTTTGATATATACGGATTTTAATTGATTCAAATACAAATACATAATTTAAATATAATTCGGACATAAAAGCAAATTTTGCTCCAATTTCATATAATGCATCAAACATTCAAACTTATTATAAAATAATAAGTATTTTTTTTCGATACTAACATTTATAAATAAATATAAATTTTATAATAAATAGAGGAGGATCCAATTACACCATTTTATGGTGACACATCTTGACACCATATGTTTACAAGTCATTTTTGCATTTTTAAAATCTAAACAGTCGATTCTAACCGTTCAACATGATCTCTATATTAAAATGTGCTTGGGGACCAAATTTTTTATTTTTTTTCGAAATTGTTTACTTTTTTTAAGAATTTTTGAAAATCATGTTTTTTAATGGTCCAGAATTGTCTGAAAATAATAATTGTGTACACATCTTAATAAATACTAATTTTTTTTCCAAAAATATAAAATTTGGTCTCCAAGCACATTTTAATATGGAGATCTTATTACATGGTTTGAATCGACTGTTTAGAATGATTTATAAGTACATGGTGTCAAGATGTGCCACCATAAAATGATGTAATTAGATCTCTCTTGTGCTACCACTGTGATCATCTCAATTAAGACCGGAGCATGAAAATTTAACTTGGAGCTGAAATATAAAATATGGCATTTGAGATTTTAACTCAAGTCTCCATAATACATGGTGGAATTTTAATCAATAAGCTACAAACACACATCTAACATTATATGAGGAGAGTTTAACTATAAAAAACTTTAAGGATAATAAAATTCAATTAAATTTTAATATAAAATGAAAAAAATTAATCCTAGGGATGAATAAGCAATCATTTTTTTTTCTTATGTTAAGATTCGCGTCTGACCACAATTTACTGTTTATTAATTGACACCATGTGGTCCTGCTTAAAAGTACATCTTGCTTCTTTATTTTTATTTGGCAAAAGATAACCGTATAAGGGTTGTCCATTTCTTCTCTTAATTGCTTGTTGGTCATGTTAGAATTTGATTATTTCTTATATATGCTGGAATTTGGGTCTTACATGGCATGGCATAATATCCCATGTTACTTTTGCTTATTTACTTTTTGCCTCGGAGATCTTAATTATGATAATGACCTTTGTGCTGAACATCTTTTTCTATAATTTAGGATAATGTTTTGACCGTTTACTTAGTTTAATTTTTCATGTGCATTTTTCATGATGATAATGGTACAATAAAAATTACGGGCTTAATTTAGTTGAAGTCATAATTTGGAGAATTCCAAATAATTTATACCATTGTAATTTTTAATTTTCATTTCTAATTAGATTTGTACTACATAGTGTAATATTATAATTAATTTGAGAAAACATAGTTTAATATTCTTATTGGTGGTGTTTCTTTAAAAAAAAAAATGAATGGATAGTTCATATAAGTGCTTGTTGCAAGTAGCAACCTACAAAGAAGGAAACATCATTTGCTAATTGGATACTGGCGAATCATGTGGTAACTGTATATGATGACCTTATCAAGCACCATTGCACCAATGATATATCCTCTTTAATTATCTTGTGGTTTAAATAACCTGTATGGACACTAGACCTTATCTAGTTATCCTCAACAAATCAATCTCCAATTGCTAATTAATACATGATATATATTTGACGTTTGAACCAGTACTACTGTACCAGAATGTGACTGCTGATATCGACCACCTAAAGTATTATTTATTACACCAGATTGTATAACTGGATAATATTTCTGTGTTCTTCTTTTATAAAGATCAGGTTGTCTGTCCCAACAAAGCTTTCATGACAGCTGGTGTATACATGCATGTAGCTAAGAGGTTCTATATCTATGGGAGAGGGAGGTGTCCGATGCCCATCGGACCAGAGTCTGTGCGATGGGTGGTTTCTACCGTCCGATTCACTTCAAGATCTGTGCGCATCAGTTTAATATCCGTGCACACAAATTTTGAAGTAAATCAAACGGTAGAAACCATCCATCGAACACTGTTCTAGTTCGATGAGTATCGGACACCCTCCTCTCCCCTATATCTATAACCAAATTCCTATATATGTATGTATGGATAGATCATGTTTGCAAAGAGATCTTTTTTTATTGATCCCTCTCTCTTATTCTGATTAATTTTTCTGATACAGACGTTTCACACACTACATGTCATTATGACCACACAAAAGATTCGGACTAATGTCTCGTCAGTCGTCACTTTTCTGTGAAGCTACTCTACACACAAAAATAAAATGGGAGAATTTCATATATATACCACTCAAAAATTGTAAAATTATTGAATTACCATTCAAATTTTTGTAATTACATATTTATCATCTAAAAATCTAATAGCTCACATATTTATCCAATATAACTTTAGTATATATCAAATATACCCAAAATTCAGATTAATTATGTTTAACTTTCTTAAAACTATAATTAATCAAGAATTAACTTAGCACCATCTCTTTCTTTTCTTAGAACATTTCTCCTTTATACTCAATATATAAGATTAAAAAAGATATTCTAAAGTGAGCCAATAACAAAAACACAGATTCTCAAACTCAGTTACAACTTTGATAACGGGTTGCGATATCAGGGTCGAATTCAGTACGAACTGTTTTGTTGGAAAATTTGGAGTTATTACCTTGTTTTTAGATGTTCAAGCTGGAGCTGAAATTCTAATATTGGAGTCTGCCCCCCCCCCCCCCTCCGAGTTCCAACAGAAGAAACGAGATGAGGAGAGAGTTTCAGCGGAAATAGAAAACTTACGCCAAAAAAAGCGGGAGAGAAATCTGTATGCAGAAGAGAAAGGAGCGGAGAACGAGATGAGACTAAATAATTTATTAATTATATTTTATATAATATTAAACTTAATTAATCTCATTTTTTATTAATTGGATAAATATGTGAGTTATTAGATTTTTAGATGGTAAATACATAATTACAGAAATTTGAATGATAAATACGTAATTTCACAGTTTTTGAGTGGTATATATGAAATTCTCCAAAATAAAATAGACAACTACTAAAAATATGAAGAGTTAATAATTCAAAGTAGCGGGTCATTACTTAATATTTGGCTACTATGAACAATCACTGATCTTCAAAATCTATCGGATAGACTTTAAATGTGGAATTCAAATTGTTCCAACAGTGATGTATTTATATGCAAATTTGAAAATTTTCGATGACATTTAGACTTAGTATTAAGTCAAGCTGTAAAAAAATAATGAAAAATAAATGTACTAAAATTAATTAAAATTTTTTTTTTTTTTGATTGCTTGACTTTGCACTAAATAAAATTTATAGTTTATAATTTTGTAGGTGATAGATGGATTTGAGTGGTTTGAATTCTTCATTTGAAATATATTATATAGATTTTGAAGTTTGGCATTTAGACTAAATTTCATCGATAACATGGTAGCCAAATTCTATGATGCCATTATATCCGTATAAGATGTTATTACTACACAAATATACATCTGACCAAAGTTTGAGAGCGTGTTCGGCTGTCAAGCGAGAACAAAAATGGACTTGGATTCAGATTCAATTTGAATGGCCAAAACACTGTTCTTGTGGGGAAAAAATTCACTCTAAGTAAATTTTTTTTTTCTTACAAAAACAGTAACAACCAAACACGTCCCGAAAGAAAATAGTTGTCATTTGAGATGCAACAATGAAAAGACAAGCTCTTGCAAAGTTGCAAGGGCAGGAGGCATCACAGTCAGCATGGCCCCACTAAGGTGCAGTTATGGGCCTTCCAATACCAATCAAAGCCCATTAATTCATTACAAGGGCCACCAATTGTGGTCCCATGGACCTACACAGGAATTATCTCTCTCTTAATTAATTCACCAGTCAATTTCTCATATATGATATATCTCGGTGCACATGACATAGTACCTTTTTATCCTCTAAGATTTTGGTAGAACTGAATACTTATCCAAAATTGTCATGGCTTCACCTACACCCTTCTACAGTTCTACATAATTAATAAGCAACACTGATTTCCAAGATGAAATGGCTATGCTTCAAATAGAAGGAATCTCCATATATATATATATATATATATATAGAGTCCGGCTATGCTCAAAACGTTTGTTCCTGGGCTCAGGAACAAACGGTTCGGTTCTCCAATTTTCAAAGTCCAAACGGTCGATCCAAACTGACAGATGTTTAATCTATATTAAAATGTGCTTGGAGACCAAATTTTACATTTTTTGTAATTTTTTTACTATTTACTAAGATGGTTTGAAAATTGCTGTTTTTATTAAAATTCTGCACTATTGAAAACAGCAATTTTCAAACCATCTTAGTAAATAGTAAAAAAATTCCAAAAAATGTAAAATTTGGTCTCCAAGCACATTTTAATATAGATTAAACATCTGTCGGTTTGGATCGACCGTTTGGACTTTGAAAATTGGAGAACCGAACCATTTGTTCCTGAGCCCAGGAACAAACGTTTTGAGCATAGCCGGACTCTCTCTCTCTCTCTATATATATATATGTCATGATCCACGGTGAATTTGAAGGATATCGATCGAGTGCGATTGGTGTTGTAAATGTTGCCATTGATTGACAACTAAGTTGATTAATTACAAAGCCAGTTGAACAAGACTAACTCTCTGCTTTTAGTCTCCAGTTAGTGTCAGTATATATATGTGTGTGTGTGTATTATATATTAATCTATACGTACATACATAGCAAGGAGAATAAAAAGTATTGATTAATATTGAGATAAGGATGATGTCTCTGAACAGGAAAAACAAGAAAAGTAGATTCTTATGCTGTTTCAGGTCCCATTTCTTATATGGAAAGATGCACAGAGATCTAGAATGAAGAGATAAAGAGATAATTCTTGAGGCCTCTTTTTATTCAGAACATATCTTGTTCATTGCCAGAAAAAAGGTGATATGGATTACAACCCTCAACCTATCTCTCGTTGATTGCCAGAAAGAAATATATATATACCTTCCTCGATTATAACCTGCCTGGGTACACTCGATCGATATATTGATTGACGAGTACATGCAAATATAAAATATTCATGAACTTAATTTGTTGAACTCGGGTGTCATTAATTAAGAAAACGACATATATATATATTGAACAAATATACAAATTTAGAGGTACTTTTCTGATGGTACAGAGGATTAGAGAGAGAGAAATAGAGGTTGTGAACAATATTTGAAGATATTTTCGTGACCGTTGGGGTGGTGATCTAGAGAGAGGGAAAGGTAATATGTCCGATGCGGCACAAGCGGAAGCAACTCACATCTTTTGAGCAAGTTGCATGTCAAACTGAACCTATTCCTATGAAAATATTAAAGAGATTCGGTGTTGAATTTCAAATCTTGAAAAGTGAAAACCGAATTCATGTGTGACCCATTGACTAATTAGTAATTAAGCTATGTTCTAAACCTCTAATCCCTCAAAAGAAACGGATATAGGATATATCAGCATCCACTGTTTATGGGTGTGATTAAAATGCTGTACTGTGCCTTCTGCTATTCTACCTCATCAGACAACCTACGTCACTTTTGAAAATTAAAAGTACTCTGATTTCTTCAATTCTTACCTGGTCGTCTAAACCATTGGCATCTCCAACCTTGCCTCATTCAAAATCGCCAATTTTATAAATCCAACAAATCACCATGATTTTTGACGTTTTTATGAGTTTTTTTTTTTTTTGCTTCAAAACGAAAAGGCACGGCTGATTACTTATTGTATTGCTTCTTTTTCTGTTTACTACTATTATATTTCAGTTGATGCTTTAGGTATTATATAGGTTAAGAAGCATGAATTAACCTAAGCAATTTACACTTGGTGGAGTCCATTAGCTAGAACAAGTAAAGCAAGGCAATTCGGTCTCTTGTTAGTTGCCATGTTGCACAAGTAACTTTGTGCAATTCTAAATTCTTACATTGACAATTCTTTTCTGAGAATTTGCTTCTACAAGCAACTCTGTTTGCCAAGTAACAGAGCAACACATGGACCCTCTACAGAAAAATTCCACATTAATTTTTACTTTAAAAATGGTTCGTTGTGCGTAATTTGGAATTAGATTCTTTGATTTAGAGAAGAATATTAATTTGGCAGTAGATGCTAATAATTGTCCCAGCCTATATACATAGCAAAGCCAGTTATTATCTTCTCTTCTCAATAGTAGAGATAGTATATATGATTCCAGAGGAAGCTTTCCTTTGAAGGATTTTATATATTTTCAGAATTATTTCAGACCTAATTCAGTGTATGTATTGCGTTAATTATTGGAAAAAGAAGAAGAAGAATATGGCCAATTGAGAGAGCTGATATTCACGCAACCATATTACATTATTAATACAACACTAATCAAAACTTTTAGCTCATGGACGATTATATCTTGCTTAGTTTGTTTTTCAAATAACACATCCTATCTTTTTATTAATGTGTAGATTTTGTTCCTTTAATAGTATATTCAACTAAAATAAGAAAGATTTTTTGGTTGAGATTAGATCATTTTAAATTGTCTTAAATTGGATATTTAAACTGTACTTTCCATAAGCTAAACTTCACTCAAATTAGAAGCAAAACTATATTCATTTTGAGAATCAGAATATTATATTAGTTTCTAACTACTATTAGTAAAAAAATACATTTGAGGAGTAAATTTGTTCAAAACACTAAAACCTTGAGATATTTTTTGTGTCGGTAACAATAACTAGACTCACAGTGTACTGGGTTGTGGAAGAAGGCTATATATTCTTCTTAATTACTATAACCAACAACCTCTCAACCCAATCTTCCTTCTGGAAATCAACTACAAACATTAGGTGATAAGAGCATCGCATACTTTCTGGCATGATATATATCTAGTTTGGACCTTGTGCTATGAGCACATATACATTATCCTCATCTCAACCAGTGAAGCGAGAATACTAAAATCACCCTACAAGAAGTTGTACTCACAGGGCTCCCAAGTTAATTCAATCAAGAGTACTCACATTCACATGGATTAATTTATAAGATTGGTTGAAATTTTTTTGGCATTATACATAATTTTGCTCCTACCCAAGCTACAGATTCAACTGGCATGGAGTTGGGAAACTAATAGACTTTTTTTGATAGATCCGTATATAAATTCCTAAATTTCAGGAGTAGGAACAATTAATACATACAATAATTTGGTGGAGATCTAAACTTTCCCCTAAACTTAAGAATTTTATGCGGTTACTTACCAAATATAGAATACTCACCAAATCTAATCTAGTTAAAAGGAGGTGGATAGGCAACATCAAATGCCATTTCTGTGGACTTCCAGAAAATATAGATCATCTATGATCCTTCAATGCAAATTTGTCAGGCAGTCCTGGTCTTGGTTAGGGCTTAGGGGACTGTCAACAACACTTTAGTGCTTGGAGCTCCATTAAGAATATCATGAATTTTGCATATACACTTCCTAAAGTGCATAAACTGAATTTTATATTACTATTTGGTGCCTTGGCTTGGATCATATAAAAACTAAGAAATGCTATTTGTTTTTATCATGAAATCTGTGATTCTGGCAAAATAGTTATTCTATCGATTCTAAACTTAATTCTTTTTTTAACAGGACAACAGGGAAGTGGAGTACATGATCAAATGGACGATTTTAAAGTTCAAATAGTCGATCCGAACTATTTAACATGATCTTCATATTAAAATGTGATTAGAGACTAAATTGATAGAATTTTTGGAAAAAAATTACTTTTTTATTTTATTTTTGAAAATCACTGTTTTGCATAAAATTGTGGTCCATTAAAAATCAGTGATTTTCAAAAGTTTGAAACAAATAGTAAAAAAATTTCAAAAATTGTAAAATTTAGTCTCCAATCACATTTTAATATAAAGATCATGTTGAACAGTTCGGTTCGACTGTTCGAAATTTGAAATCATAAAATATGAGTGTGAAGTAAAACACACCCCTTACTTCATGAAGCACAATAGCCCAACTATATTTATATAGAGAGAGGGGGGGGGGGGTGGGGAGGGGGCTCGCTAATATCAAATCAATTGTTCCTGAGATCCCGTGCAGTTAAGTAGTTTTTTCAATTTTTAAAGTCCAAAAGGTCAATCCAAACCGTTAGATGTGATCTCTATATTAAAGTGTGTTTGGAGAACAAATTTTACATTTTTTGGAAATTTTTTACTATTTATTAAGTTACTTTGAAAATTGCTAATTCAACGGTGACTTAACCAAATAATAAAACCAGAAGCCACTATTGAATAAGCGATTTTCAAAATGGCTTAATAAATAGTAAAAAGATTAGAAAAATGTAAAATTTGTTCTCCAAGCACATTTTAATATTAAAACAGTAAAACTAGATCACATCTAACAGTTTGGATCAACTTTTTGGACTTTGAAAATTAGAAAACGACTTAGTTGCACATGACTTCAGAAACAATCGATTTGATATTAGCCAACTCCTCTCTCTCTCTCTCTCTATATATATATAGAGAGAGAGAAAGAGGGAGTTGGGCTAGGGTACGACTTGGTTGCACAGAACTTCAGAAATAACTGATTTGATATTAGCCAACCTCTATATCTCTCTCTCTCTCTCTCTCTATATATATATATTATTTCAGCACCTATCAATGAATGCTTTAAAATTAGGATGAAGTTTCTGGGGGGGAAAATGAGCTAGTGATGCATCTCTAAATTAAAGATAAGACAAATTAGGAAATACAAAAAGCATATTCTATAGTGAGAAATACATTATATGATAGAGATGTTAAAAGAGAAAGATTGGCGTATTCTATCATTGAAGAAAGGTGGACGGGGACTCAAATTTTGCCAAAAAACTTAAAAATAAATCAGAACACTAGTGGTCGAGTGATGTTTTCAAAAGCCTACAAATATCTTCCAAACTTCGGGGACCAACATGCAAAAAATAATTTTGCAATTATGATTAAAAGAGTACAACTAGGGTGCTCCTAAGTTCACCAAGCTTCTTTGTGAACTTAACTCTAAAATTTATCGGATTGACTTCAAACGATGAATCCAAACCGTTGAAATCCTTCTACCTTACAAGTGATACGTCTACATGTGAAAATTTTAGAACTTGAAATTAAATTTGTATAGAATCAAATAGTCAAAAGGCTTCCAAAAAATGAATGCATTAAAATTAATTTATAAACTTTCTAATTTTGACCACTTGACTTTATATTAAATTAATTCGAAACTTTAAAATTTTCACATGTAGACGCATCACTCACAAGGTAGAAGGATTTCAACAGTTTGGATTCGTCATTTAAAGTCAATCCGATAGGTTTTAGAGTTGAGTTCACAAGAGACTTGGTGCACTTAGGAGCACCCTAGTTCTACTCGTAAAAAATCAGTTTGATGTCCCATTGAAACCGTTCGATCTATGTTAATATTTGTGCGGACAAAATTGGTAGCAAATTAAATTTGGTCTCATCTCTATTGGACCGCTCCCAAATTCATTTTGCAAAGCATCGATTAGTCAGTGTTTTAGAATCAAATTCTGATTTTTAAAAATTTGGGCGGCTTCAATTTGCTCAAATGATCTACATGTCAAAATCTTTTAGAAAATTGGATGTTTTTCTAATAAATTAGGTTTGTAAAAAAAATCAGTATTAAATGAAATGAGTTTAATTAGTCAATAATTAAATCTTAGAGCAAATGAAATTAGTTCAGATTATTCAATTATTTGAGTATTTGATACTTGATAATATTGGCGTTTATAAGCACACGAGTAAGGATAAGTGAAAATTTTCGTTACCAACTACTTAGCAATCATTATCCAATATAAAATCGTATATAATATATATTTTAACTATTTACATCACATATTTAATTAATAGTTGGCATTTGTTTTAGTTGTGAGACTAACAATTTGTATCATTTTCTTCATATTAATTATATCATGCACATGTTAAACTTCATTAGTTTAATATAACTATATTTTGTTTCTATTTCTTTAAAAAAAATTATCAATAAAGACTAACAATTTTGTTTTTATTTCTTGATATGATACCTGTTAACTTTATCAATAAAGACGAGATAAGTAGACTTGACTTAAAAATTATACATAATTTTCTTTCTATCTAAAACAATAGCTCAAAATTTTAAAAAATATATATAAAATTTGATCACCACATATATTTTCAAATAGTGATCACATTTAACTGTTTGAATCAATCAAGAGAAGAGTCACTCTATTCTCATTTATTTTCAAATTTTTTTTTATACATGACTTTTTATAAAGTTTAGAGTAAAATGTCATAGGTATTGTAAAATTAACTCTCATTCATATCATAAAAATTTTATATGATTGATTTTGTTCACTCTTAGTTCTCATAATTTGAAAATCTAACTGCGTTCTCTAAAATTAATTGTTTGAACTTTACAAATAAAAATATGAATCCGGAATAAATATTGATATGTAATATGCATATGGTAATAGCTGCCTCTTACTATAATTCATATCGTATTCCTTGACACTTCTGCCAATTATATCTCTTGCTCAGTCCAAATGTGCGATAAGGATGAATCCAATATTGACTCTAAGTCTATGATGCATACGTGTATTTTGAGTAGAACAAGAATGTTCTTAAGTTTACTATTCTTTTTCGGTTAGTTCAACTTCATCTGTTGAAATAATTTGGAATGTTGAATCTAAACTATTAAAATCAATTTACTTCACATTTAGTATATTTACATATCTAATTTATTATTTTTCAAATTAATTTACTATGAAATCAAGCAAATAAAAATTAATTTTAATACATTTATTTTATCATTAATTTTTATCCTTGATTTTATATAAGATTAATTTGAAAATTTATAAATTTAATATTTACACGCATCGTTACTTCACAATTGATACATTTACATATCTAATTTATTATTTTTCAAATTAATTTACTATGAAATCTAGCGAATAAAAATGTAATTTTAATACAATTATTTTCCATTACTTTTTACACTTGATTTTATATCAAATTAATTTGAAAATTTATAAATTTAATATTTACACGCATCGTTATTAAAATAAATTGATTTCAATTATTTCACTAAAAATATTTTGTTACTAACAAAATTTCCGATCAGTCAAAACAAATCGAATTAAAATTAGATGAAGAGTTAAAACCCGTTTGCGGTTGTGGTCGAGAATCAAAACAAATCGTACATTGCCCAGAGGCCCACATGCAGTGATTATCGGTGCACGCTAGTCGCTAGTTGAGTTGCAGTCAAACAGATGACGGTAGATGTATCCTGTATTGCGGCGGCCGTAGTTTACTTTTTATCCAGATCCACACGTGCGACAACAAGCGCTTCAATTTGCCGACTCGACCCCACCGTCCGTAGATGCCCGGCCCCACGTGGCGCTTATCCGCACACCGTATCCGAATAAAAAAAAAAAAAAAAAAGATCTCCTCATCTCAAATACCAAAAACATATCAAATACTATGAATGGAAACTGGTACTGGGACAGGGCAAATCTCGATCCCCAAAAAGGAGACGGTGTAGGAAAGGAATATTTGATTCAAATAATACGGGGATTTTGATTTTTGACTGGGCAGAAATCAGAAATCAGAAATCAGAAAAAAAAAAAAAAAAAAATCATTTATTATTCGTGCGTGTAGGTGGAGAAGAGGTCTTTAAAAGGAGAGCGGAGGCACGAGCCAAAGCAAAGAGTCGTAGCACCGCCTCTCAACAAAAACTAGTAACTCTTAATTCCCCTTCGCCTTCGCCTTCCCCTTCCCCTTCCCCTTCCCCTTCCCCTCTTGATCAGATCTTAACCATCGAGAAAAAAAACATTGAATCCAGATAGAGTTTGTTTCTAGTGGTGCAATAGTTAATTGAGTTAATTAATTCGAGATGGAGAGTAAGAAGGGAGGTGCTTCGATCGATGATTTGTTTGGTCGCAAGGAGACTAGCAAGCCCTCTTCTGGTTCTAGTTCTAGCTATTTCAATTCTGTGTTCGCTACCTCCCCTAATTCGGTATTGTTCTATTTTTCTTATCCCTTCTTTGTTCGTTGTGCTGTCAATTTGATCGTGAAGTTTGAAATTGAGATAGTTTGCTTGACATGTAATGCAATGTGTTTTTTTATTTTAATAGGCGATGGGGAAGGAAGCAATACATGGAAAACAGAGAGGTGAGAATGGCTATGCCTACAATTCAGGTAATTCCCTTCCTTCTATCTATTTTTTTTTCTTAATTTCTTTTTGTTTACATTATCAAAGGCCATTTTCAATAATGTCCCAACTGTTAATTTTATATCTACTTTGTCAACTACATATATGTCATGTATGAAATAAAGTATATTTTGGCAAATATATCAGTGAATTTTTGTTATAAATAAAGTCGTTAGTTAGATCCATGATATATCATGTCTTAATCGGGTCTAATTGTAGGCTAAAAGGCTTTTAGACTGGGGTCCAAACTCCAAACCATTATTATAATATAAAATTACAAAGATGATTATAAAGAGTACTAATTAAACTGATGTGTGTGAATATAGATTCTCTTGGATATTCGATGGAAAAAGCTATCTATATATAATTGTGCAAACACAGTTTTCATTGTTAATTATGCATGCTGATTTGACACCTACTTTTTCTGTTTTTCACTATTAGCACAATTGCCTTAATTAATTATTAAATACTGCGTGAAATCCTCCTAATTGTGCAACTATTGATAATTTGTTGGATCATTAATTGCAGATGTTAAATCTCAAGGTAGCCCTACGAAGAAACAAACTGTGTACACAAAAGATGGCAAGTCTTATACTTCAAATGAATCTGCCGAGTCTCCTTATTTTGGTTCATCTGTGCATTACGGAGGTCGTGATTTTTACGGCAGCTCTCCACCTAAGCACGCTGTAGAAACCTCTAAAAATGTGAGCGACAGAAAACAGTTATTTTTAAGTTAGAGAGAAACTGTACTTTTAATTACTGTCAACTAATTCTGTGTATTTTAATTTCAGTATAAGGATGACAATCAGGACGGTTCAGTTGCTACTAGAGGTGACTGGTGGCAAGGTATAATATCTTAGGAATACACTTTTAAGTTTTTGTTTTCAAATTTCCCGAATTATAATTCTTTCTGTATACATTTTTTTAAGATGATTTATTGATCAGAGAAAATTTTTGGTTTACCAGGATCGCTCTATTACTAAGAAAGCTTCTTGTTAATAGCTCTCTACATATATAGATATTAATAAGGTGAGTTTATGAATATCTTTATTAAATCACTCTGTTCACATACTGTTTTTAATTCCTGTTCTATACTGCCTTTTGATAACTCTCCGGTCTTTCGATTTGTTTATAAAACATATTGAGTACCGCAGTCATTTCCAAAATGTCATTTATAACCTTCTTACTAAGCTTTCTTGGCCATGTAACCTTTTACAAGGCAATGGAACCATGCTAATTAGATGTTAAAATTGGGTTGTACTAGATCTTAGTTGACATAGGAACACAGTAATGATGGTAATGTATACTTTATGTTAGTACTACATAACTGATGATATAATGGAATACGGTGCAGGTACTTGGTGGAACTAGCTGTCCATGTCGAGTAATGCTGAAAGTACGTAGTTGAGTCGGCATCTGTTCTTGGGTGTATGCAACATTTTGATGTGTCATCCTATATCTGAACAAATGCAAATTATCTCTGTTTTTTTCTGCGAGATCTAATCTATAGAAGTGTAGTTTTGATGTCAGGTTAAACTGTAGAAAATAAAGTAGACGCTTATAACAGGTTTCTCTTGCTTAGATGTTAAGAGGCTAGAGAGCTTTGTTTGCGTAGCTTTTTTCGGTGTATGTTGAAACAGAGTCTAGTGTCTAGTGTCTACGACCACCTCCAATTGTTGATAAAAATCAAAATTGGATGGACAGTCAGTTGTGTATTATCCTATCAGCTAATTATAATATGTTGTTGCTTGTTTTTGATAAAAAAAAAAATGTTCCTTTTCTTGTTTTTTAACCTTGTTTCATGAGTGCTTGTACTTCTTTTTTTCGATAATACATTAAATTAGTGATGTAAACTGGCATTAGATAAGAATACTGTTCCATTCTGATGTTTGCACCTTGTGTGCTATTACGGATCCGACTCCGCTGCTTGCCAAATAGGCAAGCAGGACCCTGCTTTTCCAAATCAAACCATTAATCTGTGTTGAGATTCGTGCATGAAAAAAAACAATGGTTTGATTTGGAAAAGCAGGGTCCTGCTTGCCTATTTGGCAAGCAGCGGAGTTGGATCCGTCCTATTACATGCTAGTATTCCATTATTTTTAATTTAGAAATAAAAAAATTGAATATTCGAAAAAGAAATTGATTGTTTTTTTCTTTGGAAAGATGAAATCACACCATTCATGGAGTGGTGCGGTTCCACACTAACAGTATGATTCAGCAATTTTCAGGCAAATTTGGGGACAGGATGGGGTTTCATGTCTTAAAAACACAGGGACCCCAGAAACCTACACTTGGTGGAATCTTAGCGGTTCTATCTATTTTTTGAAGAAAAATAACTAAATTAATTCCTTTAAATATACAACTGGTATTCTGTACCAGCTTTTTTCTGGGTTCAGAATAAAGTAGCTCCTATAAATACTGTTTTTATAGTCTTCATTCCATGCCCGGTCAACACAAATTAACCAGCCATCACATTTCCAATTCTAAACAATGGAGTAAGAATACCATCTAAATTCTATAACATTTATATTTCCTTTTCCTTTCATCAATCATTAGTGCCAGAAACTAGATTTGAAGTGCAAAGGAGTATTATTGCAAGAAAAGGCATGCTGCAATTCTTCAATTATTATTATTTATTAAACGTTTTAAAGTATATAAAGTTCAATTTATTCAATTACAGCATTACGAAACTGGACACACTGGACACACTGAACACGTGTCATGTCAAAGCAGACATACTCTTAACATATAGTTTAGTTTACTTCATTTATTTTTCCCTTTTCAGGGGCACATCTCTTGCAGTCCAGTCCATCCTTCAAGGAAGAGTGTATGCTGCAATATACAAAATAACAATTAATAAATAATGACAACATAAACTAACTTAAAAATCCAATATCAATCACATGATTTAAAAGAAAATTAAAAAAAAAAAAAAATCATTTTCATACCTCCACATTTATATCCAACAGGGCGGTTGGCAAAGTTGCACCTTTTGGGAATAGTTATAGCAATCTCGGGCTTAATACCGGCACTCTTTGCCGTTTTAGAAAGAAGCACAGCACACAGGCAGCCCGGGTTCTGAGTGAATGATTGCACCTGAGAGCAACACTGGCTCGACACCTGTGCATTTGCATCCCCTGCAGCGGATGCACATGGCGCCAATCTAAATGCCATAGTGTCAGGCGAGGTTTTACCGCATTCACCGGCACCGTTGACTTTGTCAACGCTAATTACACAAACTAACAAAAGTGCTACAAAAAGAGCAAGGAATTTAGGAGTAGTGAACACCATTTTTGTTTCAGTTTTTGAAATTCTTTTAGGAATGATTTAGCTAGAGGATTCATGGGGTTTATATTGATGTAGGGATTGTAATGGGAGATACTAGTGGGTGTAGCACTAGAGTTTGTTTAATACCTATTGTGAGGATTTTTCGTTAAGTATATGATTGTCTGTTTGGTGATAGGTGCACTTAGTCTCAGTAGCCAATTACAAGCTGCCAGGTTTTCAAGCGGTGCTTTGTGTGGGGTTGGCGTTGGCCGGTGCTCTTTTAAAATTTTCACTTTTTTTAGGGGAACCTAATTCTGCTCAGTTTGAGAATTTTGGGCCTAAATTTTTGGTAAATACAGGGCTGTTGTCAGCCTAATGGGCCTAGTTCATTACATTTGTAGAGTCAAATTAATAATGAACGGAGTAAAATTGACATGCAAATAATTTTTTCTCAACTGTTTAACTTCATAGTAAATTAAATCAAAATTTTATAAACGCATCACCTGTAACGTAAATTATTTTTAGCGGTTTGAATTTGACCATTTTTAAAGTCATTTCAATAAGTTTTGGAATAAAGTTCACCCAAGGATAGGTGAACTTAAGAACACATAATTGACGAACATTAATTTGACCATGAATTACTATACGATATCTATGTATCGTATGTAAAATTCCTTAATTAATAAATTCCCAATCCAAACAAAGAAAAAAAGCAAATATTACACGCACACACCCACACCATCATATAAAAAAAAAAAGAAACAAAATTAGTCATGAGCCTTAATAGTTAAACTTAATCCTCACTATAGTACAATAATCAGTGAGAAGTACAGTTCATAGAAACACACACACACACACACACACACACACACAGAATCAAGCAATGTTCCTGTTCCTGACATTCGCCTCCCCTCCGAGATATTCAGTAAGAACTTTTTTCACACCAAACCCCCGATTAGTCGACAACCGGCGATCGATCAACATAGCTCTCTCTCCATTTGCCGAGCTGACAAGTGCTGTGGGAGAGTAGCTAGGTGTGGCGTAAGCAGTGGTGAAAGGAGTGCCTGAGACAGACACCGAGTATGAGACGAGAACCTTGCTGTTGCACCCGATTGTTCCATCTACTGGTTGTAGAGGATCCGCGTGCCTTGTCACCTCATCCACATAAATTAGATCATCAATCCGTGCGATTATGTTTGATGCAAGGCTCTCTAACACTCTTGAGTAACTCTCTAATATTGATTTTCCTACATCCTGAAATTTTTAATATACAAAAGAAAACTTATGTATTTTCTTACATATAAATAATGAGTGAGGCTATATGAGAATATGCATATTAGAGATCGGCACATACTATGAATTTATATTTCTATTTTCAAAGTTCAAACAGTCAATCCAAACTATTAAACAAGATCTCCATATAAAAATGTACCTGGAGAACTTTTACATTTTTTTTAGAAATTTTTACTATTTTATAGATAGTAGAAAATCACACTGCTTTCGAATGGTCCAGAATTTTTACATCCAGTGGTTTTCTACCTATCTAAACAAAAAAGTAAAAAGATTATAAACAATAAAAATGTAAAATTTAGCCTCTAAGTATTTTTTTACATGAAGATCATAGTTAACAGTTTAGATCGACGACTGAACTTTAAAAATGGAGATATGGATCCATAGCACTGGTCTATCGGTAATGTAATATAGCCAGACTCAATAAGTGAAACGGACGAAACAAAGTTAGGCAACAAAAATGCCAGAATAGTAATTTAACATCTTGGTGAAAAACAGTCAGGTATGAAGTGTTATTTTAACTAACCTTGTTAAATTGAATTTTGCACATATCCAAGGTTGTCTGTGTAAGACCGGGGAACCTCTGTTTTAGACAAATTAACAACCCCTCGGCTCTCTCGGCTAACAACTCTCTCTTTTCTGGATCAATGATCATATCTTTAACCATCTCCCATGATGACTTGCCGCCACCTCGGCTGGCATGACTCGGCGGTTTAACTGAAGTCCTCTTGCGCCATACAAAGACAGATGCTTCAACCCGGTTAGCGATTTCTAGCGCGTGGTGTTCTGACGATAGATCAAGACAGTCTAGCAGACACTCAGGCGAAAATTGATCCGAGGTAATGTAACGGTATATTAAGTCGCCTAGACTCGCTCTTCCGTTCTGTTAATTTGCATTGCATAAGCTAGTTAAACTTCAAAGCAAGAAGACACAGATGATAACACACAAGCAAGTATATCAACTTGTCAAGTTATCAAACAACAAATTATAATGGAGCAAATTCCCAAAATTTCCTACACTATCAAATGCAATTATTGAATTTCTTTTTCTCATTCTCTATTATAAAAAGGCAGTACCACAGTACTAGACTAAGAACCTAAAAAGGGGAAATTCATGTTTTGGAACCTTGAGGCTTTTCTAGAACAACCAAATAGGTTCTGGGACTAATATGGTTGTTCAAAAAAATCAACCAACTTGGTTTTCTTGAATGTTCAAGCACCAACATGGTGCAGATAAAAGTTTTAGAAGCCAATTCTGTTATTTACCAAATGTACAAGGGCCAACTTGCAATTTTTCAAAAGTTTACAGACCAGTGTACAATTTATGGATCCATTTAAATAAGTGGTCTATATTTCTAATTGGATCTTCCAAATATTGTCTTTTCAATTTACATGATTCATGAGTGTACTTATAATCCTGGCTTCCTTAATCCATGATTAAATCTTAAATTTCTTTAATGCGGGATTCATACGTCTTAACAATAAGACCATTTGTGCTAACAAATGAAAAGTAAAGCTGCTCCAGAAATTTCATAATAAAAGGGGTTCTAGTGAAAATTCCCCATTACAAGAGAAAAGATATAAATGAAACCTTAGGAAGTGACTCGAGATAAGATACAGGCACATCCATCTCAGCCAAGGCATTGCCATTAATTGCCATAGCGGCCTTCAAAATCTGATTGGCGCATTCACGCTTGTGATGTATTTGCTTCCTGGTCTCCTCACTTAGACCGCCAGGTGGGACCCGCGGGACAGGAAGCCACCACTTCTCCTCACGGCGTTGCACGGTTCTCCTGAAAGAGGCTGATCCATCACAATCAGGGGCTGCTATCCCTTGGTCTACGTACCAAAATTCTGGTTCACTGAAATTGTCCAGTATTTCCTGATTTACAAAAAATTTAAGAAGTAATTAGTAATTAGCACTTGGTGAATTGAGCAATTATCAATAAAAAAAAATGTAACAAAATGTGTGAGATTGTACAAGAAGCATGTTATCTAGTTTCCGCAATGCAGGAAGGTTCATGAAAATATCGCATCTTGGCCGACAGGACATCACCTGAAATATATATACGAAATAACAGATCGACTGAGTAATTATCCAGAGAGAATTTTTGAAATATATAAAAATGATTTAATATGTATGTTATTGGTTACCTCAAGCTTAGATCCATCGGGGAACGTTTGCCATGAGGGAATCAGCTCAACAATATGATCACTAACACACAAAATGCATTCCATTTCTCTTCGCCACATTGATTTCTTCTCTGGAGAGAGCGGCTCTAATCTCCATAATTGCCCAAACATAGTTGCTGAAAATATATAATTCTTAAAATTAACATGTTTTAAGAATTTTTTGAAATAAGTAGATTGTTTTAACTTTTAACATAAATAAAAAGATTATTTACCACAGAGGTTAGTAATGGCATTTGAGATGGCCAATGCGGTGCAAACCCCCTTTCCAGAGCCTGACATGTCTTCTCCAAGTAGCAATTTTGAAAATTTCTCCTTCATCATTTCAATTTCTATAGATGCACAATTACAATTAATTAATTAATTAACCAATTACCAAAGAAATCAAGAAAAAGTTCTTTAAGTAATGACTAATGAATTGGTATAAACATGTGAAACTGATTACATTTGAGTTAATTGTTTTCTTAATTCTCGAAAAAAAAAGTGAAGTAGTGGTTTATTTTTTAACTTTAAAAGATGAAAATTTAAAAATTAAGAATAAGATACCTCGTTTTTGCTTCTCTATTATCATTTCCAGGTCTCCTTTTTGGCTTTTCTCCTTGTCTTCCCGCAAATCAGAAATCAAATCCTTCTTCATTTCCCAACCGATACAACTCATCTCCAGTTGCTTCGCCTCCACTTCCTCTCCAGCAAATCCCTGTGGGCATTCACTCGTCATTGTCTCTGAGCTAGAGCTACTACCGCGACACTCCGAATCACTGTACGAATCCGCATCCTTCTCCATCTCAAACAACGCTTTTTCTCCAAAAACTGGAGAAATCCAAAAAGGAGAAGCACCACTAACGTTAACGTTAACGTCACCCCAAACTCTATCGGCGAATGGATTTCTCACGAAAAGCGCATCAAAGTTTCGAGCTTTATTTCTGAAAAGCCGCAGACCCCAAATTTCTCCAAATAGCGTTAATGGAAGGCAATGCTTGTGCTTGTGCGTCTCCACTGGTTTGGGAAAAGGGAATGATGAGAAGTCCATATGAAGTGTTTCATTTGTGGTAGTGTGCTTGGTAGGTTTGTGGGGGGGGGGGGGGGGGGGCTATTAATGAATTTTTATTTTTTTATTTTGAGTGTTAATGGAGGGAAGAAAACAAAGGCATGATTAAAGGATGAGAGTGTAGGCAGCGTATATGTAGCTTGCTATAAAGCATGAATTTGATTGGGTTGTAATAAAAGAGGAGAGGAGAGGAGAGGAGAGGGGAGGATGACCGTTGGGACTTGATGTTTGTTTATTAATGTATCCCAACGGTTAGTAAGTAAATAGTAATTAAGTGGAGTCGGCGTGGAAGCTACGCTCTTTCTTTTTGTCTGCTTGGTTTCGTTGTCACTGTTCGGAGACAACAAACAGAAACAGAAACAGAAGAGAAAGAGAAAGAGAAAGTTTTTACAGATAACGGATAGAAATAAAATAGAAGGAGAAGAAAAGGAATGGAGGGGTTTGAAATTGAATTGAAGATTTGAAATGAGGTGAGAAAGGTAAAAAGTGCAGAGTTGTAGAGAGAGGAGAAAAGCTGCAACCTTTGTTTGACTCGGAATTTGTGACCAGATGAGAGACTGATTGATAACCTAGTTTTTTTTTTCTTAAAAATTGATAGTCTCAAAGTTTGTTACATCTGTGTATGCGAAGGTTCTGTCAATTAATTATTTTTTTAATTTTTTCTTGGGGGTTTAAAAAAATTGATTTATCGACGGCACTTTGTTACATGGTAGAATTTGAGAATGAATTGTGTACAAAATTTGAACAACATTCTTGCCTTTCTTTCTTTTTTTGTAAATATTTGTCTTAGAACTCAAGAATGACCCATGCATTAAATTTTTCATCTTATGTTCAATCTTTTTTGTATAATTTTGGTAAAAATGATAGTGCGGCAGTACTTAGTATTGGTTCATAAGTTAACTATTAATAGCGTTTCTTTATAAATTTTCCATCAAAACATTTTAATATTATTTCTTGTTAGGAAAAAAAAATCCTTTCTTATATCTCATTTTTTGTTTAATCTAGTTTTTTTATTTAATTATCACAAGAATGACCCATGCATTCCATTTTTCATCTTATTCAATCTTTTTGTATAATTTCGGTAAAAATGATGGTGTGGCAGTACTTAGTATTGGTTCATAAGTTAAATATTAAAAGTGTTTATTTACAATTTTTTCATCAAAACATTTTTAATATTATTTTTTTGTTAGTAAAAAATATAATTTCTTATATCCCATTTTTTGTTTAATCTAAATTTTTTTCATTTAACTCATCATAGGCTTCTTATGAAAAAAAATATAAACTGATAATGTTACTTTTGTTATGAAATTAAAATGCGCATACTCTTTCCCTTTAACTAGAATTTCCATCATCATCGATGTGTAATATTACTTTCTTTTAACAAAGTTTGTCTATTTTTCCTTCATCGAGAAACACTAATTTGCAAATATCTACATTCTATGTTTATTTATTTACCAAATAATATATCGGATAATTTGTAAATAATTTATAAATTTTTTTTGTAAATCTTATAAGTATAACTATATAATATAAGGTCTATGATAGTCAGCGCAAACTTAACGCGATTAATTGAATATTTAATAGGACATTTGATTTGTTAAGCTTATGATTCATCATTATTATAAAATAAAATAAATCCATAGAAATCCCACTATGAGTACCTAGCAAATAATAGTCAGGAGAAGCAGGTCACGTGACTCTTATCTTGTTTCCATTAGCCGACGACTCGTAGATAGTAGATAGTAGATAGTAGATAGTAGATAGTAGATACCCGTAGTGTTCTACAAACAGAACAGAATAATATATAATACGCCATTAGAAAGTAATAAAGTACTAGCCGAGGTTACTGTTAAGTATTAATATTTCTCTATTAGACTATATAGTACATCTTTCACAAGACCAAACACTAACCGACAAAAAATTAAATATTTTGATACCTTTACCGTTTCCCCTGCGATAATTTAGTGCAATCATAATAATCTTTCCTTAACAAATGCAAAGTGTATTTTTGAATTTTTGAAAAATTATTCTTGTTTTGGGGAGGTGGTTGATGTAACAACTGGGATTCAATTAAAAATTCATGAGGTTAATTTGTTGAAGTTATTTAGAATGATTTTTATAATATTAATAAATCATTTGATTCGATTAATTAAAATTAAACGATTCAGAATAAGAGACCGATTTTAAAATTTAAAACTGAAATAATTATTGGAGTCATGCGAAAGGAGCATACTATAAATGAACTCCATGATCGCATCAAACTCTTTTTTTTAGGAGAGAACTTGTGGCAATTATTTTACTTTTATATACACAGAGAGAGAAGTAGATCATATCTATCAAATTATTGAGAGAAAATACAACAAAATCAAAATAAAATAAAAAATAATAACACTATATATAGATTGACTTAAATTATTTTACATATATATATGTACGAGTAACTTTGCAATTTGTGTTCTCTCGTGTTCCGAAAGAATATATTCGGCAAGTACATTAAATAATAAAAAATCGAAAAAATGATACACATTTATTCCATACTATTTTTTTTGTGTTCAGGAGTTTGAAATAGCAGAACAGTGGAATTAAACATATTTCTTATGTAAAAAATATCCCCTATTGCTCGATGACTGTGATGTAATTTTTACTTTTTATTCTGTTTTTAACTAACTGGCACAGTATAGTATCATTGAACAAATATTGTAAGAAATATTATAATTTTTAATGAAACTGGTGGGTTATTATCACTTTTGTCAAAAAAATTGTAAAAAAAACACTTTTTGACAATTTCATCTCTTCAATAAAATAGTCGGATGAAATAGAAAGAAACTAAAGTGTAAAAGAAAAAATATAATTATATTTTATTTTTAATTTTACCTTTTCTTTTTTTCATTATTCTGTCCTATTCCATTTCCACTTATGTTCATTCACCAATTATTCACAATTTCACACTTTTTTTTACTATTTTTGTCTAGTCGAAAATGTCCAAATTCTCTTATAAGTACATTTATTCATTTTAAAACATCTCTTTGGATGAGAGACACAATAGCTAGAATAGCAAAATTTAGAATTAGTCAACGAGAATAGAGAAAAAATAGTAATTTTCTGATTATTGTGAAAATAGTGCTATCCGGATTAGTAAAAATATCATTTGAATTGTACATTTGGAATAGTGAATAGTTGTAGCTAATCCAGATTAGCACTATTCTGAGCTATTATTCTACGTTTGGATGTATTTAGATTAGCAAATATGAACTATTTTTTGTTTGTTTTTTGTAAATTTTCTCACTATTTTACTAATCTTACAAAATGTTGAATTAGCTGCTGTCATGAAAATTAAAATTAGCTCTATTGGTACTCTGTTTCTTGATTCATCCAAACATATCTCCTATAAAATAAAATATTTATTATACCCATACCACCGTCATTTTTATCCATGCCCATCAAAACCTAAATTTCGCCAACTCTGCCCACCAAACTCAAATTCTGTCAAAAATGCCCAAACCGGCTATTAAATAGCCGGTTCCTAATTTTTATTAGAAACCGGCTATTAAATAGCCGGTTTTTATAAAAATTAGGAACCTGCTATTTAATGGCCGGTTCCTATCTTTTTTTTTTCTTTTTTTCTTTTTTTGAAAAAGTTATAATTTTTTTTATTAAAATAAAAAAAAATGATATGTTTCTTTGAAAAAGTTATAATTTTTCGAGAAAATGAATTAATGGGTAACTTGACTAATCTGGGCCGTCGGCAAAATGATTTTCATGCAATTGACTTCTCAGAAATAATTTTCTCCGAGCTGAACTGAGCGGTGCTTCGAAAACTCAGACACCGCTCGCAGGGGGCTGCCGCCCCCCTGCCACCCCCCGCAAACTCCTAGAATCTAGGCCCACATACATTTTTGTTAGGAAAGTCGGATTAGCAAAAATGTTCATACCACCTTTTTATAACGAAACTCTTTCTTTTCAATATAAATGTGGGCATGACCCTCATTTTTTATTAAAAAAAAAAATTGAATATGTGTAAATACATATCGTCGCTTTGGTTATTGTTTATTAATGATTTAAAATCCGACCCGACTTAAACCACAAAAATTCGAGACTCTATAAAGGTGTGAAATAAAACTGAGTTGAAAATCTCATCAACATAATCACCTTCAAACTTAGTATGATTCTTCATATTACCATATCTTTAGTTGTTACAGTTCAAATTTCATATTTTTCTTCTCTAAAATTCATAATATCATATTGACCCTTCTATATTTTAACAACTTGCAAATTTATCCAATTTATCAGTTCAACTAACAACTTTACAGAGTTCTGGTTATACATGAATAACTATGTAGTGAAAATAGCTATTCCATATCATGAAATTTGAACTGTAACAACTAAAGATATGGCAATATGAAGAATCATGAAATCATACTAGCTCAGTTCAGCCCGAAGAAAATTATTTCTGAGAAGTCAATTGCATGAAAATTCTTTTGCCGACGGCCCAGATTAGTCAAGTTACCCATTAATTTATTTTCTCGAAAAATTATAACTTTTTCAAAGAAACATATCATTTTTTTTATTTTAATAAAAAAAATTATAACTTTTTCAAAAAAAACAAAAAAAAGAAGAAGATAGGAATCGGCCATTAAATAGCCGGTTCCTAATTTTTATAAGAACCGGCTATTAATAGCCGGTTTCTAATAAAAATTAGGAACTGGCTATTTAATAACCGGTTTGAGCATTTTTAACAGAATTTGAGTTTGGTGGTTAGAGTTGGCGAAATTCAGTGAACTTTGAACATGGATAAAAATGACGGCCCATACCATTATACCAACGTAACCAACCACATTAATTAGGTGGATGATAAAAACAGCAAAATGCCAAGTAATAATAATAGGGCACTGAAGCAAGAAGGAAGGATAAGCCTAGAAAGAAGCAAATTGGAGAAACTAGGAATCTAGGATTTCTAGCTTGTCTGCACGCAGTTGTCCGCTAGCAATGCCAATAGCAGAGTAGCAGATTTCGAGTAATCGAGTTCTCTCTCCCCCAAACTGACAACTCATTTCTCGAGGAAACCAAACACTGCTTACTGCTTACTGCTTACTGCTTACTGCTACCCGAGAAATCTCTGCAGTTTTCTTTTAACGGCATCATTAATTAACATAGCCCCACGCAAATGCATCGTTTTAAACAACATAATATTAAAAAATAGGATTAATTCAATTTATACCCTTCAATCTTTTACAAGTTATTTTATAATTTGTTTTAGTATTCATTTTTCATCCATTTTTTTTTTTTTACCTTCTGGTTTAGTATTCATTTTTCATCATCTTTTTTTTTTACCTTCTGGTCTTGTACTAAATGAATTCGAAACTTTAAAAAATTTACACACACACATATATATATATGTATCACTCATGAAATAGATAAATTTCAACGATTTGAATTCGTTATTTGAAGTCAAATCGATAGACTTTTGAAATTGTATTCGTCAAATTCTTTTGGTGAGCACATTACACTCAAGTTTTGCTTATCTTGAAATATATATATAATTTAAAATTTTTAAAACTCACAAATATATCAATTTATGTAGTCATTTTTTTTTATTGAAGTTCATCGTAAATTTATATACCAATTTTACTTTTTAAGAAAAAATGAAAAAAAAAGATAGATAGAAAATCAAGAAAATGCAGATACAGTATCCTAAGTAGTCAGTTGTGACAGCAAAAATTTATTATCTTTTTATTTGTGACACAAAATATTACTCTTTATACGTCACAAGTTTTTGAAGAATAAATATGACATTATGAATCAAAGTATAAAAAGTTGTTGGTTGAGCTATCAGCCGATCAATTTTCTTTTTCTTTTTCTTTCTATTCTGGTAATACTCAAAAGGAACATTCAGCATTCTTCACTTGAAAGGTTTAGGGTTCTGCCTACTCTGTACCAACAAATAATTCCAAAAGAAAAAAATCAAGGAAGTGTATTTTATTTAATTTTGAATTATAAAGTTGGGAAACAAAGGGACAATAATTGACTGTGGTTATTGTTGGTACCAACCTAAAGTTAGCTGGTACCCGTACCTGAGGCTGTGGCCTGTGGGTAGTGGTGACGTCCCACAAAATGGCCCAGTCGCTCTCTCTCTGATCACACACTTTAGTCTTTAGACTGCTGCTGCTGCTGCTGCTGTTGCATGCAAGTTCACTATGCAAATCTCATGTTGAGTTTAATTAATTGTGGTTCTGCTGCTGCTGCTGTTCGTCACAAAACTGTACAATGCTTCTAAAGGTGGTCCTCCAATTTAGCCATACAAAAGCTCTGATTTGTCTCTAATTTGGGGCACAACGGGTTCCTTGTCTACCAAATGTTCATGTCTTAACTACAGTATCAATTTCTTAACTTCGTTCTAATCGTACGATCTGAATTAAAACAATTATATATATATATATACACATAGAGAGAGAGTATGGCTAAATTGCTACCGGTAGCACCGAAGTGCTACCGAGATCATATTTTAGTATTTAATGTTCAAACAACAAATTCAAACCGTTAGATGTTCAATCTATATTAAAATGTGCATGGAGACCAAATTTTACATTTTTTTGAATTTTTTTTTACTATTTATTAAACTGGTTTGAAAACCGTTGTTTTTCAATACTACAGAAATTTAATAAAAACAGCGGTTTTCAAACCAGCTTAATAAATAGTAAAAAAAATTCAAAAAATATAAAATTTTGTCTCCAAGCACATTTTAATATAGATTGAACATCTAACAGTTTGAATTTGTTGTTTGAATATCAAATACTAAAATATTACACCGGTAGCAATTTAGCTATACTCTATATCTATCTATCTATATATATATATATATATATATTAGGAAATAGATGATATCAAGATAAAGTAGGTGACAGATGATATTAATTAAGATTCCGAATTTTCTGCGTTACTCACTGATTGAGTTTGAATCCGTAGTTTCCTACCAATCCATCCCAGCCAACAGGGTCCTTTAAGATTTGTACTAATATATAACGATTGGCGGAAGGTAGTAGAATGCAAGACTGCAAGGGTGGCTGAATAAACCCCATGATTTTCATAATTTGTTATTATATACTTTAATACATAGAAATTTTACTAATTTTTTATTTTATATGTATTAGCTCCCTATGATATTATAATAAATTTAAAGGGCTTATATATAGACTTGACCACACCACGTAAAAAAAGTAAATAAAATCATCTTTGACTTGGAAAGTTGTTGAAATATAGAAATGTAAAAAGTATAACAGGAAAAAAAATGAATTCATGTCCTCTGAGGTAACAAAATACCTTTGTTTGAATTACGGTCGTCCGATCAGAATCTGGACTAATTCAGTTTGAAGTAGAATGCAGGGAACCGCCTTCATAGTTGTGTAGATTCTGACAATCCAAATCTAAATATAAATGTTTTGTTACCTCAGGTGATATGAATTAAAAAATAATAGCGGTGGGCCATTACAACTGAAAAATAGTAGTTATCGAAATTTTAGTGGGCATAGCCGCATTACTAGCTAGTAAAGCAAAAAAGAAAAGCGATTAAAAAAACAATAAACATTTTTTTTTCTAAAGATAGAAATTCAAAATAAAAATAAAATAAAACTAGCCCTCCCGTTGACAGTTTTTTCATATATTTCGACGCATATATCTAAATTTAAAGATAAAAAATTATGAATATAATTATGTTTTTTTTATTTTGATAAATATGTCATTTATTGGTGTTATTTATTTATTGTAACTTTTATAAAATCAAATAGTGAAGAATTATATTATCTTGCGTACCATACATTTTGTCTTTTATTGATTTTTTTTTTTTTAAATATATGATGTTTAGTCGGTTAGCTCCTTTATACTTAAAAGCAAGGTTCTAAATAGCGATTATAGCGGCGTAGCGGGGAGACGAAAAAAAAAGCTATAGCGAATAGCGGAGCTATAACGAAAGCTTTCCTACATAGTGTTTTTTTTTTTTTTTTAAATTATATTTTATGTTTCTACTAATAATGAACATTATCTATAAAATCTTATAGAGTAACAAAAACACCAAATTGATTAAGAAGTTCTAATATTCATATTGAACCAATACAAAGTCTAAATTGTCATTCAAAATATCTCTAATTCTATAATTCATAAACTATCGATACATTTTCTATTTAAAATATCCTACTATCATATATTAAGTATTATTTTACTACATATTCAAATCAACCATTCTTTAGATTAGTCAGACTGAGACACAAAACCCATTTAAATTGAAAAAAAAATAGAAAAATAAGTCCATGTAGCATAGCGGACCGCTATTCCGCTATCCGCTACGCGCTATAGCGGACCGCTATTACCGCTATAGCGGCCGTAGCTCGAATAACGCAGTTTTACTCCGTAGCTTAGCTTATGGGGTCCAAAACCGCTATAGCGGCGCTATAGCTACGCTATAGCTAGCTATTTAGAACACTGCTTAAAAGTCTTGTTCTGCCCCTGAATTAACGAATGTACCAGATTCAAACTCAACATTTGAGGTATCTTTGGTGATATGAATTCGTGACACCAGTAGATTTTGGTGCTAATGTTGTTTAATCCGAACTGATGGCAACATACTATTCATAAGGGAAGAATGTAGAAACCATGGAGTTCATCATAGCAATTAAGCGTGAAGTACCGAATCAAAAATGTGGGTGCTCTAAAAAAAGCTCCCACAGAGATAGCGCGAGTACAAAAACTTTAAGGATATTAACTTTTTCCTTTTTTATAGTCCCATACATATACATCCAAGCCATGCTCAATATTTATTGGTAAGCACATCACACTCTAGTTTTGCTCATATTTATAGACAAATATGATATTTAATGATAAGTATGTATGTACTTCATCTTTGCCATTCATCCTGTAAATCCAACTTTGTAACTCTTTTTCTTAGTTCATGCAATTTTACGGTGTTTCATCTACTAAAAAAAAAAATAATGTACATTATCCAGTTTTACATGTTTGCACTCTAAACTCCTTGCATTTCAGTTCCTGTGCTAGTCTGTAGGTTGTTTTTTGAACAAAAAAATGTATTTATTAAAAAGAGATGAATAACACGAGGAGTTTCATTAAAGTATGGTCTCATTTTAGAGACCCCAAGACCAATGAAGATCCCACTATCCCCTCAGGCCTCAGTTAACACAACTACCTGAGTGAGTTCCAGCTGAGCAATTTTAATTAGGGTCTTCGAGATTCCTATCAGATTAAAATAAAGGGTCTGGATCTCATTCTATAAGATCAAGTATTTCACTGGATCTGAATTCAAGACCAATGGGGTCAGAAAGCCCAAGCCCGAAGTATCCATTCCATTTGCTGCAACACAAACTTACTTCAATGCAATAGGTAACTTGACCCAAATAAATAAATATTATATCTATAAAACAAGAATATTTCTTCCATAAAAAGAAGTAGTGTCAAACAACATCCCAACAAATTTGAATAAAAGAATTAAACTAAAATGTTGTCAGCCAGCTAAAGTTATAACTTACAAGCTCAGTGGTCTAGTTGGATGTGGAGATAAAGACAATAAAGTTACTTCAGCAATTTCTTTTTTATTTTGAAAACTTGGTAGAGACTCAATATTTGCAGCGAGCTCCTTATAGTTTACACTAATTTCTGCATACAAGTTTGGAAAATAAACCAGAAAATATGTCAGTGATAGAACCTGTAATTAGGGGTGTTCATTGGGTCGGTTCGGTTAAAACCGAATTAAAATAGTCAAATCAAAATATATTCGGTTTTTAAAAATATAACCGAACCAACCGAATAATAACCGAACCAAAATAACCACAGTAAATTTCAGTTCGTTTGGTTGGAACAGAAATAAGGGAGATTAAATTTTAAAAGATCAGAACTCAATACATACACAAATACATTTAATTATCATAGAAATAAATAAGAATTACATATAAAAGTTGTTGACATCACAATACATTGTTTAATTCCATACAAAATATGTAGATGTTTTAAATATTCAAACCAAAATATAAGTTGTTGATATTACATACATTATATATAAAGCATGGATTTGAACCATATAAATTTGGTCGGTTCGGTCTTTTTGGTTTTGTAAAATCTAAACCAAAGTAATTTGAAAATCCAACCAAATCAATCCATTTAAACTGAAAAACTGAACCATTTAATCCAAACTTTGTCAGTTCGGTAAAAAGCCAAATAAACCGGACCCAATGAACACCCCTACCAGTAATTTTACTAATAATGACTAATTGTTGCAGTGTTAACAATATATAGTTTTTTTTTCAGGCTTCATTGCTACATATGCATTTAACAAAGAAATTGTTCCAAGAGCTTACCACCTTTTGGCATGAATCCAGACATTTACTCCATGAACTCCTCCATCAGACCCTATTTCCAGCACAGTCAATTATTTATTTGAACAACTAAAAAAAAATTAACACACTAAAAATTCAGGTAAAGATTTTAATAGAGCAGTTTTTGCTTTAGATAAACTGAAAATTTGAGATATCTCAGAGGATACGGACTCTTTGGTTGTTTCGCATGAAGCCAAAACTGCTCTGTTAAAAGCTTACCCAAAAATTCAGCACTGAAACGATAGTGTGCAAAATTACCTGAGAGATGAAAGGTTCTGCATCTGTTCTCCTAAGAGAATGCAGGGAGTCCTTGGAGAGAGATACCGAATGGTCCCCAAGACTTACTTCTCCAATCTCACTGAGTACTCGCACTCTGATATATGGGTCCTTTGGCGGTATTACATCCTACCAATATTTTATAATTAAAAAGTAAAAATAACAGAAACCAAAGTTATATTTTCTTCGATCTACTTTCTACCTTTAATTTGATGTGTAAACGATCCGAAATGAAATGAGATTATTTTGAAGTCAGTTTATTTTAACATGATAGAAGGCCCAAACTAGATTAGTAAGGTATTTTGTTTCCATCTTAGCAGCTTTTAACAGAAATCTTTGGACAAGAATATCAGTGTTGTTTGGAGTAAACCACATTGGTGGAATATATTTCATAAAATATTTGCTCAATTCATGCTAGCACTTGTTCAGATTTTTATTAATTTCTTGATTGAAAGATGGAGGAGCAATATAGTACACAATATAAAGGGCCCTTAAATTCTAGAAATGTCAGTACCATTTGGGTAAAATTTACTCGAACTATAAAAATGAGTTTTAATAAAGGGAAAATGACTTCATAAATTTAAAATGAGTTTTAATGGAAAAGTCAATAAATTGGGTAATTTTGTGGGTTTTTGAAATTTAGAAGAGAAAAAATGATATTATGAATTTAAAGAGGGGGTACATAATTTTGAAGTTATTGAGGGGTATACATGAAACTCCCCCTAGTTTATACTTTAGTGACCATATCTATATGCTCAAAAGGAAACAAAATAAGAAAACATTTACCACAGTTAGATCTAAATCGAGGTCCTTCGTGTAGGAGTCTATGACAGCACAGTGATTCTTGAAATATTCTTGCTCAGAGAAATTTAATTTATCATGAATTTCTTTGGGAAGCACTCGTCCCACCTTCCACCTGTAACTTTGAATTACTTCTGCTCTTTTATACCTTCATTAAATGCACAAAAAAGCTCAGACCTAGTCTTTAATAAAAAGAGTTTAATTTGTTTTGACTAAGAAATATGCTGTATCAAGCAGGATTAGATGCTTACACGTAAGCCATGAGGCATCTTTTATTACGGATTAAAGAGAGATGATGAATGAAAGAACCATAGTGATCTTCATTTTTCGCTTCTACATCCAAATTTTTTTCATTCTTCTCCCTATGATTTGCAAACAAGATATTGACTAAAGGGGAACAATCCGCAGGTAATCATGTGGTAAATTTTGAAAGAAAATACAAACCTGACTTACCGGATCAAGGATTGGAACTGCTTACTGTGCTCTTCGCATTCTCTTATTACTTGATCAAACTTGTCACTCTATAGTACGGGTTCATTCAATAAAAGTGAGATTCATAGTAATTTAGTCAAGATCAAATATGTCCCATAAGAAATATCAAATAACGTGTTTGGGCTTCTTTTCATTCCAGCAATTGATGCAGAAAGGATGCAACAAATTAACTATTATAACAAAAAATTAAAAAAGAAAGTCATACATTGTATGGAGGAAGCTGTCCCTCTTCGCAGGTTGATAGCTCTTGCAAAAGCTGAGCTGCCCTTCGTGCATACATTCCCTAAGTTAAAATTATCAACGTCCGTAACCTGTTCGATAAAATGCTCCAGTCAAGCAAGAAGCCTTTAATTATTTTTCAGATCAACCAATTGCAATTCAAAGGACACAAAATATGTGATTGGATTGAACTTCAATTTAGCACCTCCTTTTGAAGGAAAAAAACAGCTACCCAGGAGAGGGTCACTAGCGGGGTACCTTACTTAAAATTACGACCTTCTACCGTAGAAGCATTCATTGTTTCTATCATGGTTTGGAGAATCTATCGTCATCCCATTATCATATTGAGTGATTTCCAAACAACACTTGAATCAGAATCAGAAGAGACTCACCGTTGAGTTAAGCTGATTCTTCCTTCTAGCTTGTTTATAACTGATTAAAAGGAGAATGAAGATGGATCGTCGAGTGGAATCCAAAGCAAGTCGGAAACGGAGACTGGAGAGATGTTAAAGCTCAAAAGCGAGATCCCCAATTTTTTTCTTTTTTTCTTTTTCCTTTTCCCGCCGCAAATTTTTGCAATCTCTTATTTATGGGATGGCGGCAAGATCTCGAACCATCGAGTCCAGTTCTCTGAGGTAATGAACCGTTTGAGTTCAATACTGACTGTCCGATCAAAATCTGGGTAAAGACGGCCCAAAACTGTAATGCACTGGATCCTTCAAGTTTCGTGCAAGTATATATGGAACGGATCGGATTCAATGTCAAAAAATGAGGTACCATATAGGTGATATGAAGTGTGAGATCTGGTCCGGATTCAACGAGGGCTTCTCATTTAACCCGTAAAGTGTGAGATCTCTACGACAGAGTTTAAGGCCCATTTAAAGACGTAATGAAAATTTTAGGCCCGTTAAAAGATTTAGATTTCAGTCGTACTGTTTTAACGCAACGTGAATATTATTATTTCAATATCATTGCGCAGATATTGGCATATGGCATATTATGATATTATCATCTAAATTGAGTTTGATATATTAGTTCGAGACCTTCTCCCGAAGGGAAATAATCACTAGGGGTGTCAATGACACTCTTCTACTTGTTTATCCAATCTATATCGTATCCGAAAACACAGGTAAGAGTAAGGTTTTTTTTTTTGTTAGCTTATTGAGTACAAGTAAGGGTAATGAATTTTTTTCCATTATCTTACCCGTTTTTGTAGAAGATAAATTTTAAAAATAAAATTATATACCAGCCACAGACAAGAACTGTGCTTCCCATCCCGCTAACCTCGCATTGAGCTTGTTCAGTAATGGTAAGTATGATGATTTCGATAGTCTTTTGTCTGACAGGGGGAGTCCCAAATATGTGAATGGGAAGTTGGCGAGCTTACAGCCAAAAATTTCCACTAGTTTCATTGTCTGCCCTTGTTGCGCATTGCTCATTAAGACCTCTAACTTCTGCAAATTAATTTCCAGTCCGGACACCTTTTGGAAAACCAGAAGGGCTATCTTTATTGCACGTGCCTGATTGATATCTGGCTGGAAAGATAGCAATACATTGTCAACATAGAGGAGGCAAGGCCACATTGCCTGTACCGGTAGTCGGATTGCTCCAGTTTCTGCAAGTAGCGCACGAGGAAGTCCATGGCTATGATAAACAGGGACGATGACAGTAGATCTTCTTGATGGACTCCTCGGTGCAGTACTATTATTTTCCAATAGTCCATTGATGAGTACCTGTGATGTCCCTTGAAAGAGCGTATTATATATAAATCTACGCAATCCATGATTTCGGAAATCCCAGATTTTCCATTACCCTAGTTGCGAAGTGCCAACTAACGGTATCAAAATCCTTCTTGATATTGAGTTTGAGGCGAAGAGGAAGCTTCTCTTTTTTGGCATACTTTAATACACATTGTGCGTATATGTAACACTCCATAATTTGCTTGTTTTTCTGAAATCACGTCTGTGTGTCAGAGATTATGGCCGGCATGCATGTATGGCTGTACGTGGTTTGCTAATACCTTGTAAAAGGATTTTCTGAACTCTGTATAAAAGGCTGATGGATCGAAAGTCGACAGGCATTAGGGGGTCGGTTTCTTTGGAATCAGGACAATGTAGGAAGAATTCAATGGGTCTAGTTGGTTCCTTTAATGAAATACGGTGGATATCTCCGTTATTATAAAAAAAAAAAGTGTTATGCTGAATCAAAATATTATGTTATCTAATTATAAATTATATTGTTCTCACTACAGTGTGTGGGCATTTAAGTACCATGAATTAAATTAATTAACAAAATATATAGATATACATAAAACTATTATAAATAATTTTTTACAATTTTTGTATATTATATCTCATCATGTGAACGTGATACTTATGTTCGTTGTTTTTTCAATGATTTATGAGGGTAACAATAGGTGTGCGTAAAAGTTTTTAGAGTTCTGATACAAAGAACCGGTTACAAAGAGCAAAAAATGCCTCTCGCTTGGGTTGTAAATAAATTAAAGTTGTATATGAAGTCTTTAACAATCCGGTTGAAGCGCAAAATAATACTATATATTTTTGTCGATGAGACTGTAACACAAGAAAATATTGACAAGATCTTAGACGGAAAGTGCAGTACAAATTCCAAATTTTCTCCTGAAAAAAACTCTTAAGATTAATGGGAACATTGATGTTCTGCACAGTAAAATTCTAACCAAAATGGAGTGCAAACGTCATTTGTATTCAGAAGATATTGAATCATCAGATGACAACGATTTTTTATCTACCCCAGCAAAGATATCATTTGAAACAAAATTGAGATTTATATCCTCAAGTTGCAAATTTTGATCCAATTAATCTGCAGATCCGCTATTGTTACCACAATATCAGCAAATCAACCCATTACCTACAGTTGGAAAAATAAGAGCAGAATTATTGGTGCATTTTGCCCTTACAAAATTTCAGCTATAAATCACCTTCTCGGTATAGAGAAGACCTATAATCTCTCTATGCATTTCTGTATAAGCTAACTGAAAACTTCAATTATATAAATCTGTGTTTTCTCAATCCTTCATGCAGAGCTTTGAAAGATCTTCAGCAATTTCAATTTCTGAGGGGTTATCCACTTTGCCAAGAAATTTGTCACCGGATTGCATGCATTCACTTTTCCTAACGGAACTCTGAAATAAAATTAAAAAAAAAAAAAAAAAGATCACAATTGAATAGAATCAAGAACATAATAATCTTGGAAACAAGTAAATATTAAGCCTAAAATAAGCACAGAACTTCAAAAAGTAATAATAAGACAAAATTTTATTTCTACCTAGCTGTTGAACTATATAAGTTAAATCACTTCTTTGTATGAATCTGTTGTGTTTAAAACAACAACTCCTCCAAAATTCAGATACAGAGTAGCAGAAAAAGGATAAAAGGGTTATCAGAAAGTAAAAAATGAGGCTGTTAAGAGAAGACTTTACTTTTTAGCTACAACTTGGGATTTTAAAGTTTGTTAGGGTTTTTTGCAAACATGTTTGCAGCAGTTGGTTTTGTATAAATTTGCTCTCAGATTGCTTTTTTTTTTTAATGTTGACAGAATTCATATTGCTCTCAGGTTGTTATGACGCTTTCTTTTCTTGGTTAGAATGTTAAGTTTTGCATAGGTAGTTTGATGAGGTATGTTCTTCATACCTTGGTTTAGTAAGTTCTATTCTATGTTAGTGGTACCAGATGGGTGGTACCTAGTATCAAAACAATGTAAGGGTTTTCATGTTGAATAGAAATCGGTGGGAATCCTCACTTATTTTGAAAAAAAAAATGAGGCTATGGTGTTATGCATAGCGCAGACCGGTCCGTACTAAGAACTCATACCTCCTGTTTTAAAGTTCAAATAAATGATCCAAACCACTCAACATAATCTCCACATGAAAATGTATTTGAAGACCAAACTTTACAATTTGTAGAATTTTTTTACTATCTTTAGATCGTGTGATTTTCTACCTATCTAAATAAATTCCATAAAATGTAAAATTTGGTCTCTAAATATATTTTCATTAAGCGGTTTAATTCAATTGTTTGGACTTTGACAACGAGATACGGATCCATAGTACGGACCAATATGCGCTATGTATAGTACTGTGGCTCATTCTAAGTAAACTTAAGTTGAAAGGGAAATAAATTAACCAAAACCTCTGAATTGAGTTGCATGTCTTGCACTGCCTGGCATAGATTGTCCTGACCATCCTCCATTATTTGTCTACAGTTTCTAGAAAGTGGCAACTTAACCCTCCTCCTTCTATACCTCTTGTTAAGAAAAGACCTTTAAGAATTGCAAAATTCAACCAAGTTAGAATAAGGTGATGGAAAGATTGAACAAAAGAGTGCCATATATAATTTTGTTTTAAAAAGAGTAATTGCTCACATGTGCATTAATGTTTCCGTCGTTTTACGAACTGTTGAGGTAAGATGAAGATATCTACCTAGATCCTCTAACTTCTGATCACATCCTTTTTTCTTTTGGATTTGTATCTTCCTGTTAAAGTGAAGAAAAAGAGATAAAAAAAAAAAAAAAAAGCTCTCTAATCAGATCAGAAAAAAAAAAACAGAGAGAGAGATTAAAAGGGTGAGAAAGGTTGTACTATTTATAGCGCATATTGATCTGTATTATGGATCAATATCTCCATTTTCAAAGTCCAAACAACAAATCTGAACTACTCAACAAGATCTTCATATGAAAATATATTTCTAGATCTAATTTTATATTTTGTAAAAAAATTTAACTGTTTTTTTAAATAAGTAGAACGTCACCTCAGCTTTTGAACAATTTACATATCTAAAAAAAGTAAAAAAATTCTAAAAAAATGTAAAATTTAGTCAGCAAGTACATTTTCATATGCAAATTACGTTGAACAGTTGCCATCGACCTTTTGATTTTTGAACTCTGAAAACAAAAATATTAATCCGTAATACCATAGCCTAACTCGAGATTAAAATATTTAAATTGATATTTGAGGGGGGAGAGAAGACAATACTTTCTCAAGTTATTAAGCTGCATAGTGCGTTCCCTGTAATCTCTGCAGAGTTCATTGAAGAATTCATTCCTTCTTTCAACTGGAGCAAGAAATATGTCATCCTGTATGATTACAAATAAAGTAATATATATTCTTTTAATTAAAAATAAAGTTTGTATTTCAAGACAAAAGAACGGAAAAGAAAAATGCTTTGAGATCTAGTTAAATCCATTTAAAAACAAATTAGAATAAACAGATGGCGCGCCTTCACTCAAACATCGAGTTCATGATGAAAGAAGAATGAAATTAAGAAGGATGAAGAAGATTCACCATGAATAGAGAAGTACACGCTCCATTTGGGGCACGATTGACATCTCTCGACGCCATCAAGGGCTTCTGTATCTCAACTGTTGAAACTGGCATGTCACAACAAATTCGACAAATAGGCTGGCTGTCTGATAAACCAATCCCCATGATAAAATATATACCTAATTGTAAATGCAAGAACCACCTGCTATTGAAGCAATGACTTGATTGCTTTGTTCTTCGAAATATAATATAAAGAGCAGTTAAAATTAATTAGCTATTTTTAAGAGAACGCAAAAAAAAAAAAAAAGGCATGCGTTTGGTTTAGAAGGATAGAAATAGCACTTCTATGTGAAAAATATATTCTCAGATCTTTGATATATTTTTAGGAAGAGGGGGGTGTCCGATGCCCATCGGACCAAAACAGTGTTCGATGGGTAGTTTGGACCGTCCGATCTACTTCAAGATCTGTGCGCACGGATATTGAGGCAAACAGCACGGATATTAAAGTGATACACACAGATCTTGAAATGAATCGGACGGTCCAAATCCCAATCAAACACTGTTTTGGTCCGATGGGCATCGGACACCCCCCTCTCTCATATTTTTAGGAGGGGGGGAGAGAAGGGAAGATCGAGGCTGTAGATTGCATTAAATTTGTGAGATTAATTTTCTCTGCAATTATAGAAACAAATCTCGATGGGACCGCTATTATTTTATCAGACGGTTCAAATTGGTTCTACCTAAGGGGAATCAGATCAAAACTCCAACTCTATTACTTAAAATGTGACGATCTGAGTCGTACATCTTTCATCAGACGAATCCCCTACCTTGCCACCATTTTCTGTTTTCTCTGCTTTTAATTTACAATTGTTGCAACTTGTAAATTGCACTGCTGGCCGTTACGTGCGCCTCAAGCAAAACTCGTTCAGGTCTTCATGGGCCGATTCCAGCCGAAAAGGTTCGCCTTAAAAAGATAGCATTTGTAAATAGGCCTCGCTAATTTCGGCCTCTAAAAAGCCCAATTACAGTCTAATCATTTATCTGATCATTTTCATCAGACCAGGATATCATGCAAAACTTTCTTATTTATGCACAAGGAATAATCGCCGAAGAAAATGAGAACAGCAAATATCACAAATAAACTATCAGGTTTTTTTTTTTTCCTCTTTTTCTTGCAAGTCTTCTCACATCTAAAACAAACCAATATCATATAGTCTTAGTACACAAGTTCCAACATAGGTAAGGAAATTAATTAAGATATCCTATTTATTTTTGCAAGATATTCTCCAATTGACATCAGGAAAAATCTCCAAGAAATCACTTGTGAGAGGGCACATCTTTAATAATCGTCACTGGGCATGTAGCATTTGTCAGAACATAGTTTGACACGCTTCCAAGCAAAATCCTGTATATAATACAAAGGGGACCAAGATCAGAATGACACTGACGTAATAGATAAACATGGAGTAAATACAAAGTGGTCCTTCAAGTATTCCTTATTTCTCATTTTGGATTAATCATTGAACTTTCAAATAAATACCAAATTGGTCCTGCTATTATTGGTTGAAGTTAAATGTCAATTCACATTAACATCCGTGTTATGAATCTTATGATAACTTTTAAGATAAAGATGTATATAAACAATTTGCAACTAATTTATATTGACTGATGTATCTGCCAGTATCCATTTAATAATCATATTAGTATCCATGTCGGCTGTATAGCTTCTGCAACAACATCAACATTATTTCCAATCACACAAATTGACACAGAGATATTTTTCTTTTAAAAAAACAATATGATAAAAAATGGAAATTTTTAATTCTAAAAAAAAGATAAAAATGGTAATTTTAAGGATCAAAATTGTACTTTTACAACTTTAAAAAACAGCGATAAATTAATGATACTTTAAGTACCATTTGCGCAACTTATTCATAAAGACATGATCAAAATGAATACACTGATGAAATAATATTGTAGTAATGCTACAAATAGAAAGCATTAGATTATGCCAGCGATCTTGAGTTTGAATCCTTTTGGTAAACAACTTGTTCATTTATCATCCTTCTGATAACAACATTATTAATTTTGCCGGGTCAAAGTTGTTCTCTATTTGCAAATTAATGTCAAGAATATTTCATTTTAGACACCACCTTAATATTCACTATTTTAAATTGGAGATTGAAGAATTATCCACTGTATCAAACAATAATATTTCTTTTCTAATCAAGGATCTTGTTAACTCCAACATCCATTTTATCTGTTAGATATTTCTTGTGGAATTGAACCTACATCTTCCCATAGAAAGGGTGAGGCCCATTCACTAAATTTCTTCATGACAAATTAAAAAGAAGTTATGGGTATATAGGTTTTCTCTTTCAAAGATTAATAGTATTAGTAGATATCATGGAAATTCAAGGGGCTATTTTCAAAATTGGAAGTTTATGAGCGAACAGTAAAAATGGAATTTGGGGTTAACTGCATGACTAAATTTACAGGGTCTGTGATGCTCCCAAAGTATTATGTCAACCAAACAATTTCTTCTTCCAAAAAGACGCAATTTACCAGCTAACTTTTGTATTAGCAATTCTGCTGTTAATGATTAATCCCAAAATAAATAAATCCCTTTATTACCACACACCCACCCCCCCCCCCCCTAAAAACTAATTCATGTATTTAATCAACTGGTACTTTCTAATTATGTATTTAATCAACTTGTACAGAGAACATTCACAGCAAACACCAACACTTAAATGCTAATAAAAAAATATTTAAACCAATTATTCAAAAAAATAACAGTTACCTCTGGAGCGGACCGAGACCTCTGCTCCCCATGACAATCAAATCGAGATGTAAATCCTCTACAGCCTGACACAGCTTATCCCTTGCATCACCCCAGTACAGCTTCGCAACAACAGTCGCCTATTTATTTTGATTTAATACAAAATTAAAAATAAAGACGCAGATCACCATACAAGATATAATTTGGGAGGGAAAAGGGGATTGATCTATTGATCTACCTCTTTCTGACGGGAGACAGTGTCAAGCATGTCAAGCACCTCCATGTCAGACTCGAGATCGTATTGCTTCATCATCTCTGGCTCTCTGAACTCGCTAAGCGGGATGAGAGCTTTCATAAATTAAAACAACAGATGGATCAAAAATCAAATAAAATGGACAAATAAATAGAAGATTAATCAGTCTAAGAGGGAACTAACGGGAGCCTGTTTTGATCCAGGAAGAGTGTTTGCTCTCGTCGACGTGATTGGAAGGCATGGCGTGGATGACGACCAGCGTATCTCCATTTTTTAGCAGATTGTCTATGGTCCAGTCGAGTGCCTTCTTGCTAGTCTTGGAGAAATCCATCGCCACACCGATTTTCCTCACTCCAGACATTTATTTTCTCTTGCTCAGTGTTTTCTTTCTTTGTCTATTTTAGCAGTGTAAGAACTAAGAAGATGGTAGAAACTAGAAGGAGAAAGTGGATGCGACTGGTAGGAAATTAATAGCAAAGAATTGAATGTGATTATGTGAATAAACAAAACATCCGCATGCTATGCATTACCTCATCATTGGAGTTCGAACCTGTCTGTAATGAATCACGGGGGATTCCTTCAAGATTCGTGTCATCATTTAACAGACGTACCGCATTCAAACTCAAACGGTGAGGTACCTTGTGCGATTTATTTTAGACAAATGGCGGTTTCAGCTGACAACACGTCACGTGGAAAGATTCCATATATCTGATGTAACTCAAATTTTAATTTTATAGTAGGACCGTCCGATCAGAATGTCGGAATGATCTGACGGTCCCAGTCTAAACTCAAAATTTGTGTAACTTTACGGGCTTCCCGACGAGTTCAAATGGACGGCGCGATCTTGGTAAACTACGGCCAAACACCGGGGCATCGTCAGTGGTATCTACTATCCAGTCCCTGTATAACCATACATATTCCTTTTTTAATTAATAAGAAGCCGTTCATGAAAATGTAGACGGTTCCATAGACAGACATCCAGCTCCAGTACAGTGAAGTATTTCAATGGAGTGCACAAATCTATTATATATATATAATCTGCGTCGGAGGTGCTACAGTACTCCAACAGTAACACCTCCCTTCTGCACCGTTCGATCAGAATTGGATGATTGAAAATAGGTTTCTTTCTCGCGCTTGCAACTGTCCTCCTTTTCATTACGTGTCGATCTAATATTCAGTAGCTCTTCTTTGCTTTTCTAACGCGATTCCTCTTCCTCATTCCCACCGCTCCTCCCTCTGCCTCCTCTCGATCCTCTGCGTCCATGGCGACCTCCGCGCACGAGACGGAGAAAGCACTTGCATCCGAAATCCCCAAGGCGCTCAATCAGCTTTATCCGTCAACGATCTCCTTCCTACACCTCTTCCCACTACGCTCCTTTCTATTCTCCTCCCTCTCTCTCTCACTCAGCTGTTTTGCCGCAGAGCACACTCTTACACGATGTAAGCGTCCCGACGTTCATTCCAGGGTTTGATCTTGACCTCCGTTTCTGGGAGGAGCTCACTAAGATACGTCTCTTTTAACAGGTAAAGAAGCGATTTTGATACCTTGGTTGAATTTATTTGGAGTTTTGAGTCCTGAGCTGAATTAGGGATTTATTTGGAGTTATCTTGGTATAGATTAGGAAGATAGCGAGGAGGCTCCAATGGATTCGCATTCTTCTCTGCTTCTTCGAGAGGATGACCCCAAATTTCCCCGAGGTAATTTGATGCTACGATATTTTCTTTGACGGAATCAATAATTTATGTGATTTATGTCAGAGAGTTTGAGCAGTTTTTTTTCTTATAAAATTTATCTTCTATTTTCCTTCTAAACATTCTCTTATTTTTTTTTAATTGCTAATTATGTCTTTAGATAGCTGACAACACGTGTCAGACAATACTTCCATTTCCATTAAAGTTCGCATCAATTTTGGGCATTGTCTTGCAATGTCGGCCACTGTATGTTTTGAACTAATTAACTGATCTTGTCTTTTAGTTTTATGGTGAAGAATTAATACCCTACTTATTTCATTAGATTGACTAGATAAGGAAATGGGCAGTCTCGGAGAATTAGATCATTACCCTTAACTTTCAATAACAATTTCATTTAATTGATTGGTCACATTGAATGTAAATTTATGTGTACCTAATAATTTAGGTGTTCTTTGGGTTTGATGTTTTTATTAATAAAAAGGAAATTTAAATATGAGTTATTATATATTTTGATCATTAAGGGTACACTGAGTAGAAACTTTATTGTAAAAAAATATTTTCTCATGCAGAAGGTCATGGTTAATGGATCATTGCTCAATATATCAGGTTCTGGTGCTGTACGAGTCATATCTTCATGGTTGGGTATAGGCATAGTAACAACTGATCAGTTGGAATAATATCCTTGATGACCGTTTAAGATAAATGGTATATTTATTGTTATTTCACTTAATTTACAATATAAATTTTATAAATTTGCACTGATTTATATATCAACTTTATATTTGGCAATCTGGGCGATAACATTTTGTCCGGTTGTGTTACAATAGGTATCAAACTAGCACCTCAGGGAGACATTATCATGGCCGCATTTAAGATCAGCAATGAGGTATGGATGTTTGCATCATTGCTGCCAAATGAGCTTGCTGTTGCAGGACAGATACTTGGCAAATTAGTCAAAATAATATAAAGGTACAGTTAAAAAGAAAAAAAAATTGAACCAGGTGTACTTGAAAAATTAGAACACATATTGCTTTTCCTTTTGTTTTCTCAATACCTTTTCCTTTGGGTGTAATAGCGAGGCCCATCTTTGTAGCCTAATGAAAAAATTTCACCAAACTTTCGGTTAAGAAAGAAAAATAGTAAAATGAACATACTACTCAAAATTGTTTTCAAAGCCTAACTCTTTCAAAATTGTTTGTTTTCTGTTGTTTCTGATTTTAAGGTTTCCGATTTTGTGTAAATTTGCTCCAAAAATTGAGATCTACAACAGAAAGCTTTTGTGTTTTGTTTGTTCAATGCGAGGTCGATTTATCTGCATGTCTCATACACACAGGTATATTATTGTTCTTTTGTGCTATTGTTTCTTTTGTCAATCGAGTTACTTCTTTACTGGTTGTTGTCAGCAAGATTAAATATTTGTATTTTGGCTCTACAAATTGTTACTAACAAAATGAAATTTCTGCTCTTTTGTCTGTTCAGTTCAACCTTGGTCACCAGCTAAGCTTTCACTGGTTTCTCTGCTTGTCTCTTCATGAATTGAGGTAAAGCACTGCTCGCTTATTTCCTTTGCTTCTGTGTTTTGTCAATGGAATCAATGTTTCACTTAATTTTTGTTCTCACTAAGAGCAAGTCTGTTGTTCTTTTTCTCTCAATTAACTTAGCATTTCACTCATTTTTGTCATTGACAGTGAGCAAATTTGTCCTTCTCTTTTTTCCTATGATTTTGGGTTCAGCACTTCAGCATCTCAGTTCTTCTCTGTACGTTAAGTTATTTCTCTTTTCTATTAGAAATCACCTCATGTAAAAAATTCAATGTCTTCTCAGCTTCACCTTTCTTTCGCATCCTATCTATAAGAAAGAAGGAATTGTTAACGTACATATGAAAAATACATCATCTTTCTTGCACAACTTATCTGTAAGAGTTCTTTCAATTGCGACATTAATCTTAGGCAATTTGGAAATCATAATTTCCAGAAAATTCAATAACTTCCAAGTCCCGCCTTTCTTGCTCAACTCATCTATAAGTCATCAGGCTAGCATCCTTTAGAAATAGCTTATTTAGAAGATCCAATGCCTTCTCAATTTCATCTCTTTTTCTTGGACAACCCATCAATAAGACATCAAGCTCACACCATTTAGAGATCACCTGAGTTAGAAAATCCAATGTGTTCTCAGTTTCATCCTTTCTTCCAATCCAAACCACATGAATGTTGTTCACTGCAACACTAGGTTCCTGCCATTTGGAATCATGATATGCAGAAAATCCAATGCCTTCCCAATTTCGCCCTTCTTACACAGTCCATCTATAAAAGTTCTCTACATCACAACATCAACCTCATACCCTTTAGAAAACACATCACCAACAAATCCACTATTATTCCAATTTCACCCATCTTGCACAGTTGACCTATTTGAAATCATATGATGAACAAAATCTAATACCAATCTATAAGCTTCTCAATTTCACCTTTCTTGCACAACTGAAGTACAACACCTTAGGCTCATGCCCTTTCAAAATAATGATATCTACGAAATCCAATCCCCTCCTTGCCTTCAGCATTCTTGCAAAACCCTTCTATAAGAGTACTATAGGTCACAACGTTACACAGATTTCCTTTAAAATCATCACATCCTATTCAAAAAGTACTGTGTCTTCTTAATTTCACACTTCTTGCACAACCAATCTATCAAACTTTGTCTCCACATTGTTCTAATAAAACCTTAGACGTATGGCAACTACTTATGAGAGTTTAACAGATTACACTAGCTGTATTGTATTTTTCATCTTAGCAACATTTTTTAAGGTTCTTGATATATATGTTTGTTATCTGAGATTGTGGCTTAATTAACAGCCTATACATGTATGATATTACACACTAGGCACAATTCATGAGCTTTCAAGGACATTTGAGCAAAAATACAACAAGGTTCACACTCAGGTAAATTTTTTGTTTTAACTTGCAAATAGGGACTTATCTGCATTTTTTAGGATTGCATGTATCTGCAGAGCACAATTTGAACTGGAAACAAAACTATAAAGAAAATAAAAATGAAAGAAACCAATTTTTGCAAATAGGGGCTTATCTTCTTTTTCTCATTGTATTTTTGTTCTGATACAAACTTCAGTATTTTAAAAACTTGGCAAAATATGGGGCATCTAGGATTCTAGGAAAGATATGATAGAGTGGATACTGGTACCACTGTGCTGGGTACATACCAAATAGTTATAATTGTACAATTGAGAACCAGGGTAGGGTAGAAATGTATATATGTAGGTTGTAAATTCAAAACAGGCAAAAAATAATTGACCTCAGGGTTGACCTTAGGTGGATCAAGTCAATAAGTGGCTATCCTAGGTAACACTAAATTTCAAATTTTAGACATTTGAATAATTGAAGTTTTTTTTGAAGTCAATTTTTTTTTTTTAATTTTTGACTCAATGCAATACTTGGTGATACTGGCAAGTGTCCCAACTATTGGATAGTACCTACTGGTATTTCTGCATAGGAACTGGGATTGAAATTCATCAAAACCTCTACCAAGTAGAAATAAACGATAATGAATTTAGACACTACTGAGATCCACCTAAACCAAGAATATACCTTATGCCTATATAAAATGAGACTGAAATTTATCTTTGAGGCTTTGTACTTTGCAAATCACGGAAAGGTGCGTTCTAAGGATCAATATTTCCTTTTACAAAGTTCAAACAATCGATCCGAACTATTTAATATGATCTCCGTATAAAAATATGCTTGGAGACCAAAATTTACATTTTATAGAATATTTTTACCATTATTTTAGATAAAGTTGAAAATCACATGATCTTAAGATTTTGATCCATCCTAAAGTAGTAAAAAATTGGATCTTTCACCAGGTTTTTATCACATGCTTAGAAGGCCTGAAGTTATTTATTTCAAGCTTAGGAGGAGTTTATGTGAGTAGAAGAGTCTTTCGGCTAAAAATTGGATCTTTCACCAGGTTTCTTTCCTCTTTATGGTAACATCGATGTTAAATTTGTTTTGTTACTTTGAAGTGAGAGCAATTTTGATTTTGATTTTTATAATTTCTGAATGCTTTATTAGGTTCTTTTTTCAGAAATACTATGCACAGGGATTGGTGATTTATTAATTTACAGTTTAATGTTCTAGGTTATTAATTATTACATTAGTTAAGAACAAAGAATCTATATGGTTGTCATTTTTCTTACTTCTCAAATGGAGAGCGAGAAATCAAAATCGATTCCCGTTCTTTCCAGCCCCAATTCCAGTTCAAGTTCAAATGGCTGCCGACCTTTATTGCCAATTCCCGTTCAAATCCAAACTGTCACCAAACCGAGCACCAGATCAAAAACCAAAACTCGAAATCCAAAATCCAAATTCAAGAAATCCAAAGGTGAATCCCTCCCGTCGGACACCTTCGCCACCTCCACCACTGCCAGGAAGTTGGTGCAACCGGTGCTAAGCGAGCAGTAGATCGATGAAGGACTGGTAATGCCAGGACATAAAGTGCACATCGCTAATAAAAAACCCCGAGACTCAAAGATTGCTACTCTGTTTTCAGTTACTCAAGTCCGCCACCTAACACCATTCCTCCTCCCATGCATATCGTACTATTCTCATCTCTCTTTTCTCTTGGCAAATGGTAACTGAAGTAAGCATTCTCTCAAAAACCCCATTCCTCCTACTATTCCGCATTTTTAATTGATTGTAGCTTCTTTTGTTTTGAACTGGAGTTCTGAATCATTTTCTTCGGTATATTTTTCTTTAGCTAGAAGGTGAACAAAAGATTGGAGCTAGAGAGCTGATTTTCAAATAGGTAATCTGATTTCACATATTTTGTGCTTTTTCATTTAAAAACAGGATTTAGGAAAAAGTCATGTTGTATTGCATGGAGTGATGAATTAGATGATTTGGATCGATATATGCAAACTAAATTCAGCTATAATTGACATTAAGATGCATACATATAGGATAAATCTAGACGCGATCTTAGAAAAAAGATTCTACTAAAATCGCATATTTGATTAATCTTCTTGTCCTCCTCTATAGATGTGATTGCTTTCTTTTTATACTCGCAATTAGCTATTGTCTTATACGTGTGCTATGATCAACTCTCCCTGACTTAAATTCAGTTGATTTTGGTTCAATTGATTTGCTATTTGGTTTTGTTGCTGTAGGAAATTTTTTGTTTGTGTTGCAAGCCATTTAGTTTGGTTTTCTTAGTAAGGGTTTTGGTTCATACAGCTGAGAGATCAAAACTAGAAAGAGACATTGAAAAAATATATATATTCTTACTGTGGCTCCTTTTATTAGCTTGTCACAGAAGAAACCCGTTAATTTATATCTTATTACTTAGCTGCATGGGACCTGACTGGACTTTTTCTTAGGAACTTTATTTTTGGGTTACCTGCCTCAATTTTTGTTTTGGCAAGAATTACAGATTTGCAGTACATTTTAGACCATAAATGGAAATAGTAATGTTGGAGATTATTTGAAGCCTCCTTAAGCTAAGAAATGTGGATAAAAAAAATACAATGTCTTTTTTCTTCTATGCTCTTTTCCAGTGAGAGTGAAATGAAAAAAAAGGAGGATTTTGCGAACATAGAGGTTGGACGTGAGTGAACCACCTATTATCTTTAAGACCCAGCTGTACACTATCACTGGCGTACCCCCAGAAAGACAAAAAATCATGGTCGAGGTGGATTACTGTTCGCGTGAAAGCGCAACGCAAGTTTCAGTACGCTTGGGAGCGTACCTTTTAAAACCGCGGTTACACCTTCCGATTAGGGTTGCAAGTGCACAACCCTATCGAGGAGTATAATCGGGTATCGATCCACAGGAACGGATTCCTTGACTAGATTCTACTTATCTTGGCTAAAGACTAGAAGTGAGAAAGAAGGGGGTTTTGGTATTTAAATTTCCTAAACAATCAATTCAAGCAATCAAGTAGTGAAATAGAAGAGTAACTGTGCAAGGAAAAGTATAAACAGTGTTTTGAATTTGAATAAAAGGTGTTTCAAGGGTTTCAGACTTCATCTCTGATTTGCCTCTAGTGGTACGGGTCTTACCAAGTTGGTACGGCTAGGCCGCACCAACCTGGTCCGACCAAGCCGTGTGGGGCTTGGTACGGGTAGGCCGCACCACTCTTGTAAGACCCGTACCGATTTACCAGAACAGGGCTTACAAGTTCGAGTTGATGCATTTCTTGCCGGTACCTCGTATTAAACTCTTGATAAAGGTTCAATTGACCATACCTAAGGTTCCTAAACCTCAACTCTCGTTTGTTGGTTCAAGATCTAGGTTTGGGATGCAATTCTTCACCTTCTAGGGTTTCTAAACCTCAATTGTCATGTGTTGGTCCAGATCCACTAGTTGATTGATTGGAGATCTAAGGTATCTTCTAATCTGTCAATTAGAGGAGAATTCAACCTTTCGGCTTCAATTCGAACAAGTCTACCTAAAGGGATTGATTTGGTTGAGAGATAGTAATGGTCACATGACCTTGTTAGGGTTGATCTACCACTATAGGCACACCACATGCAATCACAGCAAAACAAAGCAATCAAGACAAGCAATTCACAATCAATGCAATAAAAAGAGTTCATACAAGATCCAAATCAAGAAAAGCAATACAAATCAAGAAAATCCATCTCTAAACCCTAGAAACAATGATCAACTACTCACAAGTCATATATCTGTTCAGAAATACAAGTAAAGAGATAAAGAGAGGCATGATAAAACTGGATCGAAGATCGGGAGTAGAGAAGAGCTTGATCCGTCGATTTTCGCCTCTTCTTCTTCCTTCTTCTTCTCTCCTTGCTCCTTTGCTCTCTTTCTCTCTTTCTCTCAGCTTTCTCGAATGGTATCCAGTCGGGGTCCTCTGGAATGGAGAGATCCCTCGCTTTAAATAGCCTCTGCCAGGATTTGAATTCTGTCAGGCGGCATCTAGGTACGGCTAGGCCGTACGAGATGGGAAAAAGGCTGAATCGGCTAAGTCTGGTACGGCCCGTACCAAGCCTGGTAAGGGTCGTATCAGGGAGTCCAAAAATGACGTTTCTTCGTGTATTTTGCTCCAATCCTGTAGAAAACAAACAACCTCTCAGCAGTACCAAATTCTAAAGATATATCAATGAAATGCACATGATTTTGACAATTTAGAACGAGAATTTGGTACGGAATCAAGTCAAATATAGGCTAAATATGCGAGGTATCAATTACTTCAGGTATGAGTTATATAACACAAATAAATTAAATCTGATTCTTTTATTATAGGAGTAAATAGAGAAACATATTTGATTTACTTTTGTATATGACATTATTTTGGTGTAATGTAGGATGATGCAGGCAACTTTGGGATTAAAGATGTGAGAAATTGTTACCAGATTTATTTTTTCTAATTTGCTAAAGCAGTAAATAATGTTAAAGCTCCCTATAAAGAACCTATTTTTGTCAAGGATCTAATTTAAACAATCACACAAATTTCACCTACAGATGCATGACAAAAAAAAAGTAAACATGTCCTACATGCAAATGTCTCCCCCCCAAGCCTATCCTGAGCATTGTCTTCAATGCTTCAAGACATAAAGATAAAGGAAATGTAAAAGCTTGGGAAAAGAAAGCGAACCTGAGAAGTCTAGGGGGGTGGTAGGTCAGGCCAGTGGCCGTGGTCCATGAAGAATCGCCAGTCAGTCATCTGTCGCTCCATACGGTGAATACTCTGGCGCTGCTGAGCTACATCAGCCTGAATGTCAAAAATAGCGTCCCCTTGAGCGGATTGTGTCTCCTGTAAGGCGAGCTGAGACTCTAGCAAGCTCGTCTGAGTAGTCTGGATGGCCAGCTGCGAGGCCTGAATGGAGAGTTGGGTGGCCTGCATGGAGGTGATGAGGGCGTACATCTCGCGCATGGTGGGCTCATGAGTGGGGCCAGCTGCGGAAGTGGATGGTCCAGTCTGGAAGGTGGAAGGGAAAGGTCCAGTCTGGAATGTGGAAGGCCCAGTACCGAATGCAGAGGTACCTGCGCCAGGAGATGGGAAAGGTCCCTGCGGGGAGAAGGGAGGGACCTGATCGGGAGATAGATGCATCTGGAGTGGAGAGTGAGGAAGCATCTGCTCATCCTGATCCTGGACGGGAGAGGTGTGTGTGTCATGCATCTCCACATCATCCGTAGGTGGTGGTGGTGGTGGTGGTGGTGGTGGTGCGGCGGGGCCCTGCTGGATACGAGGAGGACGGGTGAAAAACCAGGTACTCCGGTCGTCGAAGGAGAGAGTGACCGGGAAAGGCATGACATAGCTGGCCTGGTCGCCGATGCGCCATGCCCAAATGCCTCGTCCAACACGTGCGGCGGCTGGCTGGATGAACTTGTAGGTGTGCAGGGCAGTCAGAGTGAAATAGCGGGGGCCCTTGCACTCATCGTCTCCAACGATCTGGACACCCAGTCGCTCTGCGATCAGAGTGACGTAGGCGGAGATAGAGACAATGCCACCAACCTTGGTGGCGCGCTGGAGACCGAGCCAATGCTGGATCATCGCGAGCATCAGATCGGGCCGCTCGAGGGCGCCATCAGGGCGCAGCATATGATCCAGCAACTGCAGATCCTCGACATTGGCACGGGTCATTGTCTCGCCACGTGCAAAGAAAGTGCCACCGAGGATCCGCAGGATGCAGCGGAGGACGGGATGAGGGACATTCAGCTGCTTGAACTCCGGATTAAACGCGGAGCCTGCCTTCTTGCCAGAGATGAGCTCCCAGAAGTGGTTGCGATCGAGATCCTCAGCGAACGAGATGGAGGCAGTCGTCGGGTTCGGTGCAAAACCAAACTACTCGCGCAACTGGGAGAGCCAAACTCGGTAGACCACCTGACGAAGGCGGAACTTGATGTAAGGAGTATCCTTCTTGTTGTACTTGAGCTCCAAAGAGGAGAGGAACTCAAGGGTGAGACCCGTGTATCCTATCTGTGCGATGGTCCAGAAGGAATGGCCTATCCCAATCCGACTCGTGAGACGTAGGACTCCTCCTCAAGTCCCAGAGTCTGGAGTGCCGCAAAGTCGACAACCCTGGTGTTGGTAAACTTTCTCTGACTCAAGGTATTGTAGAACTGCGCAGCGCGCTGGGTGGAGTCAGAGACAGCCTCATCAGTGCCGTAGAGGTCGGAAGCGCTATCGCTCGAGGCTGAACCAGAAGGGCTCTCATGCCCATCTCCAGAACCAGCCTGAGAGGGACTCTCAGATGAGGACTCTCCTCCATCTCCAGACTGGGATGCACTCCTGGAGCTACTCCGGATGGAGCGACGAGACGTCGTGGGGCCAGAAGCGGAGGGTACGGAGGACTCAGACCCAGAAAGTGTGGGGGTGTGCGAGAGTTGCCGACGCATTTCGCGAAGACGCTCTTGGCGTTGCAGTTGAGCGTACTTGCGTTGGCGTTCTGTGTGAGGGTCGGACATGCACGTCCCACACAAGACCGAAGCAGACGAGGGCAGGAATGGACTGGTACGGGTAGGGTGTACCAGTTAGGTACGGTCAGGCCGTACAAGATGGTACGGCCCGTACCAAAGTGGTACGGTAAGACCGTACAAACTGGTACCAACACCAAACTGGTATAAACAATTCCCAAAAACCACAAACCAGGTACAAAACACAAAAATAGTCAAGTAAAGGAAACAGGTATGCACTGGTACAGGAATTGGTATCTGGGCTGGTGCTGGTACGGGCCGTACAACTTGGTACGGGTAGGCCGTACCAGGGTTAGGGTTTGCAGAAAAATGGGTAAAACCGGCAATGGAATGGGGAAAGAAGTTGAAAATGAAGAAGAATGTAGAAGAATGGAAAAGAAAGGAAAAGAAAGAAAAAAAAACTTACCCGAAGGAGACGGTGGGCGGCTGATGGTGGTGCGGGCCGAATGAGAGAAGTGAGGCGGCAGAGAGAGATGCGGCAGAGGGGAAGGTGCTCAGCAGGAGAAAGGGGCGGCAGCGAAAGAAGAGAGGGAAGAAAGAGATGGCGGCAGAGTGAGGAAGAAGTAAGGTGAAGGGTTACGGCTGAGGAAGAGAGGGGTGCGGAGGGGGTTTAAAAAGAAAATGGCGGCAGTTAATGCGCCTCTGCGCCGCCCAGACCTAGGTACGGCCTGGCCGTACCAATCAGGTACGGGTCATACCTGTCTCTCTTGAGCCGTGCCAACCTGAGGTACGGCCTAGCCGTACCAAGTTGGTGCGGCCTAACCGTACCAGGTTAGGTTTCTGTGTTTTCCTCTTCTTGGACCTCTCAAACTCGCTCGTGATGCAGAAAAAGTAAACATGAATGCATGTCGAACTGTTCCTAAGATGCAAAAACGAGAAAAATGAGCTTGGGCTGCCTCCCAAGGAGCGCTTGTTTTAGGTCTTTAGCTCGACCATCTCTCTGTTATGCTTCAATCGGGGCAGGATTAGAGAGATCCAAGTTGACGCGCATTTCTTGGGGATGATCAGCAATGTAATGCTTTAGACGCTGACCATTGACTTTGAAAGTCTGCCCCTCCTTGTTCTCAAGTTCCACTGCGCCAAACGGGAACACTGTTCTTACCCGAAATGGACCAGACCACCTGGACTTCAGCTTTCCTGGAAAGAGTCTCAGTCGAGAATTAAACAGAAGGACAAGGTTTCCCTCACTGAACTCACGAGGCATGATGCGCTTGTCGTGAATATGTTTGGTCCTTTCCTTGTAAATTCTCGCGTTTTCATAGGCATTTAGGCGCATCTCCTCCAACTCGTGCAAGTCAAGGATGCGTTTCTCTCCAGCTGGAAGCAAGTCCATGTTGATGGCCCGCGTGGCCCAGAATGCCTTGTGCTCAATTTCCACGGGCAAGTGGCAGGACTTTCCGTACACCAGTTTGAAAGGGCTCATCCCAATTGGCGTTTTAAAGGCTGTACGGTAGGCCCACAGTGCGTCACTCAGCTTAAGCGACCAATCCTTTCTTGATTTAGCAACTGTCTTTTCCAAGATAGACTTGATCTCCCTGTTGGAAATCTCAGCTTGACCGTTGGCTTGAGGATGGTAGGAAGTGGTCACCTTGTGAGTTACTCCGTGACGACTGAGAAGATTGTCGAACTGGCGGTTGATGAAGTGCTTGCCACCATCACTGATGACGGCTCTCGGAACCCCAAAGCGAGGGAAGATGATGTCAGTGAACAGTCTTTTCACTGCATTGGAGTCCTCATTCTTGCACGCCACTGCTTCCACCCACTTGGAGACATAGTCAACTGCCACCAGGATGTACTCGTTCCCACAAGAGGGTGGAAACGGTCCCATGAAGTCAATGCCCCAGACATCAAAGATGTCTACCTCAAGAATAGAGTGGAGAGGCATTTCATTCCTCTTGGTGATGTTACCCGTGCGCTGACACTTGTCACAAGCTGCAACAAAGGACCTAGCGTCTCTGAAAAGGGTAGGCCAGAAGAAGCCGGATTGTAGGACCTTTGAAGTAGTCTTGGAGGATGAAGTGTGTGTCCTCCGTAAGATGAGGAATGGCAGTGCTCAAGAATGGAGCGCGTCTCATCGTATGGCACGCAACGTCTGTAGATGCCATCAACGCCGGTTTTGAATAGGAAGGGGTCATCCCAGAAGTAAAACTTGGCGTCCGATCGAAGCTTCTTCTTTTGCTGGTAGGACATGGTAGGAAGGAGTACTCCTGAAGCGAGAAAGTTCGCAATGTCCGCATACCAGGGCACAGATTTGGTGTTTACTCGGTCCGCGGCATGGAATGTCCGATCTTGCACAGCATGGGTCGTGCGCATCGATGTACCGACCGAGTTGATCTCCTCCATGGCAGAAATCGAATGGAATTGATCATCAGGGAATGAATCATTGATTGGCAGGTTGGCAGAGTCCTCATCTTTCCAGCGAAGCCGGGATAGATGGTCAGCCACAGTGTTGTCCACTCCCTTTTTGTCCCTGATTTCAATATCAAACTCCTGCAGGAGGAGGATCCATCTGATCAGGCGAGGTTTGGCATCTTGCTTGCTCACCAGATACCTGAGTGCGGCGTGGTCAGTGTAGATCACTATCTTGGAACCAACCAGGTAGGATCTGAACTTGTCGAGAGCGAACACAACGGCCAGAAGCTCCTTCTCGGTTGTTGTGTAATTCATCTGGGCAGGATCTAGCACCTTGCTAGCGTAGTAGATAGCACATGGCTTGTTCTCCTTTCTCTGCCCGAGAACCGCTCCCACAGCATAGTCGCTCGCATCGCACATCAGCTCGAAGGGCAAGGACCAGTCTGGTGGCTGCAAGATGGGTGCTAAGACAAGAGCTTCCTTCAATCGACAAAACGAGGTGACACAATCTTCTGAGAAAACAAAATCAGAGTCTTTGATGAGCAGATTGGTCAACGGTTTCGCGATCTTGGAGAAGTCCTTGATGAATCGGCGGTAGAAGCCAGCGTGTCCCAGAAAGCTTCGGACTGCTTTGACATTTGTTGGGATCTCCAGCTTCTCGATCACCTCCACCTTGGCTTTGTCAACCTCAATTCCTTTGGATGTCACCACATGTCCAAGGACAACTCCTTCTTGGACCATGAAGTGACATTTCTCCCAGTTTAGGATCAGGTTGACCTCTTCACACTTCTCCAGGATTTTGCAGAGGTTGGTTAGACATGAGTCAAAGCTGGCTCCATAGACCGAGAAGTCGTCCATGAAGACCTCAACCCCATTCTCGATGAAATCTGAGAAGATAGCCATCATGGCTCGCTGGAAGGTGGCAGGTGCATTGCACAGACCGAATGGCATCCTACGGTACGCGAACGTACCGTAGGGGCATGTGAAAGTGGTCTTGTCTTGGTCGTTCGGGTGAATGGGGATCTGGAAGAATCCTGAGTACCCGTCAAGATAGCAAAAATGAGAATGATTAGCCAGCCTCTCAAGAAGTTGGTCGACAAATGGCAGTGGGAAATGATCTTTGCGCGTGGCAGCATTGAGCTTCCTGTAGTCGATACACCTGCGGTACCCAGATACCACACGAGTCCGGACTAGCTCATTCTTTTCATTCCTCACCACTGTTGTGCCTCCCTTCTTGGGCACCACATGGATGGGACTCACCCACTTGCTATCGGAGATGGGGTAGATGATGCCTGCATCTAGGAGTTTGAGGATCTCCTTTTTCACCACCTCCTTTAGATTGGGGTTGAGTCACCGCTGGTGTTCCACGGACGGCTTGTGATCATCCTCGAGTAGAATCCGATGTGAGCAGATTGCTGGGTTGATCCCTTTCAAGTCCTTGATTGAGTACCCGATAGCGCCCTTGTGAAGCCTCAGCTTCTCCAGAAGTCTGGCAGTTTGATCGGGGTTTAAACTTGCGTTGACAATCACAGGACAGACCTTGTCTAGGTCGAGGAACTCGTATCTGAGATTAGCTGGGAGAGGTTTGAGTTTGGGAGTCGGACGCTTAGGCTGATCATTGGCACAAGTCGTGTCTGGGTGATCTGACTCGTGCAACGTCAAGATGTCAGCCTTGTCAAGCTCTGCTCCGCCACTCGTCTCAGAGTGTGTCGCACGGTCCTCGTGTGATCCATCCGACTCGCATCGGAGATCCTCCAGATCTTTAGGAATCACATCTGCTGCACAGATGGACTCACTCGCTTCATTTGGCAAATGGAATAAGAATTCAGAGTGATGGCGCAGCGAGTTGTCGACTTGGTCAAGAAGGTAGTCCTCAGCCAAGAGCTCTTCTATCCCATCAACCCGGAAACATGTCTCAGATTGTGACGGATACTTCATGGCACGTTCGATTTGAAATTCCACCTTCTCCCCTCCAAAATTCAGAGTCAGTGTTCCTTGTCTCACGTCGATTATCGCGCCAGCTGTTCTTAGAAAAGGTCGTCCCAGAATGATGGGGACTTCCTTGTCTTCTTCCATCTCCATGACGACAAAATCGACGGGTACGAAGTACTTCCCGACTTGGACTGGCAGATCCTCCACTATGCCAAGTGGAAGTCGCACTGAAGAGTCCGCCAATTGCAACGTCATTCTTGTGGGCTTGAGCTCCCCCACTCCAATGCGATCATAGATGGTGCGTGGCATGAGACTCACGCTCGCTCCAAGATCACACAGAGCTTTCTTGATTGTGGCCTTCCCAATGGTGCATGGAATGGAGAACTTTCCAGGGTCGTCAAGCTTGGGGGGTAGCTCGCTCTTCAGAATCGCGCTGCACTGCTCCGTCAGCTTGACCGTCTCGTGCCCCTCTAAGCTTCGCTTGTTGGACAAAATGTCTTTCAGAAACTTGGCGTAGGTGGGCATTTGAATCAGAGCGTCGGTGAAAGAAATGGTGATGTGCAGCTGCTTGATGACGTTAGCAAAGTTGGCGAATTGTTCGTTCAATCTGGTGTCGGCTAATCTCTGGGGGAAAGGAACGGGTGGCCGGTATGGGGGTGGTTTCTCGTTTCCTTTCTTCTTTAGACTCCTTGACGCTTCAGATGAGGGTTGTACAGGTCTCGCTGAGCTGGCACAATCCGTACTCGCTTGAGGTGGAATGGGTTCAGCACGTCCTGGATTTACCTCGCTTGCTGGTATCTGCACAGGGGTCAGGGTCGCGTCAGGTGCCGGATCAGCTGTGATGTCACTCGGCATTGGTGGTTCATCATAGTGGGTCCCACTTCTCAGAGTAATCGCCTTAGCCTCTTCTCTCGGGTATCTGGTTGAGCTGGAAGCTTCCCAGGTTGAGGTTGGCTTGAGGTGACCATCTGGCTTAGCTGCTCCAACAACTTGCCTTGGGCAGCCATCTGAGTCGTCATGCTCTGCATCTGCTCCCACATCATTTGATTCATCTTGCCCTGCTCATGGGTGAAATCATTCACTCCGGTAGGCGCATGTGACTTTGGGAGATCAGATGGAGCTGCTCGGTTGCCTTGATTGGGAAAGGAAGTGTTCTGGTAGAAGTTCCTGTTGCCGTTGTTGTTGCTGTTGCTCGAAGATGGGTTGCCCCAGTTGTTGTTGTTGGGAGGAGGGTTGTTCCAATTGTTGTGCGCCCGATTGTTCCAAGTGTTGTTGTTGTATGGCGGCCTCTGGAAGTTGTTGTTGTTGAAGGGCGGTCTGGAAGAAGAGTTGTTGAACGGTGCAGGGTTGTTCTGGTTCGACCTCCAAAGCTGCTGCTCAACCGGATCTTTGGAGTAAGACCGGCTGAAAGGAGGTCTCGGGAAGAAAGAAGGTTCGCTGTTGAGAGAGTTGACCTGCTCACTCTCCTCGTCTTGTTGCGTCAGCGGGCATTGCTCGTAAGCATGCCGCTCGTCTCCACACATGACGCAGACTTGAGGCTGCTGTTCGACCGCCTTGACGCTGAGCTTGTCCATTGCCCTCTGCATGGCGTCCATCTTGGCGGTGAGAGCTGTGATGTGATCCACCTCGTACTTGCCACCTCCTTGGCTACCTCTTCGTCGTGAGTTGTCACGGCCGGACCACTGCTGGTTCTGTGCCATGCTGTCTATCTGGTTCTGTACCTCTTCGTCGTGAGTTGATTTTGGTTCAATTGATTTGCTATTTGGTTTTGTTGCTGTAGGAAATTTTTTGTTTGTGTTGCAAGCCATTTAGTTTGGTTTTCTTAGTAAGGGTTTTGGTTCATACAGCTGAGAGATCAAAACTAGAAAGAGACATTGAAAAAATATATATATTCTTACTGTGGCTCCTTTTATTAGCTTGTCACAGAAGAAACCCGTTAATTTATATCTTATTACTTAGCTGCATGGGACCTGACTGGACTTTTTCTTAGGAACTTTATTTTTGGGTTACCTGCCTCAATTTTTGTTTTGGCAAGAATTACAGATTTGCAGTACATTTTAGACCATAAATGGAAATAGTAATGTTGGAGATTATTTGAAGCCTCCTTAAGCTAAGAAATGTGGATAAAAAAAATACAATGTCTTTTTTCTTCTATGCTCTTTTCCAGTGAGAGTGAAATGAAAAAAAAAAGGAGGATTTTGCGAACATAGAGGTTGGACGTGAGTGAACCACCTATTATCTTTAAGACCCAGCTGTACACTATCACTGGCGTACCCCCAGAAAGACAAAAAATCATGGTCGAGGTGGATTACTGTTCGCGTGAAAGCGCAACGCAAGTTTCAGTACGCTTGGGAGCGTACCTTTTAAAACCGCGGTTACACCTTCCGATTAGGGTTGCAAGTGCACAACCCTATCGAGGAGTATAATCGGGTATCGATCCACAGGAACGGATTCCTTGACTAGATTCTACTTATCTTGGCTAAAGACTAGAAGTGAGAAAGAAGGGGGTTTTGGTATTTAAATTTCCTAAACAATCAATTCAAGCAATCAAGTAGTGAAATAGAAGAATAACTGTGCAAGGAAAAGTATAAACAGTGTTTTGAATTTGAATAAAAGGTGTTTCAAGGGTTTCAGACTTCATCTCTGATTTGCCTCTAGTGGTACGGGTCTTACCAAGTTGGTACGGCTAGGCCGCACCAACCTGGTCCGACCAAGCCGTGTGGGGCTTGGTACGGGTAGGCCGCACCACTCTTGTAAGACCCGTACCGATTTACCAGAACAGGGCTTACAAGTTCGAGTTGATGCATTTCTTGCCGGTACCTCGTATTAAACTCTTGATAAAGGTTCAATTGACCATACCTAAGGTTCCTAAACCTCAACTCTCGTTTGTTGGTTCAAGATCTAGGTTTGGGATGCAATTCTTCACCTTCTAGGGTTTCTAAACCTCAATTGTCATGTGTTGGTCCAGATCCACTAGTTGATTGATTGGAGATCTAAGGTATCTTCTAATCTGTCAATTAGAGGAGAATTCAACCTTTCGGCTTCAATTCGAACAAGTCTACCTAAAGGGATTGATTTGGTTGAGAGATAGTAATGGTCACATGACCTTGTTAGGGTTGATCTACCACTATAGGCACACCACATGCAATCACAGCAAAACAAAGCAATCAAGACAAGCAATTCACAATCAATGCAATAAAAAGAGTTCATACAAGATCCAAATCAAGAAAAGCAATACAAATCAAGAAAATCCATCTCTAAACCCTAGAAACAATGATCAACTACTCACAAGTCATATATCTGTTCAGAAATACAAGTAAAGAGATAAAGAGAGGCATGATAAAACTGGATCGAAGATCGGGAGTAGAGAAGAGCTTGATCCGTCGATTTTCGCCTCTTCTTCTTCCTTCTTCTTCTCTCCTTGCTCCTTTGCTCTCTTTCTCTCTTTCTCTCTTTCTCTCAGCTTTCTCGAATGGTATCCAGTCGGGGTCCTCTGGAATGGAGAGATCCCTCGCTTTAAATAGCCTCTGCCAGGATTTGAATTCTGTCAGGCGGCATCTAGGTACGGCCAGGCCGTACGAGATGGGAAAAAGGCTGAATCGGCTAAGTCTGGTACGGCCCGTACCAAGCCTGGTAAGGGTCGTATCAGGGAGTCCAAAAATGACGTTTCTTCGTGTATTTTGCTCCAATCCTGTAGAAAACAAACAACCTCTCAGCAGTACCAAATTCTAAAGATATATCAATGAAATGCACATGATTTTGACAATTTAGAACGAGAATTTGGTACGGAATCAAGTCAAATATAGGCTAAATATGCGAGGTATCAATTACTTCAGGTATGAGTTATATAACACAAATAAATTAAATCTGATTCTTTTATTATAGGAGTAAATAGAGAAACATATTTGATTTACTTTTGTATATGACATTATTTTGGTGTAATGTAGGATGATGCAGGCAACTTTGGGATTAAAGATGTGAGAAATTGTTACCAGATTTATTTTTTCTAATTTGCTAAAGCAGTAAATAATGTTAAAGCTCCCTATAAAGAACCTATTTTTGTCAAGGATCTTCCTGAACAAGTGCAAGTTGTTAATGTGAAACCTTACTATTGCATAATTTTTGTACCTATTTAGCTTATATACATTAATACTTTTGTACTCTTCTTTCACCGGCATTTTTATTCATAACCAAAAAAAAATATAAAATATTATTAATAACCGCTCCCCCAAAACAATTTTACCCATGCCCAAACCGCCCCCCCAGGGGGCGGTTTACCCCCCCCCCCCCCCACCAACCCGCCCCCCTAGGGGGCGGTTTACCCCCCCACCAGACCGCCCCCCGGGGGGGCGGTTTACTATTTTTTTTTTTTTTTTTTTTTTTTTTGCGATTTTTTGCTTTTGCGATGATGGATTATTTATAATTATGTTTATAATTTATGTATTTTGTAATATTATGTATTTGTTTATATTTTTAATACAATGGATTTTATGATTTGTGAATAGTTTAAAACATAAGTTAACAAAATAATCAAATAACGTCTGAATGCAAGGTTAAACTTGATAATATCATATTTATGATTTATGATTTCATAATATCATATTTTGTAATATTATGTATTTATTTATATTTTTAATACGATGGATTTTATGATTTTATGATTTTATGATTTATGATTTATGATTTGTCAATATTACATATTTCATGTCTAAACTTCATAATATCATATTTATTCTTCTAAACTTTAAACACTTACAAATTTACTCATTTTAATCCCTTTGTCTGTTAAAGCTTATTTTAAATTTGTAAAATATCCATTATACCCTTTATTAAAAAAATATATATATATCCATTATACCCTTTATTAAAAAAAATAAAAATATATCCATTATACCCTTTACTCATTTTATATCCATTATACCCTTTATTAAAAAAAATATCCGTTATGATTTTATGATTTATTCCTTTGTCTTTATTTAAGAGACGCCTACGCTTTTTAGAATTAACGGAACTAGTAATCTATATTATAATTACAGGATTGCTAGAGCATATACCTTTCAGTCCTTAAAATCAAACCAGAAGACAAAATACTTGTATGAGACTTCTCCTGTGGCAATTGCACTTGCTACTGGTTCATTTCTCGGTGCTGAAAAGTATTTTTTGACATAAAAAAATTCAATTAAGATATTACAAATCTTAAACTTAATTTTTGAAGCACTAAACGACGTTTTTTGGCGATTCTGATTTTTTCGGATACCCGGGGTCATACGCGTAAATCCGACTTTCCTAGAAAAAGATATGGCCGTTTAAAGTTTAAAAAAAAACGATGTTTCCAACCCTTGATCCATTTCATTTTTTTATTTTTATTTTTTCTAATAACACAAAATAAAATATTTTACTTTTTCTTACAGCTGCGAAAAACCTAATCTGAAAAATATTGATCCGGATTATATATTTTTCTATCTAATTTCAAAGAAACATATAAAAAATTTCTAAATTATAACTTTTTTCAAAAAAAAATTGAGCCGGTTTGGGCAGTTTGACAGAATTTTGTTTTGATGGGCAGAGTTGGCGAAATGTAAGTTTCGATGGGCATGAATAAAAATGACGGGTGTTTTGGCATAGACAATGAGATCACACTAAAAAAAAAAAACAATTATTGTTATCTATCCATATCATGTGTTATGTATTCAAATCTTTATTTTTAAAATTCAAGTAATAAATTCAATCTGCTCAAACAAACATAATATTACAAAACAATTATTGTTATCTATCCATATCATGTGTTATTGTTAAACTATTCACAAATCATAAAATCCATCGTATTAAAAATATAAACAAATACATAATATTACAAAATACATAAATTATAAACATAATTATAAATAATCCATCATCGCAAAAGCAAAAAATTACAAAAAAAAAATAATAATAAAATAATAGTAAACCGCCCCCCCGGGGGGCGGTCTGGTGGGGGGGGGGGGGGGGGGGTAAACCGCCCCCTAGGGGGGCGGGTTGGTGGGGGGGGTAAACAGCCCCCTGGGGGGGCGGTTTGGGCATGGGTAAAATTATTTTGGGGGAGCGGTTATTAATAATATTTTATTTATTTTTTTGGTTATGAATAAAAATGCCGGCTTCTTTCATATGTAAACTATTAACTTGCATTTTTGTTTTGTTTTATATGTAAATTAGTCCTTGCACAATATGTCAACCAATACTTGCACAATATGTGCCGCATTTTACAAGTCACTGCCGAAGCAAAGCGAGGCTGTCTTCTAGTTCTAATTAAACCCCGTCAGCTCGAATGTTAAAGAAATCTGATGAAAAGCTATTCTTGGCAGTGGGCAGTGGCTGCCAGGAAACTTGATGCGATATGTAATGTTTTTTTTTTAAAACTTGACTGATGCAGCCAAGCATGTATAAGCGATATGTAATGTTACTCTATAAAATTCGAACGAACTCTCAATTAACATCTCAGACGATTTATAAAATTCGGATATTCAGGACAAAATGCAATTACATCCGAACCATGTGCTGACTGGCACGCAGTTAAGCGACTCCACAAGTGTGGGCCCGCCACGTTAATTTATATTTCCTTTTTGTTTTTAGGAGAATGCAATAGGTTGGAATTGGATGCTCATTCCAACACTATCCGATTCGTGTATTAAAATTTGTGTGACACGTACGGATTTTTAAATAGAGCGCACGCATCTTAATGTAGATTGGACGATGGTTGAGTCTATCATACTAAAATATGTCTGATGGAGTGATGGGTATCAAACCTACTCTGAATTCTGTCTAGGTATGTAGCGACGTTTTCATGTGTGCACAACTGCACACTGCACCGGGTGCTGACGGATCGAATACAAATTAACGCTGGTAAAATTATTTTCATATTTCATTTTTATTTTTCTGATACGGATATGTATCGGGACAATAAACAAATACATATATATCAGATGATAAATGGATATAGATAGAATATTAATTAAACAAACAGATCCGATTGTCAATAATATAACAGGGATCACTAATTCAAATATAGAACAAAATTAACATGTCGTTCAACAAAATTAGTTTTCTCATTAGAAAACAAAATTATCATAAAATACGAATATAATTCAGATATTTGATCATTATGGTGAACAAAATAATTATTTTCGTGTTAAACTTGTTATGTCATTATAGTGTGTGTCTGTATGTATATATATATGGAGAGAGAGAGAGAGAGTTGGGTTATGGTACTTCACGAAGTAAAGCGAGTATTTTACCTCACATCGATATCTTTAATTTTAAAGTTCAAAACATCGATGCGAACCGTTGAAATTGATATCCATATTAAATTGTGGTTGGAGACCAAATTTTACAGTTTAAAAAAAATTATTATTATTTTGAAATTTTTTAAATCACTGTTTCCATAAAATCGTGGACCATAAAAAATCAGTAATTTTTAAAAATTCAAAAAATAGTAATAAATTTTCAAAAATTATAAATTTTAATCTTTAAGCACAATTTACTATGGAGATCAACTTGAACGGTTCGGATCAATATTTTTAACTTTAAAATTAAAGATATAGACGCGAAGTAAAACACCTGCTTTACTTCACTAAGTACCGTAGTATGTATATATAGAGGTTGGCTAATATCAAATCGATTGTTCCTGAGGTCCCGTACAACTAAGTCGTTTTAAAAAAAAATTAAGTCCAAAAAGTCGATTCAAACCGTTAAGATGTGATCTATATATTAAAATGTGCTTGGAGACCAAATTTTATATTTAAAAAAAATTATTATTTATTAAACTATTTTAAAAATTGCTGATCTAACAGTGGCTTTTGATTTTATTGTTTGATTAAGCCGCCGTTAGATGAACAATTTATCCATAGCATTTAAAAACAAAAAATAAAACCGACCGCCCCGAAAGCCCATACGCTGAAATAAAGAAAACTCCAGCACACATCTGCGAAACCGTTTTTTTTTATCCATAGCATTCAAAAAAAAAAACTACTTGTCATCAAATTCAAAGTGTTTCAAAATTTAATACAAATTTTGTTGTTAATAACGTTTTGAATTTAAAAGAAACGTTGCTAATTATTTTTTTAAGATAAAACGTTATTGTTAACAATATTTCTGACTTGTGCTCTAAAAAAATTGTATTTTAATAGCGTTGCGGTGATGGAAAACATCAACGACAGCAATTTCTTTCAGTAGCAAAGTCAGAATTTTTATCAAGAGTAGGCAAAAAAATATTATTAATTTATTATTAATTTTTTTAGTGTAGATATAGTAATTATTTTAATTGAGCAAAATGTTACCAAAAAAATTGATATAAACTTAGAAATATGACTGAAGTATATGTAAATAAAATGAGAAAGCAATAATGTACAATACTGTAAAGCTCTTACAATAGGTAAGTATATAAACCTGCTTTAATATAATACTAACATTCAAAAACTTAGTTTTTAAAATTATGTAAGGATGAAAGATTTTACTTATAAAATGCATTAATATAATAATTACAATCATACAAAAATAAACCACAAAGCTATTCCATAGTAAACTCCTTAAATGAAATAAATGAAAAGAAATGCAAAAAAAGTAATCAAAATTCTGCTAAAATTTAAACAAAAATTTAAATTAAATAATAAATAAGAAAATGCCCAATTAATTTACTTTCAATATGCCCGTTTAATTTAAGTACAAAGACACTTTTACTAAAGTTCTAATTGTGATCCCATCGTGTCATATTTGTCTCCTCCATCTCCTTTTATTTATTCTATTTTCAAAACAATACAAAAAATCGACAGCCAACACAAATCATCAAATCAAATCGAAACTAGCTAAGTTTGAATTCGAGTTCGTTAAAGTTCGAATCAAACTAGTTCGAATCAAACTGGTTCGAAATGAAGATCCAGTTTCGAACTGAAGTCACTGAAGAGATGGCCGGAGGAACAGAGGAGACAGTGCGGAGAAGAGATGGCCGGAGATCGAAAATGAGAGTGCAGAGACGTGAGGAGAAGAGACGGTCGTAGATCGAGAGCTATTTCTCTGGACGCCCATTAGAAAAAAGGAGGCGCGTACACGAGAGGAGGAGGGCGTGGTAACACAAAAAGAGTTATCTAGTGTATTTTAATTTGGGTCCACTCAGTCAAACGGTGGGCCTCACTCTTCTGGCCCCCATGTTCACTACTAAAGAAACCATGCTATATTGCTATAATTCTAATGAGTCACTGACACTCACTGTGCAGCCTATCTAGCTTTACATATCAGCTAATGCGTCTATTATAGGGATGGCAATGGGCCTAGCTCACGGGTATTTTGTCAAGCCCAGGTCTGGTCTGCCCGTAAAAAATTAATGGCCCGCCTGCCCGGCCCAGTCTGACGAGCCTGAAAATCTAGACTCTATTATTGTCAAAGTGTCACAGAATATCCTCAACTATTGTTTACCACACTCAGTTTTATGCAAGAACGCCTTATATGGCCAACCCACGAATCTATTTCGAACTAAGCTATTCAGGTTCGAATTTGATTCGAATTAATTTTGAATCAAACTACTTTGAATTAATTTCGAACTGAATTTAATTTTGAATCAAACTTGAATTGAATTATGAATTACGAATTTTTTACACAACTCCACAAATCAACACTCCAAAATTATACAAAACTCACGAATTAGACTGTGACAGGGCCATGACACATGGGTAGGCAACAAGTTCACCCAGAAGTAGGCAAAGAGCTCAAACAAGATAGACAATGTTTCATTAAAAAAAAAAAAAAAAAAAAAAATTAAAATTACTTTTGAAATCTAAGAGTAGACAACTGTCTGCCCTGATTGACTGTAGCTTCGCCACTGATTTCGTTCACAGCAATGGAATAGCGTGTGCAGCGTTGAAACTTGAACACATCCACGAATAACGTGCAATCAATGTATTATACAGAACCCTTGGCACTTGGGCTGTTGGGCAGTGTTTTATTTATTTATTTTTAAAGGTGAATGTGATTAATTTTCTCGGTCTGCCAAATTCAAAAGTAAAATCTTTTTTTATAGTTTGAATAGCGGAAGACACGCCGACAATTAGATTAATAGGTTTACTGGTAAAACTGACAATTAGATTTTCTGAGAATATCTTTCATTGAATTATAAATGTATCGTTACAAATGTGGAGTATATATAGGCTGTCTTGTAACTAATCTCCTATTACAAAGTCTAACAATATTCTTAACAGTCTCACTAATTAGAACCCATCTTCTAACTGACTGTCTCTTTAATTAATTCTTGAGATGTCTTCTGTTTGAGTTGCTGGGACACATGCTGTGGAGATCGAACTGGAGACATCCTGTGTGACTGTCTTAATGATTGCAAATAATTGGGTTTGTACAAAGAACAAACTTTATTTAAAGTCAGGACTCCAAACTTTTCGATTGTGTTGAAATTAGTGCAAATAATTTAGAACCCAATAATTTAAATAGTTATGTCCTTAAGTGGATCTAAACCGTACAGGTTACTTTGACAACGATAGGATGGTTTAGAATTTAGATCCAACCTTAATTCTTGATCCAGTTAATTGTCTCAATAATTTAAAAATATCTTGACAAAATCTTCCAATTTAATAACATTATAATACCACCGACATCTGAAAAGAGCGCAAAATTAATTAATTATTGCACTTATTTAAAGATCCCGCTTCTATGTTAATGTTCCGCATAAAAGAAAACAACGTTACTGGTGAAATGAAATGTCTAGTAACTAGTAAGGATGGCTTCTCATATTTTCAAATAAATATTACTATATAAAGTGGACTTGATTAATACCACTGAAATTAAGTTGTTGTTATTATATTATAGAGAACTTACTTTTAAAATATATTGTTTTGTTCTCGTTTTTCCCAATTTGAATGAATGAGGATATAAAATCACGCTCACGCACATGACTGAGAAAAGATTGTTCTCTAGCTAGTAGCGTTCCAAGGAAGCTAGGTGAAATAGTGAAATGGTGAATGCATGCACGCTTTGACAATTAAGAACAAACATTTTCTGACCTAATTGAATGGAGCAGGTAACGATCCCAATAAAAAACGATCTGGCGTGTGTTCACGACTCGGATCAGGATCATACTAGGTTTAGGACCTTTAGGTTACCCCGGAAGGGAGGTTGGGTTGGAGTTTTGAATGATTACTTGTAGCCTTCCTTGTAGGCGGGTGCCTACCTCTGAGATATCTCAATTTTTGCGTGACCTACGTGTCCGGTGCCTATTCGGGGAACTGTAGGGAGCCAGTATTATTTGAGCTTTGAGATTCGTGCAGAATGTATTTGAACGATTGAGATATTCCAAAAGGTCACGCAAAGTTTGAGATATCTCAGAGGATGCGAATTCCTCGTAGGCACGGTACCGTATTTTATTTTTACTCAAAAAATTATTATATATTTCCCTTCTTTCTATATCAGATAAGATAACAACAAAATAAATGTTGTGAGTGTGACAGGACAGCTCCATAATTTGGTTCTTTAAAGGATAAGCGTTTTGAATTTAAAATAGAGGCGGTTGTGGTTGTGGATAGGCGATAGGCCGATAGCTATGCCTGCCTCACGTGATCAGATTTTCAGTGACACTTCTTGTACCTTTTTCTGGTTTAACGGTACATGATATAAGTTGTTTACCAACCCGCTACATGCTTGTAAACACAAAAGTTATGTAGTTTGAGGACTATTTATTTCCCACCTAATATAATACTCTACTGGTAACTAGAGAATGAAATACGTGACACGCCGTGACGTGACGTGACAAACACGCCGTGATTTGGTCACGTGACGTGACGTGACGTGACGTAATGGACTTTTTTTTTCACGTGACGTGACGTGATGTGACCAAAATGGTAGCAGATGGTCACGTCACGCGTAGTCACGTCGTGACCACGCGTGACGTGATCACACGTGACATGACGTGTCGTGACGTAAATTAGTCATGTAAATTTTTTTTATATTTTAATTTAAATTATTGAAAATTTAGAAAAAAGATATAAAAACTTCTATAGTACGTAAATAGTGTTGTAAAGATTATTTTTTTTAGGAAATGTTGCATCTGACATTACTTTAAAAATTTAAATTACAAATATTAATTAGACTAAACTAAAAAAAAATAAAAATCAGTACTACATGAGTACCAATATAACTGAACTTGCACTAAAATAAAAATCTAAATACTCTATACATATAAAAAAAAATTGGATACTCTATGTTTTATACCGTGACGTGACGTAACGTGATCACGTGACGTGACGTGACGTGACTGGTTCGCGTGACGTGACGTGACGTATATTTTCACTAAAATGTGGTCACGTCACGTAATCGACACACGTGACGTGACGTGACGTTAACGTGACGTGACGTGACGTTAACGTGACGTGATGTGACTAGTCACGCCGTGACAAATTTCCTTCTCTACTGGTAACTACTGATAAACCATTTTTTGGATCTGCGTATTCCATCCATGCATACACCCCAATGCGGCAATGCCCCAATCCGAATGCGTCTAGAGGAAGCAACCTAACTTCACCGCTTTTAATTAACCGACATGAAAGCTTCTAGAACTCAATCCTCAAATTCTATATATCTTTTTCTCATTTAAAGGACCCACTTTACAATGATAGAATTGACAATACATTATTATTTTGTTTCAAAAAAACAAGATAATACATTATTATAGGATGCTATTCATGTATATATAAACTTATTTTAATTTAAACACACTTTTTCAGAAGAGTGAGGCTAATGGTTGCATATCATATAGGTTCATAATATGAATTATTATTTTCAATTTCAAAATTTAAATAAACCTTGAATGAAGAAAAAATACAGTTCAGATCTAGATCTGTGATAATTAATATTTTCGCTCTCATTTAAAGCAAGTCTTGCTATGGTCCGATAGAAATTATCAACTATAGCATCCAACAATGGAAGAGCGGGGTGTCCGATGTCTATCGGACCAAACTTGGTTCGATGGGTGTTTTCTGCCGTCCGATTCACTTCAAAATCTGTGCGCTTCACTTTAATATCTGTACTGTTTGCTTTAATGTCCGTGCGCACCGATCTTGAAGTGAATCGGACGGTAGAAAACACCTCTATTTTAGCATCGGACACCCCCTCTAATTCTATTCTAAAGCTCAGCACTGTGTTTTTAGCTGAGGTTTTCTAATTGTACTAAGACAGACATTCTTCATAATTTACAACTAAGTACTCTGTACGCCTAATTAAGGGCTTTCACCTCAGCACTACCGATAACGGGTCGATTGGTTGGACCCGGAACTAGATACAGGATGCTGTTGTCGGGACTCGATTAAAAATTTAAAATCATTCCCAGCTTGCTCTTCTCGAAGCTGAGGGAGGGCCCAACTCATGCGTTATGGCAGCAGCCGGCAGATCCTCTGGTAGAAAACCAGCTTTGTATGCACGCACTGATTTTACAATATTTTTACAAATTTGGTGGCATGTTCTTATTGGCTCCTAATAAAAAAAGTTTTAAAAAGTTAATTAGAATGGAGACCAGTGCTGTCACGCCACGTCGTCCAAAACGTAAATTGAGTTATCAATCCAGAATTCCAGATCATCTGTCACATTTATCTCAAGAACATTTGTCCACAACACCCGACATGTGGCACCTCGCAAATTCCACACGACATGAATAAATATTGTGGGTCCCAATTTTCAGTGATCTCGTCACAGGGATACCGGAGAAATGTAATAATAGAGAAACCGGACCCGAATTCATCAATTCCATTATGGGAGGGAAAAATGGGTAAAGAAATTAACAGACGGTTTTTGGCGTCGTGCAGCGCATTAACATATGCAGCACCTTTTTATTGTATAGTATAAGCGCTGCAGGAAGTTTAAAAATCACTGTTAAAAAATTTACCCGGAAAAATGTAGAAGAGAACAGCGACATGGTAGGTCTGAAAATGAAAATGAAAACTAGTCTCTTCCTCTCTCCGACTCTCCACAGTACGATCTCTTATTTTATTATAATTTATAAATCCCCTTTCCTGGCGCATAATCATAATCAGCGCTCACCTCGCACCTTCTATTAAACTGCTCTGCCACGGTTCAATCGGCGCAAGGAACAGAAGAGAAACGAACAAGAGGCGCTCAATCGGCGATCGCCTCGGGCTCTTTCTTTGAATCATGCGCCGTTCCATGCTTGTTCCTTAGGGGGTGAATTCCATGTCCCGCTCATTTCTCCATTGACGCGTTCTTGCACTTAATTCGCCGCATTACTCATCGGGGCGTGTAATTAAGTAATCAGCTACCAAACGGCACGATGTTATGTGGCCTTTATGCGTAATCTCAGATAAATTTGCGAAGATGATTGGCGACGGAGAAGAGAAACAGGAGTGTGATCCTGAAAATTCGATTCCATTGAGTTGCCGGGCCTATCATGTTGATGTCAGTGATTTTGCATTAGTAATTTGCAGTAGCAAATTTGAAATTTTATCTGGATTGATGGTGTTCATTGATTGGTTTTTGTGGGGATTTAGGTACCACATGTTAGGCAGCTGTTCAATTGGGACTGTGGACTCGCTTGTGTGCTGATGGTGCTGAGAACCCTTGGAATCGACAGTTATGACATTACTGATCTTGAGGAACTCTGCTCTACCACTAGGTTTGCCTTGTTTTGTTTAATCATTGATTGCATTGCAGTGAATTAGTGTTAGTGAGGGTTGCCCGATGATTGAAATTCGTTTGCTTATTTTAGGGTCTTCAGCTTTCTCTATTTATAAATTAGTAATATATAGTATTTTGACATGATATTTTATTGAATTTTCAGCATATGGACGGTTGATCTGGCATACTTGTTACACAAATTCTCAGTGAATTTCTCTTTTTTAACAGTAACTGTTGGTGTGAACCCAAGTTACTCAGCCCAAAGCTTTTATCAGGTGAGCTTTTGATTATCCCTTAATATCAAATACTGGGTTTCTTTCTAACATGGTCAAGTTTATTTAATAGGAGCAATTAGAAGATGACACTGGAAGAGTAATTGACTTGTTTGCGAAAGCAATCCATGCTGGGATTAGTATACAGGTACGCACTTCACTAATTTACAATTTTTAGTGTTCATTCTTACTGGATGGTATATTTGATTAACAAATATATTTGTGCTTTGCAGTGCAGAACAATCAGTGTGCATGATATTTCCCTTCTCCTGCTTTCTGGTCGCTGCATTGCTGTTGCTTTAGTTGACAAGACTAAACTACTGTAAGAATATTTTTACGGGGCAATTTCATGTATACCCTTCAGAAACTTTGAAATTACATATTCCCCCTCTAAAGTTCATAATGTCATATTTATTCTAAATTTTAAAAATTCACAAATTTATTCAATTTATTGTCTTTTCTATTAAAACTCCTTTTAAATTTATAAAATACTCATTTTATCCTTTATTAAAAAAATAAAAAATATGTAGTTTGTTTAAAAGAAATGTTTAGTCTTCTATTTGACTGGCTGTGAGAACAAAATGGTTCATTTTCTTACTTGAAACGCACTCAAAAGCGTTTGTCTAAATTTCACTATGCATGCGTCACGAGTAAAGAAATGAATCATTTGTCTTCGGAAACCGACCAATTAGAAGACTGAACATTTTAGAACTTTATAAATTGGGTATAATATAGGGTAAAATGAGAACCTTATAAATTTTAATTGAGTTTTAATAGAAAAGGCAATAAATTGGGTAAATTTGTGAGGATTTTGAAATTTAGAAGGGTAAATATGATATTATGAATTTTAGAAGGGTAAATATGTAACTTTTAGATTTTTGAAGGGTATACATGAATATCACCATATTTTTACCTTTTTTCAGAACATTTGTTGCTGCCTTATAGAGAGGGAGAATTTCACATATCTTTGTAGAACTGATAGTTTGGAATTTGAACTTTAATGGGCAGTTCCTCATGGAAGGATGACGGAACGGGCAATTACTTAAACGGGACGTCTGAGTATATAGGTTAGTGGCTATATTTTTGCGAAACTATTTCTTATATACTGTGAATTGGTAGTAAACTAATTTATTTCCTATACTGACACTGGTACATATTTGCAGTGGCAAGGTCAACTTTTAGTTGGTCTGATCTTGTATATCAGTACCCCTACTAATCCTAGCTTATACATTAAATCCGTATTACATAATGTCCTATTTTCTTTGAAAAAGAAGGTTGTATGCATTTGTACGTAATTTCCCTGTAGTGCCAGTACAAACTATATCCTTCCATACTTGTGATGAGCTTATATCTCTCATACTGATAGAACTCCCCAAATCAAATCCTACCAGTACCAACACAGACAAAAGCTGGTAAGATACCTAAACCTCCGGTTATCTTACCTCATACTAAAATTTTTGGGGAAATAATTTTGCGGAAGTTACAGAAAGTTCCTCTCTTCTTCTTTATTTGCACAACCATACAAATAAAGCCAATGTACAAACAATATCATCGGGCATTTGTTTCAAAGCTCCTTGCAAATGCATCAGGCTCTGAATGCAAGCAAAGCACCACCTCCATGCATATCTCCTGTGCTATGTTACTTGTTAACATTTGTTATCTAAACTTCATGTATTATGTTCTTCCAAGTAGTACTAAACCACCAATATAATATTTAGTAACATAGACGAGTAAACTTGCTAAGATCTAGCATGTTTTGGTGCATGTTGATCAAACTGTATCCTGCTTCATTCTAACCAAGTACACGGTAATATGCCACAGAACACACTCTCCAAACTTTCCTGTTAGACTTCTTTTAATTATCTTATTGCCAACCAAATCTGAGTAACAGTTCTTGCTCATAGCATATGTTTTTAATGCCTGGGATACAAATAGGCCAAAGTGGCCCTTCAATTAATTGATCATGCCAGAAATCTGCCAAAATAACCATTGCCAATCATAACACTCCACCTACAGTTACCTGTATCTCTTTTTATCGAGCACATTTTACCTGAAGTATGACTGATTGCTTTTCATATTTCAGTATTTCTTTGCAAGGAGAGTTTTCCAACAACTTTGCACTGTAGGATGGTTGAATTTAAAACATCACTTCCCTAGAAATGCTTTGTCTGTATCCTCTAATCTAGAGACTGTTATACACTTATACCGCCCCCCCCCCCCCCCAACCCCCCCCCCAACACACACAAATTTTTTCTTCCCGTGCACTATGTCTGAGCAATTAAGGGTTACATTTTTTGTCTTGAATGCTTTGCCAAAGGAATGATCATTCTCTTTAACACGAACTTGGATATTATGTATATTGATGCATCATGCGATCCTAGTTTTTGTATATAGCATTTGAGTCATCAACTATTATTCTTACTAGTTTCTTCTCTCTGTCATTCAGGTCATTATATTGTGATATGTGGTTTTGATGCTGGTACCAATGAATTTGAAATTAGAGATCCTGCTTGCTCCCGGTAAAACTCATTTACCTTGCTTTACTTTTACGTAAAATACCTGATATTGTATTGCTCTGCGACACCACCGTCATGTATATTTGTTTGATAGGGCTTGTATGCGAAAATGCTAATTCGAGGCTCAATTATGGATGAGTTCCATGTATGCACCCACACAATAAAAAACGTACCTTTTATACGCTTGCCAAACAAGAATCATTACATGCAACCTCTACACGTAATTAGATTTACCTATTGCCCTTTTCTAATAACGAGGGAGATACATGGATGTTTCTCATGTATTCTTTGGGTATAATAATTTTTTGGTCTTAGTGGGGTCATATGTTATGTTTCTCTGTACTCATTTTGCAAAACGGGTACATACAATTTTGCCTATGATAATAAATGCGCAACTTGCAGTTGTTTATTATAGGAGTAGATTAATTACTTTATGATGGAAAATATATAAAATGGGAAGTTTTTTACTCTTGTAATTTGCTCTAGGAAGTTTGAAAGAGTAACCATGGAGTGCCTAGACGAAGCACGCAAATCATTTGGCACCGATGAGGATATTCTTTTGGTATTAACCCACCCCCCCCCCCTCCCCCCGCCTCCCCCCTCCTGCCCTAACCCAAACTTTTTTTTGGTTAGGTCAGACTCCAGTTGTAACCAGACATGTCTGTTACATAACATATATCAAAATAATAAACTTTGTGTACACTAATGCAGGTCTCATTAGATGGAACAGACGGGAACAAGCTCTCACCTAGTCTCCTTGTATACTAGGAACTTAGGTGACTGTACAGCTTTCTGATAGTCATTTTTTAAGCAAAATAGTTGTAGATGTTGTGTAAATTTGTATAGTTAGAACTGTTACGTGAAATATTATTGGATAGCAATAATCCAAGCTGCATGTAAGTTCTATCCATATATGGTTAAAATCCAATTATTCAAGACAGTAAGCTTTATATCCTTTTATCTTTCAAGACAGCGGGTGCGTTTGGATGTTGGGCAGGAATAGCGAGAATACCGTTGTTATGGGGTTAGCGCTAACTCATGTTTTGGATGGATTAGCAAGAACAGTGATAATCCAGAGAATAGCGCTATTCTTGTCGGAGAATAACGAAAAAAATAGTACGCTAATCCAGAACAACGCTATTCTCTACGCATCCAAACGCTCCCTAAGTCTTGCAACAGCTTATAAACCTAAAGGTGGTGTTTGGTTGAGGCTAAGTTGGTTATTCCGATTTAGGCCAATCTAAATTATTTATGTTTGTTTGAGGACTAAAGTTTAGTCAAGTCTTAAATTAATTCATGTTGAGGCCTAAATTAAATTATGGCCTAAGTTGAATTATTAATTTTTTATACAACGACCACAATAAAACTGAGAAATTGTTTCTCGTACCAGTCTGATACCAAATTGAGTAATTTTGAGCTTTAAGCATTTTTGTTCATTTCTCGTGTGTGTTCATCATTATTTTGTGCTTTAAGCATGTTCTTTGTTCCCACAAAAAAATAAATGTTCTTAGCATTAATTTAATGCTCTGATATCAAATTGAGTAATTTTGAGCAAGAGCGGTACCTGTCCTTTGGTATCAGTTATGGGTTTCATTTCCTCTTGGAGTTCCGTGTTAATCTTGATACCACTTTAATTCCTTGGGCCACTGATACTCGAAACACATTAATTTCTCTGTCCAAATATTGTGTAGTCAGCATTGATTAGTCAGTTTTTTTATTGCTATGCTCGTTGTTCAGTACCAGAGAGACCATAGAGGATCTGACATTGTCCTATTTTCACAAAAATTGGAATTATCAATGAATAGCATGAAATAATTGCTGTTTGATTTGCGCATGAAAGAATTTCTGTTTGATATTGCGTAGGAAAGAAATTTTGTTTTTTATTTGGCCAGGAAAGATTTTTCCTTTTTTTGCGCAGGAAAGGAAAGGTGATTAATGAAGAGAGGACAAAATTTGGGTTCAGAACGCGCCATAAAGTTGAGGAACCAGGAGAAGTAGGTGGGTTAATTTAGGCTCGTTAAGGCCGGATTAAAGATCGGCTTATTCTATTTTAGTTCAGCTCAATTAAAATATATTTGATAGAATAACTGAAGACTAAAACTCTTATTCTACTGTTTAGTGCACAACCAAACATGACCGAAAAGAAGGGATATGTTATTTCTCAGATGAATGGTACCAAAAGTGAAATCTTTTGAGATAGTTATTTTATGCTTTGCTTTGGTCTTTTGTTAAAAGAAATAAAGTGTGTTTTGAAAGAAGCACACGTGTTACATGTAATGGGTGGTAGATCATTAGCAACCTTTTTAATATCAGTGGTACCCTTTGGATCCTTTTTAATATCATTGGTACCCCTTTGGATTAGGATCCTTTAGATGCAGTTTATGTAAGTTGTTCTGGAAAGTGTGGAGGACATTCTAAGACTAGAAACGGGGCATTGATGTGTCAAATACCGTAATGGTATCTTTAGGATAGAACTCAGAACTCAGGCTCAGCTGGTGCATATCATATGTAACAAGTAGATATGTAATTGTTTGTGTTTGTAGGGTGCTGTTTGCGATTTTGCATAGTTGTTTATTTTTTCTCGGATTGTTAATTTTCGAAACCAGTAGTGAGATTTAGACTGCTGGTTTGTTTAAGGAATGATAGTCTCTGGTGCTTCTTCATTATTGAGGCCGGTAAGCACTCTTAATTAATGCTTTTGCCGAGAAGCAGAGAAGATTTGCTAACTGCTAAGTCGATAAAATTAGTTCTGTTTTTATACTGGGACAGATTATTCATCCCTTCAGTGATTTCGTGTTTTGTTAACAGGGTTGTAATAAGGGAGCATGGAATAAGGAAAGTGAGATCTGAACCGTTCGTTTTAATCTAAGGCAGGTCCTAAGGAACCTAATTGAGATGGTATGAACTTTCATAACAATTTCTTCTCATAAACAATGAACAACCCATAATTACTCTCCACCATTCTTTGAATTCACCGTGATCAATGAAACATCCAGAGTTAGTTTTGATAAGAGAAAGATCTCTTTATTTGATACAGCCTTTGATTTGATATGATGTACAATATTCACCCTTAAGTACATTTTTTATGCACTCATAACATCAAAGAAAAACAAAAATAATACAACAATAGATTAATTAATGAATAAATTTCCACAAATGAAGATAAACTATGCAGAAATTATATATTGGAGAGAAATATACAACACAGAAATAAATTGGTCAAAATAATCTATATCAAAGTTGCACAATTGTTAATATCACAAACCAAAACATCTTCAAAACAACAACTTTTACAATTTAGACTAAGTTATTTGCACTAAGCCGTGTGCAAATAGCTAAATAAAAAAATATATCATGTACGGTTTAGTCATTCTACTTCTCTGAACCTGTAAAGTAAACCACAACAAAAAAAAAAACTAAGTCAAATTTAGTCATATAAAGGAGAAACAATTACATACATATGATTATTGTATGTAATTTTAGGTTTCAGACAAATTAATTTATCTACTTATTTATTTTCCTTATAATTAAAACTTAAGTCACTAGTCAATGCTAATGTAGGTCCCACTGTCAACACTTCAACCACCATATCAAGGTTCAAATGATATCAAGTAAACATGAAAAATAAAGTAAAAATTTTAGGAGATGAAGTTTCTATAAATTATGCTTTAAGACGACTTATATATATTAATATATGTAAGACAACTAACTAGTTTTCAGTTTTTCAGTTTTCTAGTTTTCTTAAACTAAGGCATCTTGCTACTTTATTACTACTTTATCAAGTAAACACCAGAAAATGTAATATTTTACATTTATGTCATGCCTCCTGTTTCAAGATTTCTCCAAATTAAGTTCATAAAAACAGTCGCATTAAAATAGTGCCAATGACATCAACATATACCACAGCAGGTGTCTGGTTTAATAATTATTAATTAATCTACTAATCGAGTAACCTACACTTCTAAGATCAAACTGTTCAAATACGCATCCTTTGAGATATCTCATATTTTGCGTGACTTTTTGAAAAATCTCAACTGTTCAAATACGTTCTGCACGAATCTCAAAGCTAAAATAATATTGGACATGTGCGCCATCCCTGAATAGGCACCGGACACGTCGGTCTCGCAAATGTTGAGATATCTCAAAGGGTTAGTGCACGTTGGTCACGCAAAATTAATTTCATGTTATACATACCAGTATCTTTTTTTTTTTTTATTGTTCGATTTCATTATTCTCCACCCCCCTTTAATCTACTTAATTTGTCCGTAGCCCATTTGAACACCTGTGGACCTACAAACCCCTAATAAATATAAGCCCAATAAATATTGGTTCTCTTAACTCTTAAGGCCTCTAAATGGGCTACTACACTCTGTCAATAATTTGTGCTTTTCAAGTTATTATTATTTCCTGTAGTCTGTAGATAGATGATGACATTAGTAATTAATTAGTTCATATCCTTGAAATACATCAAAAGGGGCAAAGAAAAAGAAAAAGAGAAATAGAAATAGAGAATTAATTAGATGGTACATCTTACCGGTTCAAGTAATTTGGCATATTCAGTCCAATATTGCTGCTACGTGCGTCGTTGTCATATGAAAGTGACAAAAAAAATTCATGTAAAAAAAGAGCTGGATTTGTTACAACCGCTAAGCTACTATAATTGATTGGTGTATTGGTTTCCATCCAATCCCCGTCATTATCAAATTATATATGTCATCCCCCACAACCACAAATTGGATGCTAACCCACTACTTGCTCTTATTAATTTTCTGATTCAACTCAACTGGCGTCCTCTTCAATCAACCCAAACCCCCAATTATTGCTCTTTCATTTTTTTATTTAGATTCACTCCTATTTTCAAATTTATACACTGAATCTACAATTAAGATTCTATAATTGCATGCGTCACAGTACTTTTAACGAAATTCTAATTTGCAGTTAATTTGCAGTATATATGTTTTACGATCGATAATGAGGTCATCGATCCATCCCACCATATATTTGGATTTACATGTTCATCCAAAAAAAATTATAAAAAATTAAAGAACCTATTTAATCAAAATGACACCAGGAAATGGAATACATCTAAATTAAATTTATCAAACGTGGCTCCAATTATGTGCAATCATAGTTTTTAGTTGCTAATGCATGCAAAATGCGCGCATGTAATCTCACTCAATTATGAGAATTTTATTATGATTTATCTTGCAAAATCTTTGTACTCGGCATATTAATTTGTGGGCTCCTTTAATCTTGAGAAATAATAATAAACAAACTAAATATAAAATATTTTCCTTCTCTTTCGTGATAGCCCGTCTATTCAGATATATAGTTCATATCTAATGTTTTATGTTAGAAAATTTTACATAGTTGAAGTTTTTAAAAGTGTTTTAAATTCTGAAAGGGACACACTACACTGGGTCTGGGTATATCATAGTTCGTAACAATGTTAATTATAGAAAATGCAACCCACCCTCAAGTGCCAAGTGGATCGAGGTTCATATATATATGTCTAGATACGTATATCCAGATTTAACTAGATCGCAATTTGGGTAGCTCACATAATTGATGAGAGTTATTCTAATTAAGTTTGTACGAATTTTAAACCGGATTCCATATATATATTATTCTAAATTATATAGTTCCGAAAATTAAGACTTTGATTCGTCTGGGAGTGCCCAAGGAACTAATTAAAATGAAATATATAATTGTGAAAATAAAACTGAAAAGCTATACAATCAGACAACCTAACATGAATAGTTACATGAGTAAACTACATCCATCATTATAAAATTTAATCCAATCCTTAAATAATTCAGCTAATTAAATTCTTACATAAGTACTTAAGACGAATACTTCTATAATTTTATTAGAATACTTGTAGCATTAAATTTAAGTCTTATATAATTAAGTCGAATATTCGGAGGCTGTGCTCCAGAAGAAGGGGGAAAACAGCATTAATGGAAAGGGAAGGGAAGGGCACAAGGTGAAGCGCGCTTCTCCTCCACACAGTAAATTTACACCCCGATTTGGAGGGGACAAATCCGAGCGCAGTTGCACACGGAGTTTTCCTCAGTTCCTCTTGCTACAGTAGATTTCTCCTTCCGTCCCACTCCGATTTCTCCTCTTCTGAAGCGGGTGAACGTCGACGAGCAGAAGCGGTCAAGCACCGTTTCACCTTAGTTCTCTTCCCCTCCCTCCGCGTACCTCTTTCTGGAACACGCCCATAAGATTAAATTAAAGTACATCCACTATAGCTAATACGAATTAATAGTTGTACAATTTTAGGCTTCTAGTTGAACGATATATATATAACTCAAAACTAATTAAATATTTATGTAACTAATTAAGCTAAGTTATTATATAACTAAGTTGGGTGATCCTTTTCTAGCTAATAAAATTGTTAAATAAATTAGGTTTAATTCTTGTATAGTTAAAGATATATACTTGTATAGGCTGAACATTTATAGTTATAGACTTAATCTGGATTGAAATTTCAGGCAGAGAGATAAATTGTACCACGTCCGAATTCGCCGAAATTCATGCAAGGTAAAAGTAGTAAAAATACTGAATCTGAATCATAAATAATATCATTAAACAATCTCTCTTTTTATCATATATAAATAATGTTGATCAATTGCAGACTTAATCCAAATGTCCAATGAGTTTTTTCGCATTTTTTTATTAGTTCCATCCTCTTAATTCCCTGACTTAAAACTCTTAATTTATACCTCGGACAGCAATTAATGCTGCCTTTCTTCTTCTTAAAATCAATTAATTGTTATGTCATTAATTATATGAACAAGTAAACATAGTACATTAACTGAATAAATAAAAGAATAATGTCAAGCGTGTGAGTTACATGCTGGTAGCAAATTCAAATTACTAAACTGAAAAAAAAAATGTTTGGTTTGATTAAAACCCATTCTCAACCAATGAAACCATAACAAAAAAAAAAATCAACCAGTTGTTGATCGGATTCATTTTCTTTTCGTGCAGGTTTTAAGGAGACATGTCAGGATGTAAATATAATGGCATCTAGCTTTATCCATGAATGAAAAGCAAAGAAAGGGATTAATAATTTGCACCATCAATTTCTTTAACTTGAAGAGATGCTTTTGAATATATTGTCAAATCCACATGAGAAAGCACTACAAATAGAGAATTAAAATGTTGCTGTCATATGAAAAGACAGCGTTTTAGTGTTATCAATTTATAATTTATAATTTATAATGATGGGTTTGTTTGCTAGATTTGACTTGGTATCAAACAGATATGACTTTGTGATAGCAACTTTTTTTTTTTTGTTTTCATGTGCGTAAATAGTAATTTTATATCAGATAATTATCGACCGCTTTTTTTAACTATCAATTGCGTAAAATTAGAATATGGAATAATTTAATTTAACACATGATCTGTCTTGCCTAATCAGTCAGTTAAAGCTGATCATAGGATTTATTGGAATAAAAAATAAGTAAAAGATTTATCAATAACTTAATATAAATTTATGTAAATTTTGTACATATCTTAATTACGCCGATACATGTTTAAAATTATTTCATAAAATATAAAACAATACTAACGTAATATAAAATTTAATATATAGTTAATCAATCAGCGGATTTCAATTAACCAAAAATGAATTATTGATGCTGTTACTTTCCACCGCCCACTAAAAAGGGTTAGTACGTATCCATATATTATTCAATTAATAGTCAATTAGAAATACAATGAATAATATTAGAGGAGGGATTCACTTACACCGTTTGTCACCAAATTACACCCTATATTTTTAAAATTTTAAAAGTCTAAACAGTCGATCCAAACCGTTCAACATGATCTCCATACTAAAATGTGCTTGGAGACCAAATTTTACATTTTTTTACAAAATCATTGTTTTCAGACCATTGAATTTTTATACACATCTTAATAAATAGTAAAAAAATTAAAGAAAATGTAAAAAAAATTAAAACGATGTATGTGGATCCTCCCTCATAATATTAATAGAAAAATAATTGTTTCAAAATTCGTTCTGCCAAATGAGAGAAATATTTATAAGGTGTCAATCATGCAGATGGACCATATTCAGAGATTCCACATCATACAAAGATAATCTCCCCATCATACAAAGATCAAAATGCACAAAACACGGCTTATATATAATTCGTAGAGGATAGATTCCCTTACAATATTTGAATTTACAGTATCTTACAACAATTCGGTTTTATAATTTTCAAAGTTCAGACAATCAATCTAAACCGTTCAACATAATCTCTATATTAAAATATACTTGGAGATCAAATTTTACATTCTTCTGAATTTTTTTACTATTTATTAAGTATTTTACAAAACTGTTGTTTTTAGATAATTCGGACCACTGAAAAAAAGCAGTTTTGTAAAATACTTAGTAAAAGTAAAATAAAATAAAATGTGATCTCCAAACACATTATAATATAGATATCATGTTGAACAATTTGGATCAACTATTTGGACTTTGAAAATTACAAAATCAAATTGTTACAAAATGTTATAACTTTCAATTGTTATTGTTGTAAGTGGATCTCTCCTCTAATTGTCATCGTAACATTCGGAGCTCATTGTGCTGCTTGTGATATCATAGAAACTTTTTTTGATGTAACCACGGATGTATTTTGACATGATGTAAATACAAATTTATTTAGAATTATAACATTTATATACGAACTCATATTTAATTAGAATTCAAATATTAAACTTCAGATCTGTTTTCACTATTTTAATAAATTTCGAATCATATACAATTTTTTAAAATAAAAATATTTAAAATAACAAAACGTACCGTTTCAGTTTGTATCAAGTTAGTAATTCAATGATCATTCGCCAAAAATGGATGAAAATCCTCAACAGCGTATCATAAGCATGTTGATGGATATATATATATTTTTGTAAAGAAGTGGAATAATCCAGCATGTTGATGGATATTAAATCAATTTTGCTATTAATATAACAGACATGAACAATTTAGGTTAAACAAAAGATACAATAGTCCATAAGAAACTAACAAGAATTCTGTAAGTATAGCATATTTCAATACCGACTAGGCAACTACTATGCAGATCTATATGAAAAAATTTGAAACTTTCCATATAAGTATATAACGCTTTGTATGGAGAAGGTGCCACTTTACTGGTCAATTTGTACAAGTTCCCCTCTTATGAACATTTATTATTATATTGAAAAAGAGGTAAAAAAAAATTACTGTCTGATACGAAAGGTGATTATTTTATTTACACTAAAAAAAACTCCTATTTTTACAAACAAACGAAAAATAGAGGTACCTGAAGTGGGTTTTGTTTCATTTTGTAGGATTTTTTTAAAAAATGTAAATAAACAAAAAGAAAATTACAAAACGGGTTGATTACTTTTCAAATTACAAAAATAATATTAATTTAGATTTTTTTTTTCCGGCTACCTATTTGGTAACCGAAAATTTTGTTCGGTGACCCCTTTTGTATAAACGATCACACCCCACCATCCCATACACAAAACAAAAATTGTAACTGGGTAGAATTTTCAATTACCACGGATAAAAAAAATTGTAACCTTATAAAATTTTCAGTTACCACAACAAAAAATATATATATATATATATATATATATATATATATTTTACTTTTGGTAACCGAAAATTATAATCGGTTACCATTTTTTTTTCTCTTGGTAACTGAAAATTTAGCCGGTTACCTAATTTTTTTATTCTTAAATTTTAATTTGTAGAATCTATAGTGTGGTATGGTGTGGTCCGGGTGCAAATGTCTGGCAATGGGGTAACCGAATTTTTTTTTTGTTACCATTTGGGTAACAAATATTAGTTTCAATTCTTATGGTATTTGTGATTTGGAGAGTAATCAATCCGTTTTATGATTTTCTTTTCTTTTATTTACATTTTATAAAAAAAAAATCCATTTGTAACAATATTTGTCAACTCAAGTTTGGTTGTGGGCCTTGTGGCATAAGTCATGAAATATATACTGAAATTTTTATTAATATCCAAAAAAAATATCAAATTTCAAAATCTACATCCTATTTTGGGAATTTTCGAAATCTGCCCAAACCGCAAATATTCTTTGCAGAAATTCGCTGAATTTTTGCAAAATTATTTTGCGGTTTTAGGTTTTAGAATTCCAAAACCGCAAAATTATTTTTCGGTATTAAGTTTTCAAATTCGAAAAGTGCAAAAAAAATTTGCGGTTTTAGATTTTCCTTTTTTTTTTGTAATAAAACATAAAATGTTATAATTTTTTTTGTATTGAAATATTAAAAATATTGTATATATTTTTTTGAAAATAGATGGAATACTGTATAATTTGATTTATTAGAAGGACTGTGACAAATAACCTGGATCAACGTTTTTCAGGCCGGATTTTTTGCGTCTATAAGAAAAATTAAAATATTTTCTTTGTGTTATTGGACAAAAATAAAAATGTTTTGAATCTGAGTTGTTGATCCCGGTTCAAAAGTAACTTATAGGTAAATACAAAAAAATATTGTGATCCATATTTTACTAGAGATTTTACAAGAATAGATAAAGTATCTTAAAATTTAGATATAACAGGAACATTCGATTTCTTTTTTGAATGACTTTCCATATTTTACTAGAGATCTAATATAAGAATTTTTTCCATCTATACATCAGATTTAAAAAAAAAAAACTAAGTTTGAATCGGTAGAAATCTTACTGATCTTTCTACCAATTAAAGGTACGATGTACTCTTTATGCCTCTCTCTATCTTCCTTTTTTAAAATTTCTACAGAAAAAATTCCATAGTTGTTCATGATTGCAAAATAACACAATAATTGTTGTAAAAAGTATAAATAAATATACTGTTCGAAATTGGAATTGATGTTTGAGCGAAATAATGAAATAATTTTATAATATTTTGATCATATGTAGTCGTGTTTCTATCGTGTCATCTATCCCGAAAGAATATTACTACACACAAATGATTACAATACAAGACAAACATACCGTACCTTACCGTAACCTAAAGTGTCAGTGACGGAGCTAGACTTCCAAACTATGAGAATTTAAACACACATTGAGAATCAATCGTATAAAATTTTCATACAAAAAATAAAAAAAATTATATTATTCGTAATATTTCACGATGAATTATATAAAACTTCATAAATGAATACAAACATTTCGGGAAAAAAAAATGAGGTATATTCAATCCATTCATATGACTTCAATCCGCTCTGTAAAATGTGATACATCCAGAACAATTTCTAAACTGCAACATTCTAAGTACCAATCATATTTCGTAGGGAGTTAAAATTCACGTATTGCGTTGTGTTATTTATCCGAAAGATTATTACTCCACGCGAATGATTACAATACGAGACACATTTACCGTACCGCGTGTTGTAAATTGAGGTGTCAGAGACAGAACCAGACTTTTGAGCTATAAGGACTAAAGACATGTTGACGATTAATTAAATAAATTTCTATGTTAAGAATTAAATCAATTTATATTATCCACAACATTTTATAGAATTCATAGGTAAATACAAAAAATTCGGAAGAAAAAATTAGATCTATTTACTCCATTTATATGACTTAAATCCGCTCTGTAAAAGTGTCACGGTGTGATTTATTTTTACATCCAAACAATAATTTTTAACGTGCAACAATATTCCTAAGCACCAATCAATAAGATTTCGTAGGGGTCAAATTAAGAGACGAATAAATAAAAATGATTCCACGTGCAAACAATTTCCATTGGCAGTTTGGCAGGACTAGAAAGTGGGAAATTAATTAACAGCAACTTCATGGGATTGGCTGTAGAGTCTACAGACAGACAGGGCTAATTTTAGGCTTATCTTATAGAGCATGCATGATACTATATAATATAATATATATGGATGGTAGAATTATATTATTAGATTGAGAGAGAATAGACAAATATATCATCGTGCCATGAATTCCGCTGTCACCTCTCCATTGTCTCAATGCTGTTCATTCATGCATGGCAACTCATTCAGGTCTATATGTGACTAAATGACATGCTGCCATTATTTATTATTTATTTCTCAAAAGGAAAAGGTAATCAAGGTAAAAGTACTTACACTCTTTACTCTTACAGCTAGAGATATTGACAAATTAGTTTTTACTTCATGCAGCGCGTCAATAATATTGAGTGCTGCTGCTCAGAGTGGAAAAAATGGCACGGCGGAATTGGTTCCATTGACACGGCATGGCACGTCGTGCGAAAGATCTGGTCACGCGAGTCACGTGTAATTAGGACCGTTAAGTCTTGATCAAATGATGAATCTTGAATAAACTAACCTAAATTATGAAAAAAATAGTTAAATGTGAGAAACGTGACCAGTTACGTTTGAACACGGCACGAGAATAGTCACAGCACGGGAGTCATGGCGTGATTCGCGTGCCGTGACCACCTCTCCACATTTTAGACGGCACGTGTGACTGTTCACTTAGTCACGGCGTGTTAGTCACGCCACGCTTTGTCCACTCTAGTGCTGCTTTGATTTGTTATCAGTGCGTGTGCGTGTGCGTTGCATGAAGTTACCATTATTTATTTCTAAAAGAGACGAGTAACCAAGATAAGGTTAAAGATATTAACAGACCGGTTTTTGCTTCATGAAATGCACAAATCAAGTACAACGCCTTTTTGACTTATTAATTGTCTGTGCGCTGTACGCAGTAAAAACTTCGCTGTCAGTGTCTTTATCCTGAAGTTACCATAATGATCTGCATATTATATCTCGTAATAAATATACTAATTGTTGTATCTTTATAAGTGCGTCGGTGCCTAGCAAAGTGCTGTTTCTTAAACTTTATCTGATTAGTACTTGATTACAGATGTCAGTTGAAATTCAGTGACTCAATTAATTGAAATTATGCTTGTAAGCTATTTATTATATTTTTTTATGGTAATTATTGAAGATTCTCACTACGAGGTGGCACTGCATCATGAACTTCAAATCTAAAAAGTGAAAAATAAAATTGTACCTCTCTCTTCATGAAAAAGCGTTGGAACTGTACCAAATAATCATATGCACCATACTTAATTACAAATTTAAAATGAATAGCTTTTCTGAGGCCCTTTTTGAAAAGACAACATTCCAAACCAATCCAATTGCCAGAATCGGAACAGACATAGTGCCAAGGAACCTGGTGCAGTGTAACATGTATTTTGTTGTAATAAATACCAACAAAATCAAAATACATAAAAAGAAACACAATGGAAACAAAACAAAAAAGATAGGGGGATAGATATCATGGCAGGCCACCAATATCTTCTCTATTCCTAAAGCATACAATACATACAAAGTGCCAAAAGCAACAAGGACAGCAAAAATATTATAAAATAATATTGGAGTTTGGAGTTGACCAATCATGTACATCATGCCTATTGGTCCCCAATGCATGTAGAAAGAATTTCTAATGCAAAAAAAGAGTAAAAAAAAAAGCTGAGGGGTACTGGCATAAATTCGGTTTTAATGTTTGATCAGAGTCGTTTAATCTGTATCGAGATTGTATATACTCAATATGCACAAATCTTTTAGTACGTCCGAATTTTGATACATATCAAATGGGTCCGTTCAGACATACATCTTAACCAAACTTAATTTTGAATTCCGAAAGAGTAAAAACAACATGGTGGGGGATGTTTGACGGGCCTCCAATCAAATTTAGTTCAATTTCCAGTCAAATCCGTTCAATCTGTTTTCAGATCAGGTGCACAACTTAGGGTACGTTTGGATGAACTCTATAATAGCTAGAATAGCTACTGTTTAGAAAAGTAAATAAGAACAGCTACTGTTTAAGAACAGTAATATTCAGAATAGTGAAAAATTGTTTGGATTGCATATTTGGAATAGAGTTTGGAGGGAATAGCTACTGTTTAATAATTTATGTGTAAGATTAAATACAATACAATATAATATTAATTCAAATATTAAATGTAATATAATATTATTTTAAATATTAGATTAGTATTAAATAAAATATTATATTAAATATAATATAATATTAGTTTAAATATTTAATGTAATATAATATTATTTAAAAAATTAGATTAGTATTAAATAAAATATTAGATTAAATGTAATATAATATTATTTTAAATATTAGATTAAATATAATATAATATTATTTTAAATATTAAATGTAATATAATATTAGTTTAAATATTAATGTAATATAATATTAATTTAAAAATTAGATTAGTATTAAATAAAATATTAAATGTAATATAATATTAGTTTAAATATTAGATTAGTATTGAATACAATATTAGTTTAAATATAATACAATGTAATATTAATTTAATTATTAAATATAATATAATATTATTTTAAATATTAGATTAGTATTAAATAAAATATTAGATTAAATATAAGATAATATAATATTAATTTAAATATTAAAATGTAATATAATATTATTTTAAATATTATATTAGTATTAAATAAAATATTAGATTAAATAGAATATATTATTAGATTAAATATAATACAATATAATATTAATTTAAATATTAAATGTAATATAATGTTAGTTTAAATATTAGATTAGTATTAATATTGAAAGCAACAAATGCTATTACATGTTTTTGTAAGAATAGCGAATAGCAATACTATTCTAAAAACAGTAGCTATTCCGAATAGCTCTGTTTTTCGTTTGGATGCACCTTGTTCCTAATAGCAATGCTATTCTAAAAACAGTAGCTATTATTATGCATCCAAACATATCCTTAATCCGCACAAATTTAAAAATTGCATGCACTTATCATGTGCGTGACTTTTTGGAATATCCCAATCGTTTAAATACGTTATGCACAAATCTCAAAGCACAAATAATACTGCCCCCTACGTTCTCCCGAATAGGCACCAGACACGTCGATCGCGCAAAAATTGAGATATCTCATAGGATACCCCAACACCGCCCCCCCCCCCCCCCCCCCCCCCCCCCCCCCCTCTCCCCCACCACACACACACAACTCACCTCATTCCAAAACAAGGAACTAATGGGAAAAGAAAAGGGAGGTTATCATATTCATGGGATACTTAACTTTCACTCTAAGCTATTTAATTGCTAGAAGCAAACATTCACTGGATGGTATCAGCCGTTATGCTTTTCTTTCTCATGTTTATAATTTGAGGTATTATATCACAAAAACAGTCGGTTACTTTTATAGAATTTTCATGCTTTATGATATAATTTGATACAAGGAAAGGATACTTCTCTTCCTCGCACAATTAAAAAGTTTGAAAATGACAAGCATAAAATCAGGCCCCGCAAAATTTAATTGTGTTAAAATATATATATGAAGATGCATTGAACCGAACAACATGCTATTTGTGTTCAAATTCCACCGAAACCAATTGATTTGTCGGTAAAAGTGACAGATAAAAAAAATAATTGCACAAGGTGACGTAATATACTGTGTATCCAGTGATTTTATTGTTCCTAGCTAATTATTTAATTTTCCATCCTTTTTTAATGCCTGTTTATCAAAACCTGGGATGTTAATATGTTATATGCTTCGAGCGTTCCATTAGTGGATTTGATTAGATACAATTTTGATTACTAAAATATTTTTATGTACTATCTGTTGTAAAAAAATTTAAACGTGACATAATGAATATGGCAATTATAAAAAAAAAGTGTTAGCTTAATTAATATATAATTTTGACATTGCAAGAAAGATATTGTACAGAACATACTACATGAAGGAGGCAAGGATTTTATAGGTCTCAATTGTCAAAATATAATATATGTGTTGCTTGTCGAGTCAAGTAAACAAACAAATTTTAATATAAATATAACGTTTATGGTCTTAATTGTCACGATAAAAACAGTATTGACACCTGTCACTTGATATAAAAAATAAAGTTGCTATATATTCTATATACCGACATAAATTTACTGATCCTAAGAGTCAAAGCGAACATTAGGGGAAAAAAAAAACTTCCCAAAAACGACCTTGATTTAAATTACAGTTAAAGAAAATACACATATCATATCTTATTATTCTGTGCTAGTGTCAATAATTTTTTGTTACTATTAGGGTCAAAGACTTAAAAGTCGTTAAATCTAATATACAACCATTCTTATGATATTAAAATATATTCAGTATTGGACTCACTATTCTTAAAAAAAATATATCTATCTGGAAAAAAAAATGCTTCATAGTCGTAGATATATACACGAAGAAATACTCACATTCAAATAATTTGTATGATGTTTTAAAAACATCAATTTTATATGTTTTCAAAATCCAATTCAGAAATCAAAATATACGATCCAAAATCAATTCATGTACTGCCTTGTCCAGAGCTGCTATTTATACTCGATTATCCGGTCTCAATCCGAATATGAGTTTGATTTAATTATTCGAATTACAACCGAATTCAATCCGATACCCGTTTAAGTATCCGATACGATGCTAGTATAGTTATTTACAAGTAATAATAATAAAATATAGATTAATACCAATAAAAATCGGAAAAACAAAATGTAGCAGTAATCACGTATAAAATGATTTTGCCCCGGGGGCTTGCATAGAAATTGACATACTCTGTACCTTTATTATAAAAAACTAAAAAGTATTAAACAACTTTCAAAGCGATGTCGTTTCCGTGTATTCTTATGTGTGACCGGTTTATTCCAATGCATCTTTGATTTAATAACATCGCGAATGTAACTGTTTCAAAAATTAATCTGTTCGTCTCAGTGATAATTAAGAGTGTGTTTTGATAGGTGAAGAATAGTCACTAATTTAGATTAGTATTATTTCGAATTATTATTCTTCATTTGAATGTGTTTGAATTAGCAACTATAAACTGTATTTTTTGTCTTTTGTGGGTTTTTTCATTATTCTACTAACCAACCAAAATGTTGGGTTAGCTACTATTCTCAATCTTGAGGTTAACTCTATTTGTTGATTCATCCAAATTTCTTGGTGTGTTTGGATGGGTGAGAAATAGTCACTAATCCAGATTAGCACTATTCCGACCTACCATTCTAGGTTTAGGTGTGTTTGGATTATTAAATATGGACTATTACTTATTTGTCTTTTGTGGGTTTTCTCACTATTCTACTAATCTAATAATATGTTGAATTAGCTACTATTCTCAATCTTGATATTAGCTCTATTCTTACTATATTCCTTGATTCATCCATGATTAGATGTAGAGAAGTAAATTCGTCACTGTGTGACTAGTCACGTCAAGTCACGTGTATCGATTATGTGACCCGACACGCGTGTCGAGTGACGTGGCCGCATTTGAGCGAATATTACACATCATGTCACGGAATGAAACATAAAGTATCTAACTTTTTTGGTATGTATGGAGTATTTAGATTTTTCTTTTAGTGTAGGTTCAGTGATATTGGTACTCATGTAGTACTGATTTTTATTTTCTCTAGTTTAGTCTAATGAATATTAGTAATGTCAGATGCATGCCCAACAGCCTTTCCTAAAAAAAAAATTCTTTGCAATATTATTTACTTATTTTAAAAAATTTCATATTTTTAATATTTTTTTTCTAAATTTGCAACAATTTAATTAAAATATAAAAAAAACTGACGCGAATAATTTACGTCACGTCACGTGTAATTACATCACGTGTGGTCACGGCATGACATGACCATCCGTTGCCATTTTGATCACGTCACGTCACGCCACATGAAAAAAAAATTAATCACGTCACGTGATCAAATCACGGTGTATTTGTCAAGTCGCGTCACAGCGTGTCCCGTATTTTCTTCTCTAAATTTAGATGAGTTGTCTTAAATTTTTAGTAAAATAATATTTTCTAACAAAAAGTTCATTATTAAAAGAAAATATAAATCAAAATAGACGTAATATCGCCCTGTGAGCTGTGACTGTATAATCAATAGTTTTTATTTTGATATATTGAGTGGTAATTTTGATTATTTGATTTGATTGGTTAATAACTAGATGAGATGAGAGCCGAAAGGCGATTGATCCCCATGTGCAGCCGCAGCGGCAGCGGGTCCAAAACCTGATACAGAATATTAGTATTATAGTGATACGGATACATTCTCTGGCAGAAAAGTCCCATCGGTGCAATTCTTTCAATGCTGCCAAGTGCCAACATCAAATCAGTTGCGCTTGAGCTACGAATACGATCATAGGATACCTTAGAAAGAATGGGTCCACACTCCACACTCCACACTCCACACTCCACAATTCAGGAATAAAGTCGCGCGGTGCACCATGAAACGGCTACCCGTTTTCAAAACCAGCCTTCCCTGCTCTTCTCTTCGGAAACCCAACCAGACTTCTCACTTCTCTGTGCAAAAGCCATTGGACAAAGTCTTAAACAAAGAAAAAACTGTCCGATTTGAGGCAACAGTAGATCTGACCGTTTATATTCAAGGCCAAGTTTGAAGTTGTTAGCTTCTAAATTCAAGGATCGAATCTCGAGGCAGATTGAACAGTTCAGGCCCCACCATGTCTATAATATAAAAAAGTATACGTTCGGAAAATAAAAAGTTAAAAATAATGACATTTGAAGTATGAAAATTATAATTGACGAATAATTAACGGGGATAAGTTACATATATTTATTGTTTGCACGACCATGTTTAAATTCTTATTTACTAAAAAATGTTGCCCCTGATTATCGCCTCAAGAAAAGTTGAAAACTGTCTCAACAAAAAATCAATTTCTGCCTTAAATTAAATCCCGAGACAAACCTAATTTAAATGTTAATTAAAATCTTAGTAATATCAAGTGTGCAGAACCAAAGCTGATAAACAGAAAGAGCTAAATACGTGCATATAATCCGTTATTTCGGACGATGAATTAGCAATATTTAAACTTGGTACTGTGAAACAAAATTAGAGAAGAGGTCAGATATAAAACTTAATTTGTACAAATCAGAAAAGCACTGACCAAAATTATTCCGTTAAAATCTCTAACCTCCCTCTCATCCGTCATTTTGTACTTATTAATTTAAGTACTACTTCTGATGCAGATTCGAATCTACTAAAATCCAAGACGAATGAATAGTGTTCCTAAAACCCCAGCAATCCGGATCCAGCCGTTGATCTGTTCCGAGATGCATGCCTAGAAAAACTAGCTATTCCAAGATGCAAATGGGCATATATGCCTCTTTTAAAAAAAAAAAAAAAAACCAGCTATTCCAAGATGCATACATAGAAAAAGTTGAAAGGCTGAGATCTCAGATTTCAGGAATTTCAGGGATTCCCGGATTTCGACCGATTTAAATTCACTTCTGACTTGTCAAACCATCCCAACATATCAATCATAGCATAAATACTGCGTAAGAGTAAGATTTTGGTGTTGCGGATGGCATAAGGCCTTCTTTACTATTGTTTTAAAAACCTATCATATAGATTTCAAATTTCGATTTAAGTAGCTCAGTAAATTGTTATATAATGGATTTGTAGCGTACCAAGTTTTACTATTTTTATGTAACATAAGTGGTGTCAATTTTGTCATTTCGGAATTGTGGTGGTGGAAATCCGAGAAAGAAGTATTTTTCTCTCTTCACACTTCCGAATAGGAGTTATTTTTCAAATTATTGTGAAAATGATGTTATCCGGATTAGTAAAAATATTATTTGGATTGTACATTTAGAACAGTGAATAGGTGTAACCGATAAAAAAATAGTGTTAACAAAATGCTAATTAAGATGAAAGATAGGCAAGTAGGGTCTGAAACGATTTGTCATAACATAGAGATAACAAAAATAGCGTCGAATTTGTTATTTCGAAACTGTGTTAGTGAACATTCAAGAAGGAGATATTTTTCTCTCTGATTCTTTTTTCCTTCTTTCAAATAGTATTTATTTCAATATATACGAGGAATAAAAAACAATAGCTATTTTGACTATTTCAAATAATAAGAATATTATTTGGATGCATATTATTATTATAATAAAAGTTAATTTTTATTTACCTTATACTGGACACGGTCATTAATGGAGCACCAAATATGGCGCGCCGGTGTTCAAAATCAAATGACAAAAAAAATTAAATTCAAACATCACGGGTAATTGGGTAATAGTCGATTCATCGATTGGGAATGGCAGAGAGCGACAACCGAGCGCCGAAATTGCTTGAAAACATCATCATGTATAAAAGAAAAAGTAGCTGCTATCAATCTTTCAAAAAAAAAAAAAATGTATAAATGAAAAAGGAAACACCAAATTGAAATTCAACCGTACGATGCCTGAAGTTGGAAATTCAAAACAATCTCTCATTTGTGAAACAAAATTAATAATTCAGAAAATAAGAGGAAAGTAGTACGTTAGATAGGCCCGGTGTCAGGTCGTTTAGGCCAATAGGACCCACTAATTTGTGGCGGGAATTTTGGGCGGGAAAAGCGACGCTAATACTTCTTCCCGGACTAATGACTATGTTATTTTTTTGTTCGATTCCATGATATGATATCTATCAAAATATTTCTGCCTTTTAAAATAAAAGAAATCTATTAATCAATTAAGCGTCATTTCATTCGGATGGTTTCATTTCAGGAATAAAACATATTTCCAAATCAAATGTTACAAAACAATTTTCAAAACCTCAGTAAGTAAGAGGATAAATTAGGGTCAGGATCCTCTCCCGTAACTCAAACTTTGAGTTTATATTTGGACCGCCTGATTAGAATTCAAACCAAACCTAGACAATGTTAAAATTTATGGCGATCCTTTATATTCGTGCGAATTTTAATCCAATGGTAAAGATTCAAACTCAACGTTTGAGTTACCTCAAGCACCTGAATTTGATAATTAGGGGATCCGACTCTGCTGCTTTTCCGATCTCAACCATTCAAAATTTTCAATTCGCGTATCTCGATAAAGCAACTTTTCCAAGCACAAATCTCAACAAATTTGAATGGCTGAGATCGGAAAAGCAGCAGAGTCCGATTCATAATTAGGACCTAGCAAAACACTCTTTCGTGCAGCTGATTTGTACGAGAATCGGTAAAAATTAATTGTTTGTGAAAATAATATGGTCTGAGATTCCTTCGCTCATATTTGAAGACTAGTATTGTGTCCGTGTGTTGCAACGGAAACATATTATAAAATTGAATATAATATGAAGATATCTTCTTGTTTGATATTCACACAAAATTGAGAAAAAAAATATTAAAGGAAAATAAAAGACACACACGAAAAAAAAAACAAAAATTCAAATAATAAATAACAATAAAAGAAACATCATTTTTCATTCCGCGCCTGAGTAGGCCAGTTATGTTTTCCGCAACAAATGAAAAAAATGGATTAAATATAACATGAATTTTTTTTTGAAGTGTCATTACCAGTGTGATTCTCTTCTATATAGTCTAACATTTATGAAAATGAACAAACAAATATAAAAAATATATTTATTAAAAAAATAAAATATGAATAATATTTATGAAAATGCACACATTAAAACAGGAAGCGTAGAGTATTTTCTTACTTTTAACCCGCCAAAGAATGGTAGCCTCTGCCTTTAAAAAAAATATGCCAAAGAATTATGTTGTTGGAATATTACTTAGAATCATATAATAACTAAAGAGGGCAAAAATTCGACAAAAAGTTGATAATCTCTATTTAAAATAATAAACAAATTTAGTTAATTTGCTAAAAAAACTAATTAATTGAAGCTGCATTTTTCCTGAGCTAGAAGGTCGATATGTCCTGTACCACCTTAACTAATAATAACAAGATACAATAGCTCTAATAAATATTATTTCTCCTCTAGTTCTCTTGACATAATGAATAAAAATATTAGAAAAAATGATTATTCTCTACAGATTCAGAAAAATTGAATAATTTTCAATTTCATTGTCGATAGAGGATGAGAAGAAATGAAACATAGAAAAAAAAAATTAAATGCAGGAATCAGAGATAACTTTAAAGAGAAATAAAGAAATAGATCGCTAGAGATCCATTATTAGTTGTGACAAACTATATAACAGTATGTGTGGCAAGTATGTTTTTAATTAAATTTAGATTTTTACACATAAAACAGATGTATTTAATCAAAAGAAGACAGATTATGTGATTGGAGGACAAATATTAAATTTGAAAATTTATCTTTCAATCTCAGCCATTAGCAGATCAAGACAACTACGTGCATAATTTAAAAATGGAGATACATCAATGATAATGATCTTATTCATGCTATATTATATTAGAACGTTGTATTGAAAATGTTCTTTCAAAAAATAAATCCAACCATCATAATTAAATCATGATGGGTGCCAAAACTTTTCATATTTATGAACACTCTACTGTGTGTTTCATAAAATCATATATACTTTTTGCTGGAAATTTTCATTCTCTGTACAATATTTTTTAGAACTTGCAGGTTCAGTAAATCTATTTATTTCATAAGATATGCTATAAATTTATGAATAAGAGAAAATGAAGAAATAAGAAAATCAGGAAATAATTTAATTACAGAAATAAAAAATAGATTTAAGTAGGAATAAGTAAACAGATTACTGGAGATTCATTCTTAATTGTGATAAACTATATAGCAGTATGTGCGGCGGGTGTATTTTTAACTAAATTTAGACTTCTATACGTAAAATAGATGTATTTAATCAAAAGAAGACATATTATGTGATTGGAGGGGTGATATTCAATCTGAAAATTCAATATTTCAATCTCAGTCGTTGGCGGATCAGGACAACTATGTGCATTATATAAGAATAGATCATTTATGTTGTGATAAAGTTTTCATTATTCGCAATAAAGTGCCAATTGCCTAGCGGTTGCATCCAAAAAGTTGCTATACAATATATATATGTGATACACTCCGGTTCAAATAGTATTGGTCCACGCGATCAATATACGGACTATCTCTGGTTAAGAGTAGCTCAAGATGATTAGTTTAAGAGAGTGTGTGTGTGTATGTGTGATATAAAACTTAGTTCAGATTCCTTCAGCACGTAACTCTATCCCATTCATGTCTTTTCTGTGTTCTATTTTGCGTCCATTGTATCATTGAATTTCTAGGTATTTATAGACTTTTAAGTCGGTTTAGGCCTCACTTCGGGATACCAACGGCTTATCTCGAAAGTAGGTCGGTTTGACTTTCGACCTGGGACATCTCAAGCAGACCCCGAATCTAGCTTAATTCGGGTCTCTTTTCGATGTCTTTCATTAGTTGATTTCGATATACATAATGACAGTGTGGCCCCCATCTCTTAATTTATCATTTTTTTTTGCTTTATGATTCTTGGGCCTTTGAGATCTATTCCCAATTAATCTTTATAAGGCATTTAGTTCATGATCCTATCAATATGACTCGTGATCAGCTCAATTATTGCAAGTTTTTATACGTAATTGAGTGGCTATTATTATAAGAGATCAATTAAATGGCTAATAAATATAGTAAGACAGACAGACGTAGTGTTTACATCCACTTTCTGCCAAACCATTCTGGATTTGTTTGGCTATCGTAAAAATAACGCTGTTAAAATCATTACAAGAATGCGCATCCACGGAAAAGCTCCAAATAATTACAAAAATGTACGTGCTAAATAAACTCTACCTCGAGGAAAAAAAATTGTACAATATTCTTATTTTTTTAAACCGCCATAAACTATGGCGAAATTATGCTCATCATGCCCCACGCGGAGCTCTGCCTAAAGTTCGGTTGGAAACGGTGGAAAAACGCAGATTAGAGTGTTCAAACTAGTGTTACGGCGTCCGGATGACCGGATCCCTAGTGTAACTCGATTTTTGAATTTTGGATGGAGACCGTCTGATTAAAATCCGACATTCCATCTCGCATGATTCATCTCGGAATGTGTGTTCCATCTCGAACTGGCGCTCCATTTCTCGCGCTCATCTCGAATTGAACGATCCTGATTTAAAACTCAAAAATTAAGTTACATTACTGAATCTCGATTCGCGTTACTGTTGGCTAATATGCTGCTTCAGCTAATAGATTGATCGAATGACGAATTAGATGCCCAGTAGCATCGTTATTTTAATTCTCGTATAATATTTATTAATCTTGATAATCCTCACCATCGTTATTATAGTCACTGCAGTGTTCATTAGATGAGTAAAAAGAATTATACTTCGGAACTGGTTTTGTTACGGAACGGTATCGCGCATGTTAGTTATGTATTGACTATTCGCACATGATTAGTTGTTGGCAAAAACAATCGGGCACGATACAAAAATAGCCTTAATCACAGCACGGCACAGAAAATGGTACGTTTAGTCATGATGCATTTTTTTCTAACATTGATCGTTCATTTTAATATTTCAAAGAATTGTTCTACATTTTTGAAACATTTTTGAATTTTCTTTCAATTAACAAATTTACAATACGAAAAAAGTAGTTAAATGTGATCAAATATGACTAAGGTGACCGGTTGTGACACATTTGATCACGGTGCAATTTGATCAGACGGGACTATTTGTGTGCCGTGACTATTCCTCGACAGTTCGGACACGGTATGGCTCAACACGATGCGATGCGACGCATGACCAAAATCACGACGTATTACTCACGGCACTTCACGATTATTCCCTCCAGTTATCTTCACTAATCAATTAATTTTATTACTATCATTATTTAAATTACTTGCATAACGCCTATTCAATTCTCGCTAACTATATATAAAAAATTATCGAGGTGTGCACATGCCCTGTTAAATTTTTTTTATTTTATTAAATCCACCGTATTTTACTACTAGTGTTTTAGATTAAATATTAACTTTAATTTGATGACTTTAGTCTAGTGACTGAGACACATGATCTCTATGTGAGAAATTATGAGTTCGAAATCCAAATGAGATATAACAAAAGTATTAAATAATTGAGTGGCTTAGACCTCTAACTTTTCTAAAAAAAAAAAAACTTTATTTTGATGAGTATTGTTCTCCTCTTGCTATCCGAACAACACTGTTCTAACACTATTTCTGGACATGCCACAAGAATCCTTCACAAGAACCACATTCTACGGATACAGACATGTGAGAAGACTAGGCCAAAAGAAAAACCGATTCGTAGGGTTTGAACTTTGAATGAACACATGGATTGAAGAAAAAAAGAATCTAAGAGATATACAACCCTTGTTAATATATTAATTATGTTACTCTCCTAAAAAAAATATTAATTATGTTACATATAATTAAAAATTTGTCTCAAAGTGATACATAAATTTGAACAGTTATTATAATTTTTACAGACGATATGAAAGCATCGATTTGTTGTAAAAAACCATCCTAAAAACATAAAAATTGGAAATCAACTTGATTGCTTAATTTTTTAAAAAACTATCAATGCCAAAAATCAATTATGCTATCAACTTTTTTATTCCGAAATTGAATTTCGATGTGGGCATTCTACTCATTCCAACCGATGCCACAGAAAATCAACAAAGCAATTCCGAAATTCAAATTCGATATTGGGTGGTCCCCACTCTCTTCTCCCTCCTCCACTGAATTTTAAAATTTACCCACTCTAACAAGTTCTCTTCTTTTAAAGGAAAGTTTGGATGAATCAAGATATAAAACAAAAATAAAGCTAACTTCAATACTGAGAATAGTAGTTAATTCAATATTTTACCGAGTTAGTATAATAGTGAGAAAATCCACAAGACGAAAAAAAAATAGTCCATGTTTGCTAATTCAAATACACCCAAACGAAGAATAATAGTTCGGAATAGTGTTAATCCGTATTAGTGCTAAGAGTATGTTTGGTTGCAAAACAAAAATAACTAGAATAACCAAATAAAAAATAGCTATTGTTTGTCTTATTAGAATAGACTAGAGGTGCGTTTGGATGGGTAAATATTAGTCACTAATTCGGATTAGTACTGTTCTGAGCTACTATTCTACGTTTGGTGTGTTTGGATTAGCAAAAATGAATTGTTCTTTGTTTGTCTTTTGAGGGTTTTTTTTCACTATTCTACTGATCCAACAAAATACTGGATTAACTATTACTCTCAATCTTGATATTAGCTCTATTCTTGCTCTATCTATTCCTTGATTCATCCAAATGTCCACTATAATTTTTAGGAATAATCTATTATAATAAGACAAAAGGTTTAGATTCACTATTCTAGCAACTCTAACTAAACCAAACACCGAATAGGTTATTCCAAATAGCCTGATCTAAATAATAGCCTATTCTCAATCCAACCAAACATACTCTTTACTCTTTCTCCTTCCTCATTCTCTCTTTCATGTTTCTTCAACAAAGCCAGTGTCCAAATTTTTCTTTTCGCCCACAACACTCTTTTATTTTCAATTCAGATTGCGTAGAGTTGTATATTTCTCTAAGTAGATTAAGAAAAGTCAGAACTCTACTTCTCTGAGTAGATTAAGAAAAGTCTCAAATCTACATATTAGTGGGTATGTTACTGTAATGTATTTTTTTGTAGTGTGACTTTGTTATGGTTTAATTTTTTGTAGTGCAAATTCCCATTTTTACTATGGACGCAACATGTCGTTGAGGCTAGCAGAAGGAACTGATGCAGTATTGAAATCGAGTAGGAACCAATACAGACTCTCAACTTTTGGTGGCCATAATTTATCGTTGCGTCCATAATAAATGTAGAATTCTCATGAAATTGTGGCTCTTTGGTTTATGTTTTTTTCTTTGAATGATAAATATAAAAAAAATGGAAATATTGTTTGTATATTGTAGTGTAAACATAATTTTTTGTAATGTGAATATTTGTTTGTATATTGTAGTGTATATAAATGTAGGGTTTATTTAATTGGATTAGTTCAATTATTTATATTTTTAGGTGCAGGATTTTGTAAATGTGGATTTTTATCTGTAAAGAGTAGATTAATTTATTTACAGTAGGTTTATTTATAAAAGCCTCAGTTAAGGTATTGTTTAATATTGGTTGTTTTTTAAATCTTGTTACTGTTTAGAATTAAAATTGTAAGTTCGGATTTAATGTAGTGGTCAATTGAATTATTATTTCAGCCTGATTTTCAAATGTGTACTGGTTCTCAGTAAGTCCGCGTTTTTCACCAATACCAAATGGAATAAACTCTGTCGAGGTAAGGTCTGTAACGGAGGAGCAGCTTGGGTCCGATGACCGTCGTCCGTCGGACTCAAACCGGGTTTGATGGATTTCATAACCGTTCAATCCGCTTTAAGATATGTGCACTTCGTTTTAATATACATGTGCATGCGCATGGAACTTAAAGCGGATAGGACGGTTATGGAACCCATCGAATCCAGTTTGAGTTCGATGGGCATTGGACCCAAGCTGCTTCCCTGTAACGGATGGTACACCTCAATCACTTCTAGATTGATAAAGGATTGATCATTGTCACTGTTGATAAATGAAGACCGAAAAAAAAAATATTTTTTATCTTCCGGTGGATCATAATTGGTTTGACTAAGTGCTAGTACCGACTCAACAACTAAACCAAGAAGGCAAAAATTTTGTGCTCATCGTCTTCCGGTGCGTCGTAATTGGTCCGACTTACTATTGGTAATGAGGCAGGTGATGCAGTGTTTAAGCATGCATCGTCTGATCGAACTGACTAGTGAGCAAACATATGCTAGCAGAGATCTCAGCTTATCAAATCTAGTCAAGTGGGTAACAAAAAATGTGGAAATCAACGTGTCTTTTATTCCACGTATGTAGTACACATTTACTAATGCAATAGACATTTTCTCAAACTAAAAATTCAACGATCAACCCTCCAAATCATTTTCAATTTACAATCTAAAATATTTACGTGATTAAAAAAAAACAAAAAACTTACAGCAATCTTCAAACAAAAACTACAAACACAATGTCAGAGCCGATACGTAAATAAGACTTTCTACCACTGGATCTGTAAACTTTGGTTTTGTGCGGAAATAAGGAGCAAAAAATGAGTGACTCACACTCTTAATGGAGGAGTATTTGTAGCAAATTCTGGGTGATAAAACATATTATTATAACAGAATTACATATAAAATAAAAAACATCAATTGGAAACTTTTGATTTTAAAAAATCTAATCTAATCAAAATTGAACTTCGGTGTGAAATTTTTGATTAAAAATATCAAATTCAAACCGAAATTCAAATTTGATATTATTTTATTTGACTTGGACGGGTTAAATACTGTAGACATCCGTGCAATGTTACATACAAAAAATAGTTTTTGGTATGAAAATTGGATCGCGAATTTGATTTTTGGTACTGATATTTTTTTTTTAAATTAATCAATCAAGTTGATTTGGGTTTTTTTTTAATGAAGATTTATAAATAAAATTCGAAGGGATCCGTCTCTCGAATTACAAAATATCGCTCCATTTCATTAATATCGAAGTTATTTTTTGCCCTCCGATAAAAGATGAAATTCCAGAATAAAAGTGTAATGAAATAGTGAAAAAAAAAAATCAAGATGCCTATGTGATAAGGGCTTTTAGCAGTGTCGGAGGAAAGAAAAACGCGGAGTTAAAAATAACGAAGAAAAATCAGATAAGGATAAACTCATGGGTCATGTTTGATTATGGAATAAGAGGTGGAGTAAATTTTTTACTCTAATTTTACACCTTATTTGAATGGAGAGTAGGGGAAGGGAGGGAATGAAAAGAAAAGAAAATTTTATGTCGAATTGTGTTTCGTTGACAAAATTATGTCGGAGATAGAGGGTACAGGAGGTGACATGTTTAATTTTGTATCATTATAATGAATATAATCGGATTCTATTCGGATTTGAGGTGTAATGGATGGAAAAGAAATTTTGTTGCAAATATTGTTATAAAAAATAACACAAATGCTCAACTCTATATCTTACCTATATAATTCACATATAAATTATTTTGTCACAAACCTACAACAGCTACTGAATTCTCATTGACCTTCTAAATTGTGATCAACCAAACAAGAAATAAGAAGGAAATGAAAGTTAAATTTATTTTATCTCATTAATCATCCAAATATAAAAAATTAAATATGTTAATTTTTCTTTCTATTCCATTCCATTCCTTTTTATTCTTCACCTTATATTCCTTCCTTTACTCTCTATCCAAACAAAGTGTTAAGGAGCCAAACAAGAAGTAAGACGGAGTAATATTTGAGTTAATCTGAATTAAGTTACTCTACCTAGCATTTGTGGATCCCGCAATTAGGATAACATTATTTTATAATTTTCTCTCTCTTCATTAGCTTACTCAATCAAGCTCTAACAAAACATAATTATTTTAACATTCCTTAGCTCAGAGTAAGAAATTTAATACGGAGTAACTTTACTCCAGAACCAAACATCACTAAACATGATGCATCTGGTGGCCATTGAAGAGACGAGAGAGCCTGACAACCTAGGATTTTACGGACAGCTTTGAGGAAGAAGAAAATGAGAACCCGTCTTCGGAGAGAGACATGATAGACGAGACAAGGAAGGAGGTTAGGAACAAACCAGTCGACATAGTTTCAAGTTTCTATCATTATCGTGTTGATCGATAAGTTTGACAAATGTTGTCCGAGAAGTAATAGTTTTTTTATTTCTTTTTTTTATTTTTAGTGATATTGATGGCATCCCATTTCCCAATGGTTGTTCCTTCGGCTCTACCACTAGAAATGATGAAACAGGTATTTGATATTTGTATACACGGTAATCGGACATGAAGAACCAGCCGGACTCAAGATTATATTTGTCTTTTTACTTTTATTTAATGAATGAACCACGCTACTTTAATTACTAGAAAAAAAAATTGTTAATTATTGTATTCTCGGAGCAGCACTTGTGGACTGATTAAATTAAAGACTTAGACGACTTTAGATTGATTTTCACATCATGATGACTGATGAGTGTCCACTGTCCAGCAGTCTCCTTTGGATGTATTATGTTCCGGTACTACCTGTGACAGCTGTTCACTGGCTTACAAGCTGGAACTTCATGTTTTTTGGGGAAAAATAACACATTTTGATTTTTGTTGTTGTTGTTGCTGCTGCTGCTGCTGCTGCTGCATGAATCGTCAAAAAGATCATTAGAGTGAGACAAAATAAAGAAAATACACATCCAGTAGATTTTTATTTACAAATAAAATCTCTGAAAACGAAATTGATTGTTTTTTCTTCAATAATAAAAGAAACTACATTATTGTTAGAGTTATATTAAGAATGAGCTTATTGAATCTGACGACAGTAAATTTCAAACTCCACTCGGCCTGTACATGTTTTGTTTATTTTAATGAGGTATTAAATAATAAGAAAGATGGGGAATAAATTGCTCTCAAACTACTTAACGACAGTACATCTCAAACTCCACTTCAAGTGTGCAAATTAATGTCTTTCGAATGTGGGAGGCCGCTTCTCTAGCCAATTTGAAGTTGGATAACTCTTTGTATAAAGGCGAAATCAGATTTGTCATATCCATTTTAATCGGAAAATATATGTTACAATGGATTGTACGGATATTGAAGTTAGGGTTTCCGCAATTTAATTCAAATTGATATTAACCATTTTGAGCGTTTATGCCCGTTCAGGACGATTAGTACAAATTATCCCACATGACTTGATAAGCGTTCCATACATAAGTCACCCGTCCTGGACGGAACCAAACTGGAACTCCCTATCTTATTTAGTTTAATTTTTTTTCATCCGATTTGGTCCGCTCAAGGCGGATGCTCCAGAAATCAACAAGCCTCAAATATACTTTACTTAACTACTTGATTGTTACATAAATCTATAGTTTCGTAAAGTCTTGTTGACTTCTTAAGTTCATCAAAAGATTTTTGTAATTCAGTACTTCATGAACCTTGGTTCTTCATTATAAATCTTGTAATTAAAGCTCTGAACCTATCTTTGGTTTTTCATTGTGGATCTTGTAATTAAAGCTTTGAACATGAAAACTCACTTAATAATAAAAATGGTTAAATTCAATTAATGTACGAATTGCAAATTTAATCAAACAAAATATTAGAAGATTGCATACAACCAACATAAAGGCGTCTCTAGGCATGTGGAGAGTCTTATAAGCCTTATAAAAAGAAAGAAACTCATCTGACAACTTGGTGGGATCCCATCTTTGGAATCTTTAGATCGAGGTTTATTTTCTAAGAGAGTGAAGTGCATAGGTGTTAGTGCAATAATCTAGAAGTCAATCATAGGATAATTGTATCCTATATATTTTGTTCATTAATTGAATGATTAAAAAATATATCATTTTGTTCCTTGAGATTTATCGAATTTATGAATCATTTCGAGTTCATGACTTGAAATTATAGAACTCCATAATATAAATGATAAATATTCTTAATAGTCTCTAATCGTGGCATTCCCCGACATGGGTACAAGGATTACCCAGCAATAGGGGCCATGTGGGGGGGGGGGGGGTACTATCTTATGTGGTTGTATCTTTCTCTTGTGTTTTTGTTGTAAACATATTGTTCTACGACCAAGTTCAGATTCTTAGGACTTGGCAGTAAATCTTGTTACTCATGATGTTTTGTTATAATTTCAGTTGGTCTTTGTTTAGTCTTTTGTTTGTTCGATTACTTTTGCGTTTGATGTTCATTCTTACTTAATTTCGTTTGTTAGTCCAGTCTGTTGCGGTGATGGCCACACTTGGAAGTTATACACAATTGGGATTACCGAGTTAGGATAAGGAGAATAAAAATAATAGATTAGTGGGGGAGACCTTAGCCGGATACACCATTAGTTGTACTAACAAAAGTATACATGAGAGTCTTGGCTCATCACGATGACACTCAATATCACCAGAAAATAGGGCAAAGAACCCAGTTAAGTGAAGTCTGAAATCTCTGAGCTAACCACATAACTCATTGCACCAATTAAGACAAGCCTTAGTCAAATCTCCTGATAGGTAGGGTGGTTGTGTCGATATGAGAGCGGCAATCACTAAATTGGATTAGAAACCTTCAAACAAATTTGAAAACTAAACACCGAGTGAGACCTTATTGAAATAAATTAAGTAGCAATGGTAAGCCAAAACCCTAGAAATTCACATCACCGTCTTATTTATTTTATTCACCTCAATTTTAGCTATATCCAAAGATCAAACTAACAACTCCCAAATTTCAGATTTTGTCTAATCTTTCAGAAGGTTGAGATTTAATTGTTCAAGACGTAAACAATATTTCCTGCGGATCGACACCCGATTTTACTACTCGGTAGGATTATGCGCTTGTAATCTGACTCGTTTAGAAATTAGGGTTATAAATTTTATTAGCTAACATGATTTTCCTCATCACACAACACAGACATCAAATGCACGAATTGCACAAACCCAACACTGCACTAGAAAAAAAAAACATTTAATATACATAAAAATTATCAAATTCATTCACCCTAACTATTTGAATATTTTACTAGTTAATTAATCAACACAGTAAACAACATCGTAATTAAATAATATAATTAAACATTGTAGAAAAATGAGAACTAGTGGGGCTAGTCATAAAACAAGATTGAAGAACAATTAAACTATACTGAGTCTAAGTTGGTTTTTGGTTTTTGTCATAATCGCACTGATAGTCCAATTCTAGTAATTTTGGAATAAAATATGTGATCAAAATTAGTTTAGCGTTTGAATAATATTAGACACACACATTGATGTCGTCTCAAAACTTACACATAATAAACTGTAATGTCGATGCCATTCAATCTATTTTTCGACCAAAAATACAATCATCCCCTTTTCCCCAAGATTTAAAATTTTTATTCAAAAAAAACTTATCTTTTTGTATCAGAATTGAACGAATGCATATTGTTAGAGTTTCTAAGATTTAAAAAATAAAAGAGAATAAGAGATACAATAGATGAACGACTCAAATTAATTCCGAAATTAGATGTAATTTCTTTCTTTTATAAGAAATTACATAAGCTAAAGATCTTTGAAGCGAATAACAATCTGTGACAAAACATAATACATATTATGATTTGTGGGGATTACGCCTGTTTGATTGACATGAAAAAATAACACGTACAGACCGCTGGTTACATAAAATAGATCAATGATAATTACTTTTCTGCGTTGTTTTGCACATAGAAACAAAATGATTCGAAATTTTTATTAATATACAAATTAATAAATTCATTTAACAATCTATACATTTTTTTATAAAGAATTTGAAAAGTATCCAAACCGGACAGTGTAATCGGTTTTAGAAGATCAAACCGACCACATACTCGTCGGTCACAGAAAATTGATACCGCTGACAATGTCATCAGTTTCAGAAGCTAGAACCGATGACAATGTCATCGGTTTTTATCCAAACTATTAGTAAAACAATTTTTCATTTAATTATTTTATTTAATTAGAAAATATTATTATTATTTTATTAAAATATTAGAAATATTTTTATTAAAATAGACCAATGATAATTACTTTTCTGCGTTGTTTTGCACGTAGAAACAAAATGATACAGCCAAATTCAACTCTCTAGCTAATCGTCTTTATATTTTGCACTCTCACTCTCGAGTTCATACTTATTCACTGCTCAGTGGTGATTTTGTCCTTAAGGCATGCAATTTCATAATTTTTCAGGGGTCTTGTCTTGGCAAAGTAATAGATGCAGTAAAAATGAAAGAGAGGGGGATTAGTGATTAGTGATTAGTATTGGATGGACAAGGAAAAGTTAATCGGATACAAATAAGAAGTGGCGTCCGCGAAGCAGGGATTCCTGGGCCCAATCCCGTATATCACGGCAGTTGAGACCCAACTTCTTCCGTTACGTAAAATACCCAACCTCCGTTACATGTAAACGACAGAAACATTACTCCCGAGTAATCTTAGTTACGAAGAATCTCCGTTACCGCCACATCAATTCATTGGAGATTCAAAATTCTTTTTGGTGGAACACTGGACGACGAGCGGTGTGGTCACCCACCTCTTCTATAGTTCTATCCCATTCACCTTCTTCTCAATTATTATTCTATTGTAGCGGGTCTATGACTTCATGTTTACAGTAAAATAAAAGACCGTTACATAAAATCTACACAGAATTAATAATAACGAATCTGAAATATTTGTTTTTTATGAGAGCGATGGGAGCCACTGAAGTGGTTTTGCCCAATTTCAGTTGTCCAAAATTTCAAACTGTTCACTTTTTTTTTTATTATAACTGTCCGAACATTAAAAAAAATAAATCAAGATGGATAAAATTTTCAACAACTTATTAATAGCCGCACTGCATGTATAGAAGTTGGAATATTTTTAAAACGAATTCACTAATCTTAAAATGATAACAATTGTTTGTAAACTTTTATGCAATATTTTTCAGTTCATCCGAGTTTTTATTGAATATCAAGTGCTTAAATTGTTTAAAATTGAATACACAACTAGTTTGCAAAGCTACAATATTTCTGTAATTTTTTTTATTCTCCAACAAATTTATGGCTTGATTTTTAAAGAATAAATTATCAAGTAAATTTTTAATAAATGAATCCAACTCATCAAATGGCTCATGGCTGTTCATCATAAAATTAGATGATAATTATATAATATCATAAAACACATTATATATTAGTTTGACTGAGCCAGTCAATGAAGGGAAGAGAAACAAGGGGAGCACTAAGCAGATAAGATACTTTTTACCGCTGAACCGCCGTTGTACCTGTGATGAGGTGAGGTAAAAAGTACGCGTGAATTTTGCTTTTTACTGTTTACTCTGAAAAGACAATAAATGAACAGAGAGTGATGAGTAATAATGGAAACAGACATTTTTTACGTGACCATCCTACGGTACTTCACTCTTGCTATTTATGAGTTATGACACTGAACATTAATTAAAAGAAGCCCCCATCTTATTTTTTTTTAATGAAAATACAGACCTGGCTTGACAGTTAATTAACTTCACTAAAAAATTAGGAGACCGATTAACAACCTACACACCCACACACCTGGTTTCCTCGCTAAGTTCGTTGAGCTAACCACGACAATCGGACAACTCAGTGAAGTGGGTGCCATGCAATTGACCCTATTATTTCAAAATATTAACCACCTTGGCTTGTATTATTTAATTACAAATAATTTAATTAAATGTCAGGACTCAGGAATGGTGGACAATTTGTGGGAATTGGTATTTAATTTAATTTTACCTTATTCTTCGAAAAAAATCTTAATAATATTTTAACAACAACAACTGTACTAAATATATTATAAAGATAAGATGAACCCCGGAAGAGGAAGCTTAGCGTACCTCGTTTCTTTTATAAGGCCAGAGAAACTAACTGGCCAGTTGACCCATTGCTCTTTTAATTCCACACACATTCCCTTCTCCTTCTTTAAAGCCTTTCTCTCTCCATCTCTCTCCCAAGTCCCAAAAGGAAAGGAAGAGAGTAAAGAGAGGAAGGGGTCCCGGTCCCGCTGTGTGGTGTGGTGTGGTGTGGTGTGGTGTGTGAGCTTGTGTGAGTTATTATTATTTCTTCTCTATCCAGCAAAAACCCACCACCCCCCTTCCATTCCTTCGCCTCTGTTCCCCTATTTTTAGCACCTCTCTCCTCTGATTTTTTCAAACAAAAACCAAAGGCCCATATATCTTCTCCCATAAAATGGAAAAGGAGATGCAAGATGCGGTGTTCTGGCTTCCATCCGAGTTCCTAGACGATGATTTCTTTGCCGAAGAGGAAAAATCTAGGGTTTCTCTTACTGAAAGCGATGAGGATGAGGATTACATGGCTGGCTTAACGAAACAGATGACGCACTCCATTCTCTTAAACGACGAAAAGGAACGCTCTGCTATCAGATCAGAGAGCCCCAAGGTGTGTGTGTGTGTGTGTGTGTCTCATTTAGTTTTTGATTTTTCTTATATTGATTTTCGTTGATTTTGCCATTTAGGTAATGGCTGGTTCACCTCAATCAACTCTGTGCGGCCATGAGAGCCCGGATGGACCATCTGAGGTCAACTCACCTCCTTCATCTCCGCTTGAACAGCGCAAGGAAGATTCATGGGATGTCTTGTATGAAGCAGCTGGTCAAGTTATGCGCATGAGGCTCAACCAAGCGCAAAACTCTTACGCACAGAGCTTCCATAGCTATGGTGTGTCGGGTCAGCAAAGAAAGCCCGCTCCGCAACCCGTTTCGGCTCCTTTGAAAAACTATGCGGGTCTCTACCCAAACCAAACGACTGTTCTCACTCAGCGCCAGATTCAAGCGGCACAGGTAATTATCCATTCAATTAATTTTTGTTTTCTTGTTCTTGTTTATGGAATTTTTGGTTTAAACGTGTGTACTTTAAATGTGCAGTTTTACCATCTGAGGCAGCAACAACTAATGAAGCAACAGCAGCAACAGAAATTGATGGGTGCAAGTTGGGGGAAGCCTAGTAGAAACAATAATATCGGATCCGGGTATGGGGAAAACGGATGCCCTGCTCCCTTCCGTGGTAATAGCAACACTCCGCTTGGTCTAGCGCCCTCTGCGTGGCCTCCTCTTCCAAAGCAAAGCCCGAATCCGCAACCCGGTACAGGCATGAGGGCTGTTTTCCTCTCTGAAACTGGTACCAAGAGGGAATCAGCTGGTACAGGTGTCTTCTTGCCTCGCCGTGTGGGGGCCACTCCTGAACCGCCTCGCAAGAAGCCGAGTAAGATTTACTTGGTTTCATTCTTTGTTAATTTTCTAAATAAATTAAATTATTTCAACTTGTTCAAATCTAACTTTTTTTTTTTTAATTTTGAAGATTTTTCGACTGTGCTGTTGCCAGCTAAAGTGGTTCAAACACTGAATCTGAATTTAGATGAACTTGGTGTGCAGCCTCGCGTCAATGGCGGTGTCCTCCTGGACCACGGTAAATTTTTTAATTTTTAGTTTTTCTTTGTGCTCCGCGTCTTCTGCTTTATATTTTTTCTGAAATCATCCGTTCTAACTATTGGTTGTAATGTTTTGAACTATTTTGCTCAGATACCCTTGTAAACCGAACAAATATGATGGCTTCTGTGAATGGCTACCAGAGGTACAGTGGCGGTGATAAATCTCAGCCGTCGGTTCGACCGCTGATTGGACATGATGTGAATTTGCCTCAGGAGTGGACTTATTGATGATGAAGGATTGGTGTTTCTCTACTAACCTTTTCTTATTTGGTGGTTAGGAAATTAGGAAATAGAGATAGGAATTAGCTGGGTAGAAGTTTCAAGTAGGTTTTTAGGTGTGTTGTTCTTTCTTGATGTGGGTTTATTATTATTATTATTATTACTATAGGTAAAGGGTGATTTTGATATTGGTTTTGTTAAAAATGGTGGTGTGGATCTAATGGTGTTTCTTGGTTTGGCCGGATAGTAACTTTTAGCAAGTGAAGAAGGAAGGTACTGTTGAATAAGCGTTATTTTGGAGGGTGTTTTTGAAATAAGTGGTGATGCAGCTGTCCCAGATCTTTTGCAGGGCCCAGCTCTTTCTTTTTTTGAAATTCAAAAAGAATTGAGCGGATGGCTCCCTGAAATCTGAATAAAGTAAAGTATAAATCTTTTGTTGGTTTTCAAAATGTTTGTAATGTATGATCATCGATCTATGAAGTGTGGCTGTTTAATATTATTAAATTTATTATTTTTTATTATCTATTCTCGTACGGTGTTGTTTTTGGTGGCTTCCCCATACCTTTTGTATATTTGTGTTGAATCTATCATCTATAGACTATGCTTGGAATGTGTTAATGGTTATTGGGTTTCGGGCGCGACTGGTTAGCTGCCCGAAGAATCTGTTGGGTTGTGACTTGGAATCTGTACTACTGACTAATCGCTGGTCCCTCCCTCTTTGTTCAAGTAAATTAAATATCTTTTAGAAGAAAGCGATATTTAAACAATTATTGTATAACTGTTGTCTGTTAATACATCATTACCGTCTTCCTAATGTGGATTGGGATATTTGATAATATCATATAATACCGGACGGTAGAAGCAAATGCAATTGGGGACTTTGGGGTGGGATTGGGAAGTAGGAACAGGACAAAGGTGGTATCTTCCTATTGGATGGAATAGAGAGAACCTGAACCTGAACCTGAACCTGGGTTTTTGGTCTTATCTCTTTTGTTGTGTAATGTAGCATAGCTGCTGCTTGACCGGGTCAAACAGTGGCCTTTTTTTTATTGGAGGAGTGCTTCTTTAGTGGGGTCATTAAATGCTTCTGCTCGCAGTAACCCAGTAACCTAGTCACGGTCACACGGCATAGGGATGTTTTCCTTTCCTTGCCTAAAGCCTAAAGCCTAAAGCCTAAAGTTGTGCCTGTGCCCTGTGACTGTGTGGTGAGATGCGCTTCTTCTCGACCGTTGGTTCGTTTTTGCTACTTCGTTTTACCTCCGGTTTTTGCTTCACTGTACATGTCCATTAGTTTCTTCTTTATTTCGCGTTTGAATTTTTTTTTTTTTTTTTTTTAATTTCAATTAAATCGCGTGGTGGGGATTGAATTATCTGGTGTTCAGTTTATACAAAGATGAAACATGAGTTTGAGGAATGATAATTGAGTGAGTCTATGGTACTTATGTATATCACGATTTAGTCCGTAATATGGACTAATATTTTTTATTTCAAAAATTTAACAGTCGATCCGAACTGTTCAAAATGATTCGGATTATATTGCACGCGAATAGCTAAATATTGCGGTGTGGTTAAATATTTAAACAGTATTTATTTTTTCAATAATATAATTTGAAACATCTCCGGGTTATATTGCACGTGAATCTAATTATAATTACATCATTTTTTATTCAATAATAATCACGATGCTTACAGGTATCAAATTAGTAGGGGCGAAACTAGAAAATCTTATTAGTGGAGACTAAAACTTAAAATACACAAATTGTAGTTGATTGGAATTGAACCCCAAGTTCTCTATCTCTATGAACACAAAATATACTCTAACCAGTGGACTATAAATAGATTTGTGATATTTATAGGAGGAGCTATACTATATAATATGTTATAGAAAAATAGAGTTCAATTAAGTTTCATTACACATAATTAAAATTTTAAAATTATAATATTAGTTTAGTCACATTTTGAACGACTTTAAATCGGCCTCAATAAATTATTGGCTTTATTTTTGAAATAATGACGTCTTTAAAGAAAACAGACGTGCAGAAAGTAAAGTGTTAAATAACGAAATTAGGGCTCTCCTCACTCGTCTCCAGTTGGGGTGAGAATTGGGAGGTTGGAAAGAAATGGGTGGAGTGGAAAGCACGTTCTGAGGCGTGATGTTGTGCGAGCGAAAGCTGTAAATTTACTACAATGGGCTGTCCGCTGTCTACATCCACATCGGTGCAAAACTGCAAAGTCCCAAAGTCCCAAAGTCCCTCCTCATATTTCATACTTCATATTTCTCTCTGTTTGGGAAAAGGAAAACAAAGAAACAATAAAATAAACTTGGAAAAATTTAGCGGACAAATGGAAATGAAATGAAATATGAGGGTCCTACCCATGTGCTCCTCACGTTCCATCTCTCTGGCCTTCTCCGTGTTGCATCAGTGGCAACATGCTATCATGGGTTTGGTGGCTGGCACCTCTCAGCTCTCACTTCACCTCATACATCCAGCTCCAGGATGTAATGTATTAATCTATTAATTAATGTCATTTTTGCATTTATGTTATTAATTATATATTTAATATGTGAGGTATTGGTGTGTGGGCCGATAGTTTCATGTTATACCAAATTTTTGGACCATGCTAATTATTCATAGGTCCAAGGCCCATCTGTACATCATTCTCTGACCGACTATTTAGATGGATATTAACTCCGCAAAGTACATTCAATTCAATTCAATTCAACTCTTTTCTCTCTCACTTTTTTTTTTTTTTGTTTCCCCTGGAGAAAAGACTGAAAACGGCCCATACGTATTTACCAGTAACAGTTTACAAAGTAAATAAACACCGGGAACATTGCAAAAATCAACCTGTACTGCCTCAGCCACACATGCTCCATAATTCTTAACTAGTTGCAGAATATAACTAGCTGAATCATTTGTCATGTTTTCGTTTTGCATTCGAATTTGAACAGTGAAATTTCATGTAAATTTTAGGGTATTTTTTATTTTCACTAATTTTTTCACCTGTACCTAAGAAATTTTAAAAAATTCTAATTTAACATTTAAAAAAAAATCACTTATTTCCTCGGTCTTATTTAATCTACAACCAAATTCGTGAAGATTAATTTGGAGCACATACTCCATATTTCTGGCACTGCTTTCTTCCTTGCTACGTTTTCTTCTCTTTTAGTTTTAATCTAGCCATCTCTCATTTCAATTATGGCCCTCCCTTCATCTCTCAATTATGTTTTTTTTTATTATTTTTATCCCTTGCCATTTGTTAGCAGATGCAGATCACATTGCTGGTGAGATCTTTCTATACTGAATTATAGATCCATCCAAGGAAGGACCCTAGTTTCATGAATAGCACAGATCTCTGAGGATGTATTACAGTAAACGGATCTGGTTCACATAGACCTGTTGTAGTTTAGCAATAGGTTAGGCACTGTTGAGTGCGTGGTCTATTAGACTAGAATGTAAAGGTGTTCCTATATATATAGCACCTGTACTCTCTGATTAAACTAATGAAATCAATATCATTCTCACAATTCAATCCTTCTCTCTCTGTCTCTATTCTCTCTGATTCTCTGTTTCGCTACTCTGCCTCTCCTGTTATGGTATCAGAGCATTGATCTGTATCAAGATTGAGTCTTCCTGTTAGGATGACAGTGTTGCAACCCATTTGTCTGAGTTGGTCTGAGTTGTTTGATTCACATTAAGATTTACACAGACAATTTTAAGATTGTTGCATATCAAGAGCACATGAATCATAATGCTAATCGAACGGCTTTGACCAAACATGGGACCCCTTGCACGACTTCAAATCCAGTGTAATACATGACTGTGTAGAATGAGATATGACTCGTCTATTTTATTCTGACAAGAATCTCAAAACGAAACCCCCTATATATCAAAATAGACACCATATTGGTTTTAACCCGGTTGTGAGTATTCTACAAGGTATGGTATCTGCGGGATACTCACTCCGTACCCGTATCCTCACAGGTACCTGACCGAGTAGTATTAGTTTTTATTCATTAAATCTCAACCGAGCGATTGAAATTCGGTGCTTATTTAAATATAGGTGGTTCGTTTTGTGATATGTGTCTAGTTAAAACTGATGAGTCACATCTAAGAGCATCTACATCCCAACAACTTAAGTGAGTTTCTAAGTAATTGTTAATCACTTTTTAGAAATTAAGGTCTCTAAAGTTTTTAACATTTCTGAAATTAATTTTAGAGTTTCTATTAAGCCACGTCACTACGTCAATAATAAATTAAAAATGAGAAACAATTTGAGACAATCATTTAGTGAGTGTGGAGTTTATAAACAGTTTCTTAATAAAAAACTTTCATACAAAGTTTCTAAATAAGAAACTCTCTCACATCTTTAAAACTGAATTAGAAACTAACACATCAAATTGAAAACTCTCATAATATTAGAGATGTAGATGCTCTAATTGTACTCATTCAGGTAATTGCAGTGGATATGAATCCTACTCATTCTTTGCATTTGGTAAAATCGCTGACCATAGCCCCAGGCAAACTCCATGTCAGGTAGCCGTTGAAATAAATTTATTTTGAAAATCCTAGTTGGTGTAAGCCCACGAATCTATTTTAACGGGCCCTTAATTCAATTTTAATGGGTCTTAACTGGATATTTAAATTCAGTTGACTTGGGCCAGATATGCTACGTTTAAGAAAAAAATGGTCCTGGGATGATTTGGCATTGGGTCGATAAAATATATGGTATTGGTATTTGAACTGAGAAAGCAAGTAACATGCAATACTTTTTTTTTTTTTTAAAAAAAAAAAAAAAAAAAAACATGCAATACTAAATTTAAAGTGTAAGACTTGTCATTGCTTTGCAATAATTAAACTTGATAATTATCATGTTATCATGGATTCATGGTGCCAAAATGCAATTGTTTGTCAGACAACTTAATCGGGTAAATCTATCTGGAATGAATGAATGATTGATATCCTAATATTGTAAAGAAACAAAATAATATATCTAAAATTAACAAACATTCTAGCATCTTAATATCAATCAATCATGGCATCGTAAAAAATAATACATCCTATTAAATTTAACCTGAAATCGTTCATTTCCTGAAGGACACATGCATGTAAGAGAAACTGAGCGACAGAGATGATTCAGAGCATGTGCTGTTGTAAAATATATAGCAGAATTGAAGAAAGAAAATATGATATACTGTGTGCGTAGACACCGATCTATCATGCATCATTATCGGTGTGAATGAGACGACCGATGAAAATGGGAATTTTTGTGGGGACAAACTTGTTGTTTATAGATACACTTGTGTTGTTTGATCTTTGTGTTGCGGGTTGTTCTGTTGTAAAATAAACAAGTTAGTTTGGTTTGGTTTTGCTCCCTTAAAATGCACTTAATCAAATTATAATTTTTTATTTAGCTAGAACCTTCATTTTTTTAATATTTAATTTAGTAAATTTTTTTATCAATTATTTAGTTGTTATATTAACATTGAAAATATGATTTACTTTAGATGAGATTAAACGTGTAGTTTTTGTATGTAATCCATCTAAGGCACCTGGGTCACATGGTATGTCTTTTCAATTTTATCAGTCTTTTTGGGAGGTGACTAAATTATATCTTCTTAGTTTGTTTATTAGCTTTTACAATCATGAGCTAGATATTGTTGAATTTAATATTGCTTTTATTTGTTTGATTCCTAAAAAAGAAAATGATGCAACAGTTAGGATTTTTCCCCAATTAGTTTAATTAATTGTTGTTTTAAATTAATAACTAAGCTTTTAGCTGATAGATTAGTTAATGTTATGGGATATTTGATAGACCCTTCCTAAACAACCTACATTAAAGATAGGCTGATTCTTGATAATGTTATGTGTGCTCATGAAATTTTGCATGAGGTTAAAATTAAAAAAACAAAAATGTGTTATGTTTAAGTTAGATTTTGAAAAAACTTTGATAATGCAAATTGAGATTTTCTGTTGGAAGTCTTACATGCTAGGGGATTTGGTCCAAGATTCATTACTTGGATCAAATTAATTACAGAAGGTACCAGAACTTGTGTAAATTTGAATGGTTCCATGGGTCCATATTTTCCTTGTAGGAGGGGGGGGGGGGGGGGGGGGGGGGGGTATGTAGATGGTTTAGGGAATTTTCTCGTATTGGTAACGTGCTAATAAAGATATCTTGATTCACATTAAATTGTTTCTTTTGGCTTTTGAAAATATTTTTGGCCTCAAAATTAATTATGATTAAAGTCGGATGTATCCTCTCAATTTGAGAGCCTTTGATTGTGATGACTTAGCTTTTGTTTTGGGTTGTAAAGTGGCTTCTCTACCACTTACCTGCTAAGTTGTTCCTATTAATAATAAATCTTTGACAGATATTGATTGACAGTCTTTAATTGATAATATTGAAAATAGATTACAGAGTTGGAAGGGCTCTTTTCTCTCTTTGGGGGGGGGGGGGGGGGGCATGATTACTCTTCTTTCTGCTATTTCTCTATACTGGATGTCAATTTATAGACTACTTGCTTAAATTAGGCAGATAATAGATAAAATTAGGAGAAATTTTTTGTGTCATGAGGATAATTCCACTAGGAAAAAATATCCCTTGGTAGCTTGGAAGGTGGTTTGCAAAAGTAAAGATCAAGGCGGATTGGGTGTATTAGATCTCAAATTGATGAATCAACTCCTCTTAGCTAAATGGTGAATTAGATTTCTCGATAATTCTGTTCATGGAAGATGGAATAATATTATCTTGAGTAAATATGGATCTAGGACTTCCCCTCTTTGGAGATCAATACTGAAGGATCATGGAGTCATTGATTTAGGTATGAATAAAGAAATTGGAAATGACTTGCCTACGACTTTTTGGTTAGATAGGTGGTGTACTGAGCATGCACTACAACATCTATATCCTAATTTATTTTCCATTTGTTACAAATAGATTTATATCGACAGATGATGTTTTTTCTAGTTCTTATTTACACCTAACCTTTCGTAGACAATTGACTGGTATTTATAGGGAAAATTGATTGTCCTTACAACAAAATTTTTTGAATTTTACATAATCATATCAATTAGAGGATAAGTTGATCTGGAGATGATTTAAGAATGACAACTTTACGGTACGTTCATTTTATAGATGATTGGAATTTGGAGGGATGCCTAACTGTGAATACAAAATAATTTGGAAGTCTCATATTCCATTGAATATTAAAATCTTTCTTTGGTTGGTGAGAAGAGATAAGATACTCACTAAAGTTAATTTATTAGCTCGAGACTGGCAGGGTGATACCACTTGTGTATTCTGTGATCAACTTGAAAGTACAGATCATTTGTTTATACACTGTTCTTATATTAGATTAATTTGGCATTGGATTACATCTTATAATAATTTTATTTTTTATTGTGATTCCTTGGATGATTTTGGCTCCTTGATGCAGCCATTCTACTGAAAGATAGGTTGTTAGTTGAGTTACTAAGATGGACTGTTCTATGGATCATTTAGTTGGAAAGAAATAGAGTTTGTTTCAAGAATACTCAGCCCCTTCCAATTAAGGCTATAAGATCTAAGATTATTTCTTTAACATATTTTTGGTGTCAATCTAGGTTTGATAATTCTTTGCTTAAATTAAGTCTAATACTTTCATCTGATGTTAAGGATCTTCCAAATCTAATTCTAAAGGAAGAACAATGCATCGAGGATATGGCTCAGGTAGTGGACCTTCTTTTGTCCATGGCTTAAGACGATTCAAGCGAGGATTTAATCTTATATCAGTACTCCTAAGAAAACCACCTAAAATTTTAGAGGGAGGAAGAGGCTATCTTCCCAGAGAAGATCTCAGCCTCACATTGAATTAATCTCAGTCGTTGATCACTGTCCGATTTTATATCTCCATTTCTGTGTAGACTAACGTGTAGAAGTATATAATTAATTAGAAACTTACCCATCTTCAATACAAGTATACTCTCTCTGTTGATACAGACCACAGCATTTTCCATTTTTTTTCTCTATTGCGCACGCGTGCGCTCCTTTGTCCTTCCCAATGCAGAATGAACGTCTTTTTTTTTTCTTTTTCCCTTCCCACAGAACAAACTCCCCTCTCCTTTTTGTTTTCTTCTTTCCCCACACAGAACCAACGAAGACATTGCACAACCCCTCTCTATTTTCTGCTTTCTTCGCTCCAACTGAGTTGAGTCGGTGGCGCGCGCCTCTTTTGAGCACCTCCTTCCTTGTCTTATGTTATACCCTAAATAAGCTGCTAGATATTTTAATTTGGCACCCGGCAATGAAATAGAAAATGCAAAATTATGTACGAAATTCATAATTAAATGGCATGTGCAAAATTACAAGTCTTCATAGACCCGATATGTCATGATGTGAAGCGGGTTAGAAAATTATCTAAACAAATTTCATGAGTGCTTGATGAAAACCTTACAAATAGGACCCACAAGTCATTGTAATGCACATATCCCACTAGATCAATGGGCTTGGTTCATATAAATGAACTTGTGAACCGGATATAAAGCATACGGTTCACATGCACCAAATTCACCCAAGGATTCGGCCAAACTAAAGAAATGGCGCCCCCTCCTCATGAACTCAAAATGACCCCTTCGATTTGGCTACACCCGGAATACATAGACCGAATGGAATTTAACTAACCCCAATGCTTGGTCTATAGTGAAACAGGTGCACCCAAAAACAAAACATAAGAAATCAAATTCATGTGAAGGCCCTCTGTGCCGCCCCCTGTGCTGCCTCCTGTGTTGCACCTCCCTTCTCCCCTCTGTTTTTCCTCCGCTGGAGCAAACAGAAGGCAGACAGCCACTGTGCTGGCAGTGTACCCCCCCCTGCGCAAGTTCAACCTCTTATACAGGTGGCCTGGTGCATTAACAAGCTTCCAAATTAGAAGAATCTTCTCTCTATGCATGAGAATAGAGTGATATAACTCAATTAAATCAAAACCATTGAATAGAAATGAATCAAGGGTAGAAATTCATCCATTTTCGGATTGCCAACATGGCTTGTTGTGATTGGTTTAACTTGCTGCTAATGACAAGCTCAATTGATAAGAATTGATCTCAAGCATTGAAGAAAAAGAGAAGAAAATCAAGGGTGAAGATGGTGCCATGTCAACCCTAGCCTAAACCCTAAAATCTATGCCTCAAAGCTATATATACCCCTCAAGATGAAGCAAGAAAGGGGAGGACACATACACACACAGATCTTCATCTTCTTCCTCCAGCCACAACACAAGAAACACATAGGATAGCAAAATCTGTCTCTCTTTCTACAAAAAAATAGACAGCAAGCCCAAGCTTTAAGCTCTCTCAGCAAAATTAATAGGTATAATATAGCATAGCAAAGCTTGTTAGAGCCATAGCATGTAATAATCTTCAGTGGTGAATGAAATTTCCTTTGAAAGTCCTATACTTTGCTTGATTAGCTACTGTTTTGAGTGCACCTTTCTTAGAACTTTTGTTTTTTTCTGTTTTGATCTTATATATTGCTGTTTTGAAGCACATAAAGGAGAGCTCTGTGCATTTGCACAGAGCTTGATGAACAAGCCTCTCTTTTCCTTTCTTTCTTTTTTTTCTTTCTTCTTCTCTTCTTTTCTGTCTTCTTTTTTCTTAAAACCAATTCTTTGGTTTCTAAATGAATAATGGACATAACAAGGATATGGGGGTCAAGTCAGCTGATTTCTCCTAATATCCAAGCTATGGAAGTTATTTAATATAAGAAATCAAGGATTCAATAATAAAATGTGAAAATAAAAAAAAAATATATAAGGGTAGCAAGGTCAAGTCAGCTGATTTCCTTGTTATCCCTTCAAATTAAATGGACCTACATGCATGTCAATATACTTGAACCCCAATGCAAGGCTAAAGGACAAGCCAATGTGCACTCAAATGCATAAAGCAAAGGGAAATAAAGATGTTCATGTGCATGTAGTGAGAGAAGGAATGTTCAGATGTGGAGAGGCAGCAGTGTACACTGTGTCAAAGCCCTCCATATTCTTTGCATTATGACATCTTGATGATCATGTCCAATGATAAGTGAAAGGAGCACATAAAAAGTAATTTTTCAGATTTACAGGGGCTGTTTTATGAAAATATATCCCCTGTCAATCCATATACACATGTTAAATTGATGAACTTGTTTGAACTTGTTTGATCAATGGCACCCCATTGCTATCATTGAAATAGTGGCCATAATGCCCCTCTGAGTGTGACTGAACCTAAACCAGCCCCATGATATACCTGTACCAGTGTATGGTATGCCTATAAACCCAAACTCAGCACATGTGTTGTTTGCATAGCAAATGGTTGTGTGATATGCCTTGAAAAACAGTAAAATGACCTCTGTGCACAAATCAGCAAATACCAGATAGTACAGGGATCAAACTGAAAATGTAAAAACACAGTTAGCTAGAGGGTTCCAAAACAACCACTCTAGACCCAAATTTTCTATTTTTCTGATTTTTCTTTCATTTTCTATGAATTTTTGAAGTTCAGCCTTTTGGATTTTATTTTCTGCACTGTTGCACAGCATATAGTCCATCCGCACTGTTTTGTCAATTTTTCTTTAAATTCTGTCAAACAGCCAATATGGATAAGATCATATTCATGTAGATCACTTAAAAACGCATAAGATAGACTATAAGTTTGCATCATTTGGACATGTATAGCATGAATTATGAATTCTCAAAGTTTAAATATGTATATAAAATCTGACAGTATGACCTCTCTGTATAAATCCATCAATATCAAGCAATGCAAAAGTTAAATGAAAAATCTAAAAATATGGTCAAATGAAGGACTTCAAGACATACAATTTTAACACAAATTTCTCATTCATAGGATTTTTCTTCTGTCTTTTATGATTTTTCAAAGTCCATACTTCTCTGAAAATAAAAAAACTGCATATGCCCAGTTTGCTGGTAAATGACCTCTGCTCACTGTTTGGCCTAGGTCAGGCATCAAATGACCTTGAAAATTAAAACTAAAAATATATTTGAAAACTAGACTCTCTGCCAATGATTATAGACTTCAAGTTTGTTCAAATACAAGTTATATACTGCCTTAAATAAAGTCATAAATTAAATGGAAAATTCTGTCAACAGATGGACATATTTGCCCCTGGCACCTTTACAAATCCTCTAAAGATATAGATAAAACCTTAAAGAGATGATAAAATTGTTCTAAGTACCTTCAAATATATCATATTCTATGCCTTTGAACTTACTTCATGTGACCCTTTATGAAAGCCTGAACTTAGAATATGAATCTTGTAATTCAGAAATATTGACTCTCATGTCATGCATAGCCCATAGTCATGCATAATTATGCTCACAAAACCAAATTGAATACATAACACACCTCAGGATGTTGTAAAATAGCAATATGAAAGCTCAATTACACTCCTTGACCTTTGTACCAATGATTGGTACCAAGTCAGTACCAAACCGAAGCTGCTAAAAATCCAATCATGTTCTATATACAACTGAACCCCAAAATTGATGTCCTTATGCGCTTTAATATGCCCAAACGACGTTATATGTCCAACCAATTGTGTAAAATCGTTATAAAATGCTAAAAAATTGAAGAACAATCAAGTCGGCACCGACATGGTGAAGCTCAGCCGTGTGACGTCGCTCCGACGGTTGCCGACACACGACGGTGACACCACCGACTCTCAATGGTGGTACGATCTCAACTGCAGCGGCCCGGGGTTTGAGACGGCCGGAAGCACACCGGAATAGGACGTCCTAATCGGAACTGGAGGTGACCAGTAGAGAACAAAGCTAATCAAGCTCACACGAACGTTGATGCAATGTGAAGCGTTGAGATGATGGCGCCGAAATAGGAATTCAAATCCTCACGGATCCTAAAGCATATATAATATCAGACGGCCCTGACATTTCCTCTCTAATGAGTCAATAGTCCACTGACGCATGGGCCCCAAGTGTCGAATCTAATATAAATCCTGTTGAACCGAATCTCAAAGCCCAATTATAATATCAAAGGCCCATAAGTCCCAAGTCTGCTTTTGCACACATCTCAGCACATCCAGTTCAAATCTCAAAAGCCCAAACATCAATCCAGTGGCCCATAACCCTTTGATAATAAACAAATAAAACCAGTTTGCAAATGAACCCCTCTGATTTCATGAATCTCCAGCGCAGTCTCTAAATATTTACAAACAGGTCCCTGAGCACATAAAGTCTTCACAAATAAGTCCTTTTTGACTATAACTTTCTCATATCAAATCCAAATCAAGTCAAACCAGTTCCAAATGAACCCAAATCAAATTCCTCATGTCTCTAAACCAAATCCAAACATGTCCAAGCTTCATCCATAACCTGAAATGACCAAAATATCCCTTTTCATAAATAAAGTATCATAATTTCATAATAAAGTCCCATATTTTTTAAAGATGTATTATGCATCTCATATTATAACCAAAATGCCAAACATGCATATAGATTTTTCATGATATCATAGAATGATTAAAGTATCACTTTCAGTCATAATTTCTCAAATAATAATAAGCACATGTGCATGACCATACACACAGACATGCATACATATGATAAAATACATGTCCAAAGCAATCGAGAACCAACCACATGAATATATATGACAACACATGAGCCCCTTTTAGCCCCATTACTCAGTTCACAACCAATAGGCACAAATCCTGGAATGAACGAGGCGTTCAGATTGACCTGACAAGTCTTTCTGATGTAATTAACGGCGGGGGCTTGCGCCCGTCGAGAGTTAAACGTCCCCACAATCAAACAATAAAACCCTGGTTGATTGATCATGAACTGTAGGTCTGGCTAAGGGTGAACCGGAAGGCATGCAAAAAGAAATCCAACAATGCCCCGAGTTCGGTGCTCCACTCATGTCTGCCAAAGGACTGGAGCACTGAACCCATGCGGGAGCATTTCTCCACAAATATATCAGCATCGCTAGCTAACCTAGCCATGCGACTTTTTGCGCCCTACACCTTACACCTCTCAGAAAAAATTCGCTCTATCGTTGTACACTAACCCTAGCTCGATCCTGCGCCTCTCTTCACCATCTCTCTCATACTCTCAATCCGATCCTTGATTCCAGGAGTTCCCACTTGTCATCCTAGAGGCGCGCCTCTCTCCTCTCTCCAGACGACCATGGCACCGATCTCTCTTCCTGACCGTTTCCCCGCTCCTCTCCATTATTGGTAAGCTTAATTGTGAGTGTACATGTGCTCCTCTTAATTCCGCTGTTTATTCAAAGAAATCTGAGTATATGATGGAAATATCTGTTTATTTTAAAGAAATTTGAAATATTTACATTTAGGTTCAAGTTGTGATTCTAGGGTTTAGATTTCTTACCGATTCTAGGGTTTAGCTTTCAAGTTGTAGGATCAATCTGTGATTTTTGGGTTCAATGTGTGATTTTGAGAGCTGGAGTGACAGTGTTTGATAGAATATGGCGACTGTCTCTCAATGAAGCCATGCTCTCATTCTCCTATTTAAAACACTGTAGATCTGAAATCAACAAACCTTATTATTTTAACTGACTGATATGTTTCTGTGTTTCTTGAAATGTTGAATTGACTGATATGTTTCTGTGTTGAGGTGCCTCGGTTTCGCAATGCAGCACTAACAAAAGGTTCAAACTTTATTTCGTAACCCTTGCCTTGAGGCGGGAAGAAAATTAGAAAAAACGAAGTGCTTGAGATATCAGGGTCATGGGAGATGTCGAGTTACCAAGGTGGAGCTCGCCATATGGATGATATAGTACATGTTAAGGCCAATAAGGTATTGCTAACATTTTGATTCAAAGGTATTGTTTTTAATAATTTAGCAATTGTAGTAATTCAGCAATTTGTTACTTTTTTCTTAGAAGAAATGAACTACCATGAATTAAGTTTTTTTTTCCCATTCGGTGGCAGTTTCATTTGATAGTGATAAATAATTGTGAACCACATGGCTTTTGCAATTGATTATTGTACAGAACATCGACATGTAGTGATTTTATTAGTTAGAGCATTTTCTTTTGTACTGTTTGAATTGAAATATTGAATAACAAGCATTCTTCTTTGATTATACCACTGCTAGCTGTTTACTATTAATTTTGTAATTTATGTAACTTACTTGACTCATAAACTCTTTGTTTCTCTTTTTGTATCTATATGTATAGACTGTGAAGCCAAGATCATTGCAAGCTGGTACAGTAGTAAACTGGTACTGGTACATTTCAATGTACAGTCGATGCATTTCAATGTTTAGTCACTTTCTAGGTTAACAAGCTTATATTTCATTGATTATTTTTTATCCTTTTTTAGTTTTTGTCTCGGCTATATAAATCTGAATTCTAACTATTAAGCCCAGAATGCTCTACGGAGGGTTGTTTTTATATAAGTTCAAACTTGTACACTAAAATTTGAAGTAGATAGTCATTACTAAAAGATATTAGAGAAAAAAAACATTTCTGGTTGGTGTTTTTTTTGCAGCAGTTTTTTTTAACTAATTATTTTTTTAATGTCTAAACATTAGCAGCACCAGTACCAAGTCCACACCCACATCTAATAATACCAGCTCATTCAACTCACCAGTTTGTGCAAAGTGGCTCAGATCAAGCAGCAGGCTAATATAGGGTCACTCAAGCATGATCAAATTGAGGTATTAGAAAAGGAGAAAAAAAAGGGGGATTCCTTTTGGGAGGGGCAATTGTAATACAATTATTTATTGATGTCCTAAACTCTTCCCAATTGGATAGGTATCCAATATAGATTGCAGCAGGACAAGAAGAGGAGTGGTGCCAATATTTATCTATATATTCTGGCAGCCGCAGCACACATACTATGTCCTTGCGAAAACCATCAATCTTTGCATTCTACAGGTAAT